>OZ002744.1:0-442074 GCA_963924295.1 Dioctria rufipes
AATCTGAAGGTCCTGCGTCCAAAGAATCCTTTTCCATTTATTTCATTAACAAAAAAAATTTTTTTGCAAATGATATGACTACATAGATACCTACAATACATACTTAAAAAAAATTAGCTAAATTTTTTAATTAATTTTGACGGGAAATGGCTCAAAAGAAGCTGAAGGATTCAAGGATCATAAATAAAATAAATTCCAAAAGGACTCTCTCACTGTTTCCGAAAGCAACGCAAAATGGCGATAGTATAATTTACTAAATATTCAAGGATCGTCCCTTCCGCCATTTTGTCGGGAAAACGGTGATCCTTTTCCAAAATTCCTTCAGATATAATTTAATCTGAAGGTCCTGCGTCCAAAGAATCCTTTTCCATTTATTTCATTAACAAAAAAAATTTTTTTGCAAATGATATGACTACATAGATACCTACATACATACTTAAAAAAAATTAGCTAAATTTTTTAATTAATTTTGACGGGAAATGGCTCAAAAGAAGCTGAAGGATTCAAGGATCATAAATAAAATAAATTCCAAAAGGACTCTCTCACTGTTTCCGAAAGCAACGCAAAATGGCGATAGTATAATTTACTAAATATTCAAGGATCGTCCTTCCGCCATTTTGTCGGGAAAACGGTGATCCTTTTCCAAAATTCCTTCAGATATAATTTAATCTGAAGGTCCTGCGTCCAAAGAATCCTTTTCCATTTATTTCATTAACAAAAAAAATTTTTTTGCAAATGATATGACTACATAGATACCTACATACATACTTAAAAAAAATTAGCTAAATTTTTTAATTAATTTTGACGGGAAATGGCTCAAAAGAAGCTGAAGGATTCAAGGATCATAAATAAAATAAATTCCAAAAGGACTCTCTCACTGTTTCCGAAAGCAACGCAAAATGGCGATAGTATAATTTACTAAATATTCAAGGATCGTCCTTCCGCCATTTTGTCGGGAAAACGGTGATCCTTTTCCAAAATTCCTTCAGATATAATTTAATCTGAAGGTCCTGCGTCCAAAGAATCCTTTCCATTTATTTCATTAACAAAAAAAATTTTTTTGCAAATGATATGACTACATAGATACCTACATACATACTTAAAAAAAATTAGCTAAATTTTTTTAATTAATTTTGACGGAAATGGCTCAAAAGAAGCTGAAGGATTCAAGGATCATAAATAAAATAAATTCCAAAAGGACTCTCTCACGTTTCCGAAAGCAACGCAAAATGGCGATAGTATAATTTACTAAATATTCAAGGATCGTCCTTCCGCCATTTTGTCGGGAAAACGGTGATCCTTTTCCAAAATTCCTTCAGATATAATTTAATCTGAAGGTCCTGCGTCCAAAGAATCCTTTTCCATTTATTTCATTAACAAAAAAAATTTTTTTGCAAATGATATGACTACATAGATACCTACATACATACTTAAAAAAAATTAGCTAAATTTTTTAATTAATTTTGACGGGAAATGGCTCAAAAGAAGCTGAAGGATTCAAGGATCATAAATAAAATAAATTCCAAAAGGACTCTCTCACTGTTTCCGAAAGCAACGCAAAATGGCGATAGTATAATTTACTAAATATTCAAGGATCGTCCTTCCGCCATTTTGTCGGGAAAACGGTGATCCTTTTCCAAAATTCCTTCAGATATAATTTAATCTGAAGGTCCTGCGTCCAAAGAATCCTTTTCCATTTATTTCATTAACAAAAAAAATTTTTTTGCAAATGATATGACTACATAGATACCTACATACATACTTAAAAAAAATTAGCTAAATTTTTTAATTAATTTTGACGGGAAATGGCTCAAAAGAAGCTGAAGGATTCAAGGATCATAAATAAAATAAATTCCAAAAGGACTCTCTCACTGTTTCCGAAAGCAACGCAAAATGGCGATAGTATAATTTACTAAATATTCAAGGATCGTCCTTCCGCCATTTTGTCGGGAAAACGGTGATCCTTTTCCAAAATTCCTTCAGATATAATTTAATCTGAAGGTCCTGCGTCCAAAGAATCCTTTTCCATTTATTTCATTAACAAAAAAAATTTTTTTGCAAATGATATGACTACATAGATACCTACATACATACTTAAAAAAAATTAGCTAAATTTTTTAATTAATTTTGACGGGAAATGGCTCAAAAGAAGCTGAAGGATTCAAGGATCATAAATAAAATAAATTCCAAAAGGACTCTCTCACTGTTTCCGAAAGCAACGCAAAATGGCGATAGTATAATTTACTAAATATTCAAGGATCGTCCTTCCGCCATTTTGTCGGGAAAACGGTGATCCTTTTCCAAAATTCCTTCAGATATAATTTAATCTGAAGGTCCTGCGTCCAAAGAATCCTTTTCCATTTATTTCATTAACAAAAAAAATTTTTTTGCAAATGATATGACTACATAGATACCTACATACATACTTAAAAAAAATTAGCTAAATTTTTTAATTAATTTTGACGGGAAATGGCTCAAAAGAAGCTGAAGGATTCAAGGATCATAAATAAAATAAATTCCAAAAGGACTCTCTCACTGTTTCCGAAAGCAACGCAAAATGGCGATAGTATAATTTACTAAATATTCAAGGATCGTCCTTCCGCCATTTTGTCGGGAAAACGGTGATCCTTTTTCCAAAATTCCTTCAGATATAATTTAATCTGAAGGTCCTGCGTCCAAAGAATCCTTTTCCATTTATTTCATTAACAAAAAAAAATTTTTTTGCAAATGATATGACTACATAGATACCTACATACATACTTAAAAAAAATTAGCTAAATTTTTTAATTAATTTTGACGGGAAATGGCTCAAAAGAAGCTGAAGGATTCAAGGATCATAAATAAAATAAATTCCAAAAGGACTCTCTCACTGTTTCCGAAAGCAACGCAAAATGGCGATAGTATAATTTACTAAATATTCAAGGATCGTCCTTCCGCCATTTTGTCGGGAAAACGGTGATCCTTTTCCAAAATTCCTTCAGATATAATTTAATCTGAAGGTCCTGCGTCCAAAGAATCCTTTTCCATTTATTTCATTAACAAAAAAAATTTTTTTGCAAATGATATGACTACATAGATACCTACATACATACTTAAAAAAAATTAGCTAAATTTTTTAATTAATTTTGACGGGAAATGGCTCAAAAGAAGCTGAAGGATTCAAGGATCATAAATAAAATAAATTCCAAAAGGACTCTCTCACTGTTTCCGAAAGCAACGCAAAATGGCGATAGTATAATTTACTAAATATTCAAGGATCGTCCTTCCGCCATTTTGTCGGGGAAAACGGTGATCCTTTTCCAAAATTCCTTCAGATATAATTTAATCTGAAGGTCCTGCGTCCAAAGAATCCTTTTCCATTTATTTCATTAACAAAAAAATTTTTTTGCAAATGATATGACTACATAGATACCTACATACATACTTAAAAAAAATTAGCTAAATTTTTTAATTAATTTTGACGGGAAATGGCTCAAAAGAAGCTGAAGGATTCAAGGATCATAAATAAAATAAATTCCAAAAGGACTCTCTCACTGTTTCCGAAAGCAACGCAAAATGGCGATAGTATAATTTACTAAATATTCAAGGATCGTCCTTCCGCCATTTTGTCGGGAAAACGGTGATCCTTTTCCAAAATTCCTTCAGATATAATTTAATCTGAAGGTCCTGCGTCCAAAGAATCCTTTTCCATTTATTTCATTAACAAAAAAAATTTTTTTGCAAATGATATGACTACATAGATACCTACATACATACTTAAAAAAAATTAGCTAAATTTTTTAATTAATTTTGACGGGAAATGGCTCAAAAGAAGCTGAAGGATTCAAGGATCATAAATAAAATAAATTCCAAAAGGACTCTCTCACTGTTTCCGAAAGCAACGCAAAATGGCGATAGTATAATTTACTAAATATTCAAGGATCGTCCTTCCGCCATTTTGTCGGGAAAACGGTGATCCTTTTCCAAAATTCCTTCAGATATAATTTAATCTGAAGGTCCTGCGTCCAAAGAATCCTTTTCCATTTATTTCATTAACAAAAAAAATTTTTTTGCAAATGATATGACTACATAGATACCTACATACATACTTAAAAAAAATTAGCTAAATTTTTTAATTAATTTTGACGGGAAATGGCTCAAAAGAAGCTGAAGGATTCAAGGATCATAAATAAAATAAATTCCAAAAGGACTCTCTCACTGTTTCCGAAAGCAACGCAAATGGCGATAGTATAATTTACTAAATATTCAAGGATCGTCCTTCCGCCATTTTGTCGGGAAAACGGTGATCCTTTTCCAAAATTCCTTCAGATATAATTTAATCTGAAGGTCCTGCGTCCAAAGAATCCTTTTCCATTTATTTCATTAACAAAAAAAATTTTTTTGCAAATGATATGACTACATAGATACCTACATACATACTTAAAAAAAATTAGCTAAATTTTTTAATTAATTTTGACGGGAAATGGCTCAAAAGAAGCTGAAGGATTCAAGGATCATAAATAAAATAAATTCCAAAAGGACTCTCTCACTGTTTCCGAAAGCAACGCAAAATGGCGATAGTATAATTTACTAAAATATTCAAGGATCGTCCTTCCGCCATTTTGTCGGGAAAACGGTGATCCTTTTCCAAAATTCCTTCAGATATAATTTAATCTGAAGGTCCTGCGTCCAAAGAATCCTTTTCCATTTATTTCATTAACAAAAAAAATTTTTTTGCAAATGATATGACTACATAGATACCTACATACATACTTAAAAAAAATTAGCTAAATTTTTTAATTAATTTTGACGGGAAATGGCTCAAAAGAAGCTGAAGGATTCAAGGATCATAAATAAAATAAATTCCAAAAGGACTCTCTCACTGTTTCCGAAAGCAACGCAAAATGGCGATAGTATAATTTACTAAATATTCAAGGATCGTCCTTCCGCCATTTTGTCGGGAAAACGGTGATCCTTTTCCAAAATTCCTTCAGATATAATTTAATCTGAAGGTCCTGCGTCCAAAGAATCCTTTTCCATTTATTTCATTAACAAAAAAAATTTTTTGCAAATGATATGACTACATAGATACCTACATACATACTTAAAAAAAATTAGCTAAATTTTTTAATTAATTTTGACGGGAAATGGCTCAAAAGAAGCTGAAGGATTCAAGGATCATAAATAAAATAAATTCCAAAAGGACTCTCTCACTGTTTCCGAAAGCAACGCAAAATGGCGATAGTATAATTTACTAAATATTCAAGGATCGTCCTTCCGCCATTTTGTCGGGAAAACGGTGATCCTTTTCCAAAATTCCTTCAGATATAATTTAATCTGAAGGTCCTGCGTCCAAAGAATCCTTTTCCATTTATTTCATTAACAAAAAAAATTTTTTTGCAAATGATATGACTACATAGATACCTACATACATACTTAAAAAAAAATTAGCTAAATTTTTTAATTAATTTTGACGGGAAATGGCTCAAAAGAAGCTGAAGGATTCAAGGATCATAAATAAAATAATTCCAAAAGGACTCTCTCACTGTTTCCGAAAGCAACGCAAAATGGCGATAGTATAATTTACTAAATATTCAAGGATCGTCCTTCCGCCATTTTGTCGGGAAAACGGTGATCCTTTTCCAAAATTCCTTCAGATATAATTTAATCTGAAGGTCCTGCGTCCAAAGAATCCTTTTTCCATTTATTTCATTAACAAAAAAAATTTTTTTGCAAATGATATGACTACATAGATACCTACATACATACTTAAAAAAAAATTAGCTAAATTTTTTAATTAATTTTGACGGGAAATGGCTCAAAAGAAGCTGAAGGATTCAAGGATCATAAATAAAATAAATTCCAAAAGGACTCTCTCACTGTTTCCGAAAGCAACGCAAAATGGCGATAGTATAATTTACTAAATATTCAAGGATCGTCCTTCCGCCATTTTGTCGGGAAAACGGTGATCCTTTTCCAAAATTCCTTCAGATATAATTTAATCTGAAGGTCCTGCGTCCAAAGAATCCTTTTCCATTTATTTCATTAACAAAAAAAATTTTTTTGCAAATGATATGACTACATAGATACCTACATACATACTTAAAAAAAATTAGCTAAATTTTTTAATTAATTTTGACGGGAAATGGCTCAAAAGAAGCTGAAGGATTCAAGGATCATAAATAAAATAAATTCCAAAAGGGACTCTCTCACTGTTTCCGAAAGCAACGCAAAATGGCGATAGTATAATTTACTAAATATTCAAGGATCGTCCTTCCGCCATTTTGTCGGGAAAACGGTGATCCTTTTCCAAAATTCCTTCAGATATATTTAATCTGAAGGTCCTGCGTCCAAAGAATCCTTTTCCATTTATTTCATTAACAAAAAAAATTTTTTTGCAAATGATATGACTACATAGATACCTACATACATACGTTAAAAAAAATTAGCTAAATTTTTAATTAATTTTGACGGGAAATGGCTCAAAAGAAGCTGAAGGATTCAAGGATCATAAATAAAATAAATTCCAAAAGGACTCTCTCACTGTTTCCGAAAGCAACGCAAAATGGCGATAGTATAATTTACTAAATATTCAAGGATCGTCCTTCCGCCATTTTGTCGGGAAAACGGTGATCCTTTTCCAAAATTCCTTCAGATATAATTTAATCTGAAGGTCCTGCGTCCAAAGAATCCTTTTCCATTTATTTCATTAACAAAAAAAATTTTTTTGCAAATGATATGACTACATAGATACCTACATACATACTTAAAAAAAATTAGCTAAATTTTTTAATTAATTTTGACGGGAAATGGCTCAAAAGAAGCTGAAGGATTCAAGGATCATAAATAAAATAAATTCCAAAAGGACTCTCTCACTGTTTCCGAAAGCAACGCAAAATGGCGATAGTATAATTTACTAAATATTCAAGGATCGTCCTTCCGCCATTTTGTCGGGAAAAACGGTGATCCTTTTCCAAAATTCCTTCAGATATAATTTAATCTGAAGGTCCTGCGTCCAAAGAATCCTTTTCCATTTATTTCATTAACAAAAAAAATTTTTTTGCAAATGATATGACTACATAGATACCTACATACATACTTAAAAAAAAATTAGCTAAATTTTTTAATTAATTTTGACGGGAAATGGCTCAAAAGAAGCTGAAGGATTCAAGGATCATAAATAAAATAAATTCCAAAAGGACTCTCTCACTGTTTCCGAAAGCAACGCAAAATGGCGATAGTATAATTTACTAAATATTCAAGGATCGTCCTTCCGCCATTTTGTCGGGGAAAACGGTGATCCTTTTCCAAAATTCCTTCAGATATAATTTAATCTGAAGGTCCTGCGTCCAAAGAATCCTTTTCCATTTATTTCATTAACAAAAAAAATTTTTTTGCAAATGATATGACTACATAGATACCTACATACATACTTAAAAAAAATTAGCTAAATTTTTTAATTAATTTTGACGGGAAATGGCTCAAAAGAAGCTGAAGGATTCAAGGATCATAAATAAAATAAATTCCAAAAGGACTCTCTCACTGTTTCCGAAAGCAACGCAAAATGGCGATAGTATAATTTACTAAATATTCAAGGATCGTCCTTCCGCCATTTTGTCGGGAAAACGGTGATCCTTTTCCAAAATTCCTTCAGATATAATTTAATCTGAAGGGTCCTGCGTCCAAAGAATCCTTTTCCATTTATTTCATTAACAAAAAAAATTTTTTTGCAATGATATGACTACATAGATACCTACATACATACTTAAAAAAAATTAGCTAAATTTTTTAATTAATTTTGACGGGAAATGGCTCAAAAGAAGCTGAAGGATTCAAGGATCATAAATAAAATAAATTCCAAAAGGACTCTCTCACTGTTTCCGAAAGCAACGCAAAATGGCGATAGTATAATTTACTAAATATCAAGGATCGTCCTTCCGCCATTTTGTCGGGAAAACGGTGATCCTTTTCCAAAATTCCTTCAGATATAATTTAATCTGAAGGTCCTGCGTCCAAAGAATCCTTTTCCATTTATTTCATTAACAAAAAAAATTTTTTTGCAAATGATATGACTACATAGATACCTACATACATACTTAAAAAAAATTAGCTAAATTTTTTAATTAATTTTGACGGGAAATGGCTCAAAAGAAGCTGAAGGATTCAAGGATCATAAATAAAATAAATTCCAAAAGGACTCTCTCACTGTTTCCGAAAGCAACGCAAAATGGCGATAGTATAATTTACTAAATATTCAAGGATCGTCCTTCCGCCATTTTGTCGGGAAAACGGTGATCCTTTTCCAAAATTCCTTCAGATATAATTTAATCTGAAGGTCCTGCGTCCAAAGAATCCTTTTCCATTTATTTCATTAACAAAAAAAATTTTTTTGCAAATGATATGACTACATAGATACCTACATACATACTTAAAAAAAATTAGCTAAATTTTTTAATTAATTTTGACGGGAAATGGCTCAAAAGAAGCTGAAGGATTCAAGGATCATAAATAAAATAAATTCCAAAAGGACTCTCTCACTGTTTCCGAAAGCAACGCAAAATGGCGATAGTATAATTTACTAAATATTCAAGGATCGTCCTTCCGCCATTTTGTCGGGAAAACGGTGATCCTTTTCCAAAATTCCTTCAGATATAATTTAATCTGAAGGTCCTGCGTCCAAAGAATCCTTTTCCATTTATTTCATTAACAAAAAAAATTTTTTTGCAAATGATATGACTACATAGATACCTACATACATACTTAAAAAAAATTAGCTAAATTTTTTAATTAATTTTGACGGGAAATGGCTCAAAAGAAGCTGAAGGATTCAAGGATCATAAATAAAATAAATTCCAAAAGGACTCTCTCACTGTTTCCGAAAGCAACGCAAAATGGCGATAGTATAATTTACTAAATATTCAAGGATCGTCCTTCCGCCATTTTGTCGGGAAAACGGTGATCCTTTTCCAAAATTCCTTCAGATATAATTTAATCTGAAGGTCCTGCGTCCAAAGAATCCTTTTCCATTTATTTCATTAACAAAAAAAATTTTTTTGCAAATGATATGACTACATAGATACCTACATACATACTTAAAAAAAATTAGCTAAATTTTTTAATTAATTTTGACGGGAAATGGCTCAAAAGAAGCTGAAGGATTCAAGGATCATAAATAAAATAAATTCCAAAAGGACTCTCTCACTGTTTCCGAAAGCAACGCAAAATGGCGATAGTATAATTTACTAAATATTCAAGGATCGTCCTTCCGCCATTTTGTCGGGAAAACGGTGATCCTTTTCCAAAATTCCTTCAGATATAATTTAATCTGAAGGTCCTGCGTCCAAAGAATCCTTTTCCATTTATTTCATTAACAAAAAAAATTTTTTTGCAAATGATATGACTACATAGATACCTACATACATACTTAAAAAAAATTAGCTAAATTTTTTAATTAATTTTGACGGGAAATGGCTCAAAAGAAGCTGAAGGATTCAAGGATCATAAATAAAATAAATTCCAAAAGGACTCTCTCACTGTTTCCGAAAGCAACGCAAAATGGCGATAGTATAATTTACTAAATATTCAAGGATCGTCCTTCCGCCATTTTGTCGGGAAAACGGTGATCCTTTTCCAAAATTCCTTCAGATATAATTTAATCTGAAGGTCCTGCGTCCAAAGAATCCTTTTCCATTTATTTCATTAACAAAAAAAATTTTTTTGCAAATGATATGACTACATAGATACCTACATACATACTTAAAAAAAATTAGCTAAATTTTTTAATTAATTTTGACGGGAAATGGCTCAAAAGAAGCTGAAGGATTCAAGGATCATAAATAAAATAAATTCCAAAAGGACTCTCTCACTGTTTCCGAAAGCAACGCAAAATGGCGATAGTATAATTTACTAAATATTCAAGGATCGTCCTTCCGCCATTTTGTCGGGAAAACGGTGATCCTTTTCCAAAATTCCTTCAGATATAATTTAATCTGAAGGTCCTGCGTCCAAAGAATCCTTTTCCATTTATTTCATTAACAAAAAAAATTTTTTTGCAAATGATATGACTACATAGATACCTACATACATACTTAAAAAAAATTAGCTAAATTTTTTAATTAATTTTGACGGGAAATGGCTCAAAAGAAGCTGAAGGATTCAAGGATCATAAATAAAATAAATTCCAAAAGGACTCTCTCACTGTTTCCGAAAGCAACGCAAAATGGCGATAGTATAATTTACTAAATATTCAAGGATCGTCCTTCCGCCATTTTGTCGGGAAAACGGTGATCCTTTTCCAAAATTCCTTCAGATATAATTTAATCTGAAGGTCCTGCGTCCAAAGAATCCTTTTCCATTTATTTCATTAACAAAAAAAATTTTTTTGCAAATGATATGACTACATAGATACCTACATACATACTTAAAAAAAATTAGCTAAATTTTTTAATTAATTTTGACGGGAAATGGCTCAAAAGAAGCTGAAGGATTCAAGGATCATAAATAAAATAAATTCCAAAAGGACTCTCTCACTGTTTCCGAAAGCAACGCAAAATGGCGATAGTATAATTTACTAAATATTCAAGGATCGTCCTTCCGCCATTTTGTCGGGAAAACGGTGATCCATTTCCAAAATTCCTTCAGATATAATTTAATCTGAAGGTCCTGCGTCCAAAGAATCCTTTTCCATTTATTTCATTAACAAAAAAAATTTTTTTGCAAATGATATGACTACATAGATACCTACATACATACTTAAAAAAAATTAGCTAAATTTTTTAATTAATTTTGACGGGAAATGGCTCAAAAGAAGCTGAAGGATTCAAGGATCATAAATAAAATAAATTCCAAAAGGACTCTCTCACTGTTTCCGAAAGCAACGCAAAATGGCGATAGTATAATTTACTAAATATTCAAGGATCGTCCTTCCGCCATTTTGTCGGGAAAACGGTGATCCTTTTCCAAAATTCCTTCAGATATAATTTAATCTGAAGGTCCTGCGTCCAAAGAATCCTTTTCCATTTATTTCATTAACAAAAAAAATTTTTTTGCAAATGATATGACTACATAGATACCTACATACATACTTAAAAAAAATTAGCTAAATTTTTTAATTAATTTTGACGGGAAATGGCTCAAAAGAAGCTGAAGGATTCAAGGATCATAAATAAAATAAATTCCAAAAGGACTCTCTCACTGTTTCCGAAAGCAACGCAAAATGGCGATAGTATAATTTACTAAATATTCAAGGATCGTCCTTCCGCCATTTTGTCGGGAAAACGGTGATCCTTTTCCAAAATTCCTTCAGATATAATTTAATCTGAAGGTCCTGCGTCCAAAGAATCCTTTTCCATTTATTTCATTAACAAAAAAAATTTTTTTGCAAATGATATGACTACATAGATACCTACATACATACTTAAAAAAAATTAGCTAAATTTTTTAATTAATTTTGACGGGAAATGGCTCAAAAGAAGCTGAAGGATTCAAGGATCATAAATAAAATAAATTCCAAAAGGACTCTCTCACTGTTTCCGAAAGCAACGCAAAATGGCGATAGTATAATTTACTAAATATTCAAGGATCGTCCTTCCGCCATTTTGTCGGGAAAACGGTGATCCTTTTCCAAAATTCCTTCAGATATAATTTAATCTGAAGGTCCTGCGTCCAAAGAATCCTTTTCCATTTATTTCATTAACAAAAAAAATTTTTTTGCAAATGATATGACTACATAGATACCTACATACATACTTAAAAAAAATTAGCTAAATTTTTTAATTAATTTTGACGGGAAATGGCTCAAAAGAAGCTGAAGGATTCAAGGATCATAAATAAAATAAATTCCAAAAGGACTCTCTCACTGTTTCCGAAAGCAACGCAAAATGGCGATAGTATAATTTACTAAATATTCAAGGATCGTCCTTCCGCCATTTTGTCGGGAAAACGGTGATCCTTTTCCAAAATTCCTTCAGATATAATTTAATCTGAAGGTCCTGCGTCCAAAGAATCCTTTTCCATTTATTTCATTAACAAAAAAAATTTTTTTGCAAATGATATGACTACATAGATACCTACATACATACTTAAAAAAAATTAGCTAAATTTTTTAATTAATTTTGACGGGAAATGGCTCAAAAGAAGCTGAAGGATTCAAGGATCATAAATAAAATAAATTCCAAAAGGACTCTCTCACTGTTTCCGAAAGCAACGCAAAATGGCGATAGTATAATTTACTAAATATTCAAGGATCGTCCTTCCGCCATTTTGTCGGGAAAACGGTGATCCTTTTCCAAAATTCCTTCAGATATAATTTAATCTGAAGGTCCTGCGTCCAAAGAATCCTTTTCCATTTATTTCATTAACAAAAAAAATTTTTTTGCAAATGATATGACTACATAGATACCTACATACATACTTAAAAAAAATTAGCTAAATTTTTTAATTAATTTTGACGGGAAATGGCTCAAAAGAAGCTGAAGGATTCAAGGATCATAAATAAAATAAATTCCAAAAGGACTCTCTCACTGTTTCCGAAAGCAACGCAAAATGGCGATAGTATAATTTACTAAATATTCAAGGATCGTCCTTCCGCCATTTTGTCGGGAAAACGGTGATCCTTTTCCAAAATTCCTTCAGATATAATTTAATCTGAAGGTCCTGCGTCCAAAGAATCCTTTTCCATTTATTTCATTAACAAAAAAAATTTTTTTGCAAATGATATGACTACATAGATACCTACATACATACTTAAAAAAAATTAGCTAAATTTTTTAATTAATTTTGACGGGAAATGGCTCAAAAGAAGCTGAAGGATTCAAGGATCATAAATAAAATAAATTCCAAAAGGACTCTCTCACTGTTTCCGAAAGCAACGCAAAATGGCGATAGTATAATTTACTAAATATTCAAGGATCGTCCTTCCGCCATTTTGTCGGGAAAACGGTGATCCTTTTCCAAAATTCCTTCAGATATAATTTAATCTGAAGGTCCTGCGTCCAAAGAATCCTTTTCCATTTATTTCATTAACAAAAAAAATTTTTTTGCAAATGATATGACTACATAGATACCTACATACATACTTAAAAAAAATTAGCTAAATTTTTTAATTAATTTTGACGGGAAATGGCTCAAAAGAAGCTGAAGGATTCAAGGATCATAAATAAAATAAATTCCAAAAGGACTCTCTCACTGTTTCCGAAAGCAACGCAAAATGGCGATAGTATAATTTACTAAATATTCAAGGATCGTCCTTCCGCCATTTTGTCGGGAAAACGGTGATCCTTTTCCAAAATTCCTTCAGATATAATTTAATCTGAAGGTCCTGCGTCCAAAGAATCCTTTTCCATTTATTTCATTAACAAAAAAAATTTTTTTGCAAATGATATGACTACATAGATACCTACATACATACTTAAAAAAAATTAGCTAAATTTTTTAATTAATTTTGACGGGAAATGGCTCAAAAGAAGCTGAAGGATTCAAGGATCATAAATAAAATAAATTCCAAAAGGACTCTCTCACTGTTTCCGAAAGCAACGCAAAATGGCGATAGTATAATTTACTAAATATTCAAGGATCGTCCTTCCGCCATTTTGTCGGGAAAACGGTGATCCTTTTCCAAAATTCCTTCAGATATAATTTAATCTGAAGGTCCTGCGTCCAAAGAATCCTTTTCCATTTATTTCATTAACAAAAAAAATTTTTTTGCAAATGATATGACTACATAGATACCTACATACATACTTAAAAAAAATTAGCTAAATTTTTTAATTAATTTTGACGGGAAATGGCTCAAAAGAAGCTGAAGGATTCAAGGATCATAAATAAAATAAATTCCAAAAGGACTCTCTCACTGTTTCCGAAAGCAACGCAAAATGGCGATAGTATAATTTACTAAATATTCAAGGATCGTCCTTCCGCCATTTTGTCGGGAAAACGGTGATCCTTTTCCAAAATTCCTTCAGATATAATTTAATCTGAAGGTCCTGCGTCCAAAGAATCCTTTTCCATTTATTTCATTAACAAAAAAAATTTTTTTGCAAATGATATGACTACATAGATACCTACATACATACTTAAAAAAAATTAGCTAAATTTTTTAATTAATTTTGACGGGAAATGGCTCAAAAGAAGCTGAAGGATTCAAGGATCATAAATAAAATAAATTCCAAAAGGACTCTCTCACTGTTTCCGAAAGCAACGCAAAATGGCGATAGTATAATTTACTAAATATTCAAGGATCGTCCTTCCGCCATTTTGTCGGGAAAACGGTGATCCTTTTCCAAAATTCCTTCAGATATAATTTAATCTGAAGGTCCTGCGTCCAAAGAATCCTTTTCCATTTATTTCATTAACAAAAAAAATTTTTTTGCAAATGATATGACTACATAGATACCTACATACATACTTAAAAAAAATTAGCTAAATTTTTTAATTAATTTTGACGGGAAATGGCTCAAAAGAAGCTGAAGGATTCAAGGATCATAAATAAAATAAATTCCAAAAGGACTCTCTCACTGTTTCCGAAAGCAACGCAAAATGGCGATAGTATAATTTACTAAATATTCAAGGATCGTCCTTCCGCCATTTTGTCGGGAAAACGGTGATCCTTTTCCAAAATTCCTTCAGATATAATTTAATCTGAAGGTCCTGCGTCCAAAGAATCCTTTTCCATTTATTTCATTAACAAAAAAAATTTTTTTGCAAATGATATGACTACATAGATACCTACATACATACTTAAAAAAAATTAGCTAAATTTTTTAATTAATTTTGACGGGAAATGGCTCAAAAGAAGCTGAAGGATTCAAGGATCATAAATAAAATAAATTCCAAAAGGACTCTCTCACTGTTTCCGAAAGCAACGCAAAATGGCGATAGTATAATTTACTAAATATTCAAGGATCGTCCTTCCGCCATTTTGTCGGGAAAACGGTGATCCTTTTCCAAAATTCCTTCAGATATAATTTAATCTGAAGGTCCTGCGTCCAAAGAATCCTTTTCCATTTATTTCATTAACAAAAAAAATTTTTTTGCAAATGATATGACTACATAGATACCTACATACATACTTAAAAAAAATTAGCTAAATTTTTTAATTAATTTTGACGGGAAATGGCTCAAAAGAAGCTGAAGGATTCAAGGATCATAAATAAAATAAATTCCAAAAGGACTCTCTCACTGTTTCCGAAAGCAACGCAAAATGGCGATAGTATAATTTACTAAATATTCAAGGATCGTCCTTCCGCCATTTTGTCGGGAAAACGGTGATCCTTTTCCAAAATTCCTTCAGATATAATTTAATCTGAAGGTCCTGCGTCCAAAGAATCCTTTTCCATTTATTTCATTAACAAAAAAAATTTTTTTGCAAATGATATGACTACATAGATACCTACATACATACTTAAAAAAAATTAGCTAAATTTTTTAATTAATTTTGACGGGAAATGGCTCAAAAGAAGCTGAAGGATTCAAGGATCATAAATAAAATAAATTCCAAAAGGACTCTCTCACTGTTTCCGAAAGCAACGCAAAATGGCGATAGTATAATTTACTAAATATTCAAGGATCGTCCTTCCGCCATTTTGTCGGGAAAACGGTGATCCTTTTCCAAAATTCCTTCAGATATAATTTAATCTGAAGGTCCTGCGTCCAAAGAATCCTTTTCCATTTATTTCATTAACAAAAAAAATTTTTTTGCAAATGATATGACTACATAGATACCTACATACATACTTAAAAAAAATTAGCTAAATTTTTTAATTAATTTTGACGGGAAATGGCTCAAAAGAAGCTGAAGGATTCAAGGATCATAAATAAAATAAATTCCAAAAGGACTCTCTCACTGTTTCCGAAAGCAACGCAAAATGGCGATAGTATAATTTACTAAATATTCAAGGATCGTCCTTCCGCCATTTTGTCGGGAAAACGGTGATCCTTTTCCAAAATTCCTTCAGATATAATTTAATCTGAAGGTCCTGCGTCCAAAGAATCCTTTTCCATTTATTTCATTAACAAAAAAAATTTTTTTGCAAATGATATGACTACATAGATACCTACATACATACTTAAAAAAAATTAGCTAAATTTTTTAATTAATTTTGACGGGAAATGGCTCAAAAGAAGCTGAAGGATTCAAGGATCATAAATAAAATAAATTCCAAAAGGACTCTCTCACTGTTTCCGAAAGCAACGCAAAATGGCGATAGTATAATTTACTAAATATTCAAGGATCGTCCTTCCGCCATTTTGTCGGGAAAACGGTGATCCTTTTCCAAAATTCCTTCAGATATAATTTAATCTGAAGGTCCTGCGTCCAAAGAATCCTTTTCCATTTATTTCATTAACAAAAAAAATTTTTTTGCAAATGATATGACTACATAGATACCTACATACATACTTAAAAAAAATTAGCTAAATTTTTTAATTAATTTTGACGGGAAATGGCTCAAAAGAAGCTGAAGGATTCAAGGATCATAAATAAAATAAATTCCAAAAGGACTCTCTCACTGTTTCCGAAAGCAACGCAAAATGGCGATAGTATAATTTACTAAATATTCAAGGATCGTCCTTCCGCCATTTTGTCGGGAAAACGGTGATCCTTTTCCAAAATTCCTTCAGATATAATTTAATCTGAAGGTCCTGCGTCCAAAGAATCCTTTTCCATTTATTTCATTAACAAAAAAAATTTTTTTGCAAATGATATGACTACATAGATACCTACATACATACTTAAAAAAAATTAGCTAAATTTTTTAATTAATTTTGACGGGAAATGGCTCAAAAGAAGCTGAAGGATTCAAGGATCATAAATAAAATAAATTCCAAAAGGACTCTCTCACTGTTTCCGAAAGCAACGCAAAATGGCGATAGTATAATTTACTAAATATTCAAGGATCGTCCTTCCGCCATTTTGTCGGGAAAACGGTGATCCTTTTCCAAAATTCCTTCAGATATAATTTAATCTGAAGGTCCTGCGTCCAAAGAATCCTTTTCCATTTATTTCATTAACAAAAAAAATTTTTTTGCAAATGATATGACTACATAGATACCTACATACATACTTAAAAAAAATTAGCTAAATTTTTTAATTAATTTTGACGGGAAATGGCTCAAAAGAAGCTGAAGGATTCAAGGATCATAAATAAAATAAATTCCAAAAGGACTCTCTCACTGTTTCCGAAAGCAACGCAAAATGGCGATAGTATAATTTACTAAATATTCAAGGATCGTCCTTCCGCCATTTTGTCGGGAAAACGGTGATCCTTTTCCAAAATTCCTTCAGATATAATTTAATCTGAAGGTCCTGCGTCCAAAGAATCCTTTTCCATTTATTTCATTAACAAAAAAAATTTTTTTGCAAATGATATGACTACATAGATACCTACATACATACTTAAAAAAAATTAGCTAAATTTTTTAATTAATTTTGACGGGAAATGGCTCAAAAGAAGCTGAAGGATTCAAGGATCATAAATAAAATAAATTCCAAAAGGACTCTCTCACTGTTTCCGAAAGCAACGCAAAATGGCGATAGTATAATTTACTAAATATTCAAGGATCGTCCTTCCGCCATTTTGTCGGGAAAACGGTGATCCTTTTCCAAAATTCCTTCAGATATAATTTAATCTGAAGGTCCTGCGTCCAAAGAATCCTTTTCCATTTATTTCATTAACAAAAAAAATTTTTTTGCAAATGATATGACTACATAGATACCTACATACATACTTAAAAAAAATTAGCTAAATTTTTTAATTAATTTTGACGGGAAATGGCTCAAAAGAAGCTGAAGGATTCAAGGATCATAAATAAAATAAATTCCAAAAGGACTCTCTCACTGTTTCCGAAAGCAACGCAAAATGGCGATAGTATAATTTACTAAATATTCAAGGATCGTCCTTCCGCCATTTTGTCGGGAAAACGGTGATCCTTTTCCAAAATTCCTTCAGATATAATTTAATCTGAAGGTCCTGCGTCCAAAGAATCCTTTTCCATTTATTTCATTAACAAAAAAAATTTTTTTGCAAATGATATGACTACATAGATACCTACATACATACTTAAAAAAAATTAGCTAAATTTTTTAATTAATTTTGACGGGAAATGGCTCAAAAGAAGCTGAAGGATTCAAGGATCATAAATAAAATAAATTCCAAAAGGACTCTCTCACTGTTTCCGAAAGCAACGCAAAATGGCGATAGTATAATTTACTAAATATTCAAGGATCGTCCTTCCGCCATTTTGTCGGGAAAACGGTGATCCTTTTCCAAAATTCCTTCAGATATAATTTAATCTGAAGGTCCTGCGTCCAAAGAATCCTTTTCCATTTATTTCATTAACAAAAAAAATTTTTTTGCAAATGATATGACTACATAGATACCTACATACATACTTAAAAAAAATTAGCTAAATTTTTTAATTAATTTTGACGGGAAATGGCTCAAAAGAAGCTGAAGGATTCAAGGATCATAAATAAAATAAATTCCAAAAGGACTCTCTCACTGTTTCCGAAAGCAACGCAAAATGGCGATAGTATAATTTACTAAATATTCAAGGATCGTCCTTCCGCCATTTTGTCGGGAAAACGGTGATCCTTTTCCAAAATTCCTTCAGATATAATTTAATCTGAAGGTCCTGCGTCCAAAGAATCCTTTTCCATTTATTTCATTAACAAAAAAAATTTTTTTGCAAATGATATGACTACATAGATACCTACATACATACTTAAAAAAAATTAGCTAAATTTTTTAATTAATTTTGACGGGAAATGGCTCAAAAGAAGCTGAAGGATTCAAGGATCATAAATAAAATAAATTCCAAAAGGACTCTCTCACTGTTTCCGAAAGCAACGCAAAATGGCGATAGTATAATTTACTAAATATTCAAGGATCGTCCTTCCGCCATTTTGTCGGGAAAACGGTGATCCTTTTCCAAAATTCCTTCAGATATAATTTAATCTGAAGGTCCTGCGTCCAAAGAATCCTTTTCCATTTATTTCATTAACAAAAAAAATTTTTTTGCAAATGATATGACTACATAGATACCTACATACATACTTAAAAAAAATTAGCTAAATTTTTTAATTAATTTTGACGGGAAATGGCTCAAAAGAAGCTGAAGGATTCAAGGATCATAAATAAAATAAATTCCAAAAGGACTCTCTCACTGTTTCCGAAAGCAACGCAAAATGGCGATAGTATAATTTACTAAATATTCAAGGATCGTCCTTCCGCCATTTTGTCGGGAAAACGGTGATCCTTTTCCAAAATTCCTTCAGATATAATTTAATCTGAAGGTCCTGCGTCCAAAGAATCCTTTTCCATTTATTTCATTAACAAAAAAAATTTTTTTGCAAATGATATGACTACATAGATACCTACATACATACTTAAAAAAAATTAGCTAAATTTTTTAATTAATTTTGACGGGAAATGGCTCAAAAGAAGCTGAAGGATTCAAGGATCATAAATAAAATAAATTCCAAAAGGACTCTCTCACTGTTTCCGAAAGCAACGCAAAATGGCGATAGTATAATTTACTAAATATTCAAGGATCGTCCTTCCGCCATTTTGTCGGGAAAACGGTGATCCTTTTCCAAAATTCCTTCAGATATAATTTAATCTGAAGGTCCTGCGTCCAAAGAATCCTTTTCCATTTATTTCATTAACAAAAAAAATTTTTTTGCAAATGATATGACTACATAGATACCTACATACATACTTAAAAAAAATTAGCTAAATTTTTTAATTAATTTTGACGGGAAATGGCTCAAAAGAAGCTGAAGGATTCAAGGATCATAAATAAAATAAATTCCAAAAGGACTCTCTCACTGTTTCCGAAAGCAACGCAAAATGGCGATAGTATAATTTACTAAATATTCAAGGATCGTCCTTCCGCCATTTTGTCGGGAAAACGGTGATCCTTTTCCAAAATTCCTTCAGATATAATTTAATCTGAAGGTCCTGCGTCCAAAGAATCCTTTTCCATTTATTTCATTAACAAAAAAAATTTTTTTGCAAATGATATGACTACATAGATACCTACATACATACTTAAAAAAAATTAGCTAAATTTTTTAATTAATTTTGACGGGAAATGGCTCAAAAGAAGCTGAAGGATTCAAGGATCATAAATAAAATAAATTCCAAAAGGACTCTCTCACTGTTTCCGAAAGCAACGCAAAATGGCGATAGTATAATTTACTAAATATTCAAGGATCGTCCTTCCGCCATTTTGTCGGGAAAACGGTGATCCTTTTCCAAAATTCCTTCAGATATAATTTAATCTGAAGGTCCTGCGTCCAAAGAATCCTTTTCCATTTATTTCATTAACAAAAAAAATTTTTTTGCAAATGATATGACTACATAGATACCTACATACATACTTAAAAAAAATTAGCTAAATTTTTTAATTAATTTTGACGGGAAATGGCTCAAAAGAAGCTGAAGGATTCAAGGATCATAAATAAAATAAATTCCAAAAGGACTCTCTCACTGTTTCCGAAAGCAACGCAAAATGGCGATAGTATAATTTACTAAATATTCAAGGATCGTCCTTCCGCCATTTTGTCGGGAAAACGGTGATCCTTTTCCAAAATTCCTTCAGATATAATTTAATCTGAAGGTCCTGCGTCCAAAGAATCCTTTTCCATTTATTTCATTAACAAAAAAAATTTTTTTGCAAATGATATGACTACATAGATACCTACATACATACTTAAAAAAAATTAGCTAAATTTTTTAATTAATTTTGACGGGAAATGGCTCAAAAGAAGCTGAAGGATTCAAGGATCATAAATAAAATAAATTCCAAAAGGACTCTCTCACTGTTTCCGAAAGCAACGCAAAATGGCGATAGTATAATTTACTAAATATTCAAGGATCGTCCTTCCGCCATTTTGTCGGGAAAACGGTGATCCTTTTCCAAAATTCCTTCAGATATAGTTTGAAGATCTTACGCAATGCCTGAGCACCTGTTGTTACAAGCGTTCTTCTGGAGCTCATTTTTTCCGCCCCCTAATTTAGAGCCACCTGTTACAAGCGTTCTTCTTCCTGCTCATTTTTTCCGCCCCAAGCTCCCTACCACCAATTTGTTTGTACTTAAGATCCTATAGACTACATCGTTTTGCTCAAGAAGGCTTAAAACTGTGTTATAAATTGCATGTTTACAAAATTATTTTTACGAATCAAGACAAGAGAAAATATTATGAACGAAAGACGAATTAAGAGATTTGCTTTGCTGAACCTATCCGCCAACAGGTGGCAGCAAGTAAACTACTCGAAAAGGTATCATTCTTGCAGCAGAGGCACACTCCATTTACGCCAACGATCCAGTCTGGTACCAATCAGTCCGCTGCTGAAATTAGCTAATTCACTTACCACATTCATGCTGTGCTGCTTTCTTGTGATTTTGATAAGTTTATGAATTTTCTTTTCAGCTGTTTTTTTTTCTTTTTGCTCTTTTACCTATTTTGTTTGGTAGATGTTACAAAATTTTCGTTAGCTTTGAGGTAAATCTAATTAATTTAATTCAATTCTGATCCTTGGTTTTCTGTTTTTTCCGGTAAATCTGAATTCTCTTTTGGTTTTGGCATTTTTTATATTTGCAAATATGTTATGTCTTAGCCGCTATAGATTGTATAACATAGACGTAAGTTTCGCCGCAAACAATTACTAAGCTCTCCTGGATCCAGGTAATTGGCCCAGGAAGGATGCAAAAACAAAAGCTAGAAAGGCGCTCCTAGCCTCGATTATCCGACGCTACAAAACTCATTCGCCAATATGAATTCGGGGATAGACATCAAATATGTCAGCGTCAGGCTTGCAGAAGAATCACAAAAATCACATAATTCACTCCGTTTGTTGTCTGTAAAATGTTCGAACATGTCGGAAAGACTGGTGAGGAATTTTAAGCCAATAGTGTAACGTCCATAATTTTTTCTTAAGAAAAAAAGATTTTAAAATAATGATTGGATATAGGCTTCGTACTATACTGATACCTTAAGCTTACTTTAACAATTGTCTTCATTAACCATACCTTTGGCCTATTTCACAAAATAACAAATTACAACTACAAATTTATAATACGAATTTCTGTTTTACAAAGTACAAATAACTATTTCACATATTTGCGATAAAAATAACAGGAAAATTGTAGATAAACAACGTTGTAGAAGTGTCGTTGTAAACTGAAAGTGTTTTTCACACAAATTTGTGCATTTGATATCCAAAAGAATATAATAGAAGAGAAGCGAAAGAATCGATTGAAAATTAAAAGCTTTGAATAAAATCAAGAGCGTTGAAAAGAAACAAGGTAATATTACAGGATTTTACTTTCAATTTTATTTTTGGAATGTGTTATTCCTTTTCATTAGACTACCAATAAAACAGGAGGACGGAAAGGTGTGAGGATAATGGAATCCTTTCTAAAAAAAATAATAATTACAGCTTGAAATTTACAATGGAAGTCATTAAAAAGACACGGGAAAGAATGGCCGCAATGGTAATTTTGAATATTGAATCTGATCTCACAACATCCCTGGACTTCGAGGACGTTATTCATGACTTTGCAGAAAAAAGGCACCCAGAAAGCCTGTGGCTTAAAAAAGTGTTTTGGTTATATTTATTATTTAAGAATATTAAATATGTACATTGTGCATATATGTATTAAAAAAATAATAATAATTTGTTCAGTAGCAAATTTTTCTTTCAAAATTTCTTACCATTTTTCACATTCACAAGTCTAATCACATTTTGTAAATTAATTAAAAGATAAAAAGGCGGCAAAAATTTTCAGCCTTGCGGCGGCAAATAGCCAAATTCGTCTCTGTTATAAAGAAAATCACAAGTTCAGGCATATGTGTTTGCGTTTGTTTGATAAATGTTTACCTCAAAAATCTATAAGCAGTTCTAAGTCTGGTATATTTGACTCGATTAAGAGGGTATCCGA
Source organism: Dioctria rufipes (assembly GCA_963924295.1). NCBI lineage: Eukaryota > Metazoa > Arthropoda > Insecta > Diptera > Asilidae > Dioctria > Dioctria rufipes. Next base: position 22,924 of record OZ002744.1, read on the forward strand.
GGATAGAGGCATAGAAACCTGCATTGTCAGATGGATTGGCAACATGCTTGAGAAACGCTGCATAACAGCTACCATGAACGGTGAATCCACAACAATCATGGCCACTATAGGCTGCCCACAAGGCGGGGTGTTATCGCCCCTTCTATGGCTACTAGTTGTGGATGAGCTACTAAACTTACTCCAAGAGGCCGGCTTTAAGGCCCAAGGATACGCTGATGATATTGTCATCTGTGTTAAAGGAAAGTTTGAATCAGCTTTACCAGAGCTTATGCAAACTTCTTTTAACATCGTTACCAGATGGTGCCAGAACATGGGACTATCAATAAACCCAGGTAAAACAGTGCCAGTTCCTTTTACTAGGAAAAGGAGCCTTCAGATTCCACCTCCTAAGTTAAATGGAATTGCAATAGAATATTCCAAAGAAGCAAAATATCTAGGAATAATCCTAGACAGCAAGCTTACCTGGAATTTCCACCTGGAAATGATAACAAACAAAGCCATGTGGGCATTCAGCTCTTGCCACAGGCTTTTCGGGAAAAAGTGGGGTCTGCACCCCAAAATGACCCTATGGATCTTCCAGGGCATAGTGAGACCCATACTTTCTTATGGGGCAAATGTGTGGTGGCCTAAAACATTGCAGGCAACCACCAGAAGAACCCTTGACAAGGTGCAAATTATGGCATGTTGAGGCGCCATTGGCGCCTTTACATCATGTCCTCAACGAGCACTTGAAGCCATTCTTGGCTTACAGCCTCTTTACCTCTTTATTCAGAGGGAAGCTGCAGCCAGTATGCTTCGAAAGAAAAGGTCAGATGATTGCACCTCCTCCAGGGTGGGTCATTTCAGTATCTTCGAGCAGGTTAACATTAACGACCTAGAAGCACCAAAAGATGCTATGGCCAAGAGACTCTCTTTTGAAAGAGGTTACAAGGTAACCATTAATGAAAGAAGCCAGATACTAGACAGAGGACTCCAGCTCCCGCAACGGGCCCAAGTCTGGTATACTGTGGGATCCCGGAAGGACGGGAAAACAGGCGCAGGGGTGATTGGTCCAGAAGTGGAACTATACATTCCGCTTGGTGTCTCACCTTCCATTTTCCAGGCGGAAGTCTATGCTATAGAGGTTGGAGCTCAGGAAAGCCTACATAAGGGCAGTAAGAACTACATCTGTTCAGACAGCCAAGCTGCGCTCCTAGCTCTTTCCTCTCAAGCCTTTGAGTCGAAATTAGTTTGGAGCTGCTACTCGAAACTCCAACTACTGTCTAGGGACAACCAAGTAACCTTGGTTTGGGTCCCTGGACACGAAGGAGTGGACGGTAATGAAAAAGCGGATGAACTGGCTAAAACCGGAGCTGATTGCCCGTATATTGGTCCCAATCCGACATTTGGCCTACCAAAAAGATACTTTAGGGGGGAACTGCTTAAGTGGGAAAACAGGCAACTGGATCTCCTTTGGCGTAGCGCGCCCGGTATGAGGCAGGCGAAGAAATTCTTCAATCCTTCTCATTTCCTATCGCGTCAACTTATTGGACTTAGCAGACAGTCGCTCAGACTATTTGCTAACGCATTCACTGGTCATGGCCCCTTCCGTCACTTCCTGAAGAAGATAGGCAAATGCGACAGTGAACTGTGTCGACTGTGCGAAGAGGAAGATGAAACTTCGATGCACGTTATATGCGAGTGCCCAGCACTTGCAGGTCTAAGGATGCAAATCACTGGAAGAGAACTTATCTCTCCAGATAATGTCTGCAATCTAACTCCGAAAGCATTAATCGAGCTCGTTAAAAGACTCGATTTTGCCTAATCACTATAGGGAAAGGCACAATAGATCAACTATGGTCGCGGTGTCCACAAGGTCCTGGAGGCCTAGCCGCCCCTACTCTTAACATTAACAAGTCTGGTATAGTTCTAGTAGGTTAGATTAAGTTAGAGGGGTGTCACTAAGATCTGTGTCGGGTCCAAACACCCCATGGCTTCTTGAAAATCTATCGTTCTGTGGACATCGACCTAGATCCACTCTGTTTCTCTAATAGCGAATTCGAATGGGCTGCTCTATTTACTCTAGAATTGCTCTACATTAGAACTTTTGTTCGAAGGACATTTTCTAGTACTCTATGTAAGATTTCGTGTTTGTATGAAAAAAATTGCTCGCAGAAAGAGCGAAGGAGCACTTTTTCGGCTCTGTAAATTGAAGTGAGATTTGAGGTTGCTCTTTTAGGTTATAAGAAATATATACAAGGTGTTTCATAATTGGTGCACCTAGCTCAAGGGTTTGATAGCTGAGGTCGCGTCATTTCGGTGGATGGGTGAGTTTAAGATTTTTCGTACTTCTTCCACTTTACACCCTGTAACTTTCTTGATATACATCAAGGTGGGATTTATCTCAGATGATAGCAAACCATCTCAGCTTTCCAATGAATGCCCAATCAGCCTGATGCCTTCCGTCGGAAGTTGTAGGACTTTAAATCCAAAAATTGGAAAAAAGTTCCTAATTTGTGTAATTTATGTGTAGCTGGTATACTTGTTAGAATTTATTTCTATTAAAGTAGCCAACTGCCATACACTATCCAAGGAAATAAGGTTATTGCTTATCATTTCCATATCTTAGACTCCATCCAGTGTGAGTACAATTTATATGTAGCGCGATTATTTCACTTAATCAAACTTGCACGCATGTCAATTAAAACCTATGTGTAGTTGGAATACTTGTTAGAATTTATTTCTGTTTAAGTGTATCTGACGTAGCCTTACAATACATGTTTAATGAACTTTTCAAAATTTTTAAAGACAATATTGAATTCCAACAAAATAAGTTTCAAGATATGTGTAAAATAATACCTTCGCCATTTCCTGAGCCCGAAATTTCTAATATAATTAAATGTGAGGACTTGGTGCAACAGGTCACAGAATTGTCATCCAAATATAAAAGGATGGAATACGTCAAGAAAAATTTGATATATGGTCCACCCGAAAAGGTTAGTTTAGGTACCGACAACTACCACAATACATGCACTTTATATTATATCTCGATAAACGAAACTATAAAGTCATTGCTCCACGATAAAACTTTTTATAAGTTATTTCATATGCCAAAAGAAAGAAACAACATATTTTTTTTCCGATTATAATGATGGTGAGGTATACAAAAATAATAAATTCTTCAACGAGAATTATCGTAAAATATAAATTATATTCTTTCAAGATGCCTTTGAAAATTGTAACCCTCTAGGGTCTGCAAAAGTAAAGCATAAGCTTTTAGGTGTTTACATGTCAATAGGAAATAACAACGAAGAATTCAGGTCATCAGTTAAGAATATTCAATTAATTCTTTTATGTCATGAAAAGTATATAAGGAATTTTGGGTTAGAAAAAGTTTTTGAGCCTTTTGTTTGTGATCTTTCAACACTTGAGAAGGCAGGAATTCAAATTTTAAATCCGTTTAACGACAGAAAGGAAACTTATTGTGGAAGGTTATTTGCCATGGTAGGAGACAACCTAGGTAGTCACCAGATTGGAGGTTTTGCTGAGAATTTTAGTACATCAGACTACTTCTGCCGATTTTTTCTGATTAATAAACAAGATTTCCCTAAAACCGCATTCTCATTCCAAGACTGGCGATCTGTCGAAAATTATAATGCAAGTTTAAAGAACGGACTCCAGTGTGGGCAGATATTAGAAGAAGATGTGAAAGTAAATTCGACTATTAATACTTTAGAATATTTCCACGTTTGCAATTTTGACTTACCTCCGTGTATATCGCATAATCTTTTTGAAGGTATAATACCTTATGAGTTAGCTTTCATTATCAATTACTTTTGAGCTAAGAATATCGTATCCGTTGACTACCTAAATTTGACACTATCTTCATTAAAAAAAAATTCAAATTATCGCTCTCATTACCAGACGAAATTCGACATATTCTATTTATCTTCCCTTTAGTGATGATAAACAGTCTTAAGGACTACGACGTTCTTGTCTGAAAATTTCTCGGGTCTATGATTGAAATGTCCAGAATTATAGGTGCTGGCGAAATATGCGAAAATCAAGCAAAGCATCACTACATAACTCACTACCCTAGCTTTATAAATAAACTGGAACCATTAAAACATTTATGGACAATGCAGTTCGAACAAAAACACCAATATTTTAAGAAAATTGCACACCCATCTAGAAAGATCTGAAACATACCTTGTGAAAGCCACCAACAAATGCAAGCTACGTTGTTCGAGAAGCGTCTTGATTTCAAAGTTTCTTGCGATAATTTCATAACATTCTCACAAATTTGTTATTTTAATACAATATACAAAGAAAATGATTTTGTAATTACAAATTGTAATGAGCAAGGAGAAATTGATATCTTGAGCATAAAAGCCATATTTATTAATAATAGTTTTAGTAAGGCAATTTTCTATATTATACAGCTTTAAAAATGTGGTACAACCATAATAAAATACTTTATGAAAGTTCTAGTTCTAGTAACTTGTATTCAGTAGTATACATGAATGAGTTTTTACTTTACAAACCATTGTATGTACTAAAAATACTACTAAAAATATTTACTATTTTTCTCAAATATCATCTTTTCCAGATGAACATATGTCACTTTTTTAAGAACAATTTACAATTAATAACGTTTTATAAAAGGCAGTATTTTAGGTTAGAAAGATTTAATTAGAAGAACATGGAAAAGCTTCCTTTCAAAATTTGGACCGCCGATAGAGCTATCAAGAAATCCTTTATATCAATTGATGATGTAGTAAAAACAGGTAAATTAACTTTAAATGTTGAATAATTGTGTCCAGTTCGTATTAAAATATATTATTTATATATATTTATTATTGAAAGGAACGAAGCTTGTACTCGAAGATGGCAGAACCGAAATATGTGACAATGAAACGCGAGTATCACGCTAAGGAGAAAAGCATCTTTATTTTGCTTAAACTAAATGAAGAATGGATATCGAATAGCTCTTTAAATTTGTCATCTCTCTTTAAAGACTAATCACAGGCATCTTTTCATGACAACTTAAGTAATATGGTCTTTCCAAACACATATTATCACCAACAAAATACTGACGGCCTCTGTAGTGAAATACCGATGTCGCAAATGCAACACAACGTACTAAATAAAGAGCATATTCCGGATAGCTCACAGACTCCGCAAGCAGAAATTGTTTCCCTAGAAATGCCAGCATCAATTCAAAGCAAAAATACCTAAAAATTCCTCCCGATGCAATGTCACTTCTACAGAACGGATTAAAACTGGAAAACAGATGTAATGCATTTGTCAACATTATTCTTACTTTATTCCAATGACAGTATATAGGCAGGTAGCGCTGAAAGCTGCATGTAAATATCCCCAATCGTCCACAGAGCACGATAATGACGGTAAATCATTTCCGTAACTCCCGTTGCACTCATATATCAATGATGAGAAATAGGAATAATTTTTTAAATCGTGCACCAAAGAGAATTTCATCGGACTTAGAACCATCAATACCTGTCAAAGAAAGAAGATTAGCGAGCATTTTAAGACAGACATGTCAAAACTGACAACCACTGAATATTCCAGAAGGCGAATCTTCAAAGACACTAGAATATAAAAAGCAGTATATGCAGGATCTCAACAAAAAAGAAACATTCACCCAAGAGGAAAATGAGAATATTTCACAAGAAAATTCTTAAATAATAGAAGTCAAATACCGACAGTAATAGATATTCAGAATCACTGGCCATTTCTATTCCGCAAAAATGTTTTATACCAACATTTTACCCAATCAATGACCTTAAAGCAATTTTGCACGGAAAAGAAAAAAATATTGCAATTCTTAAAAACATCAAAAAGGAAGGGAATTAAAGAAAATCTGTCACAAGATCCGGAAAATATAATTAAATCTGTAGCAAGCTTTTTTGGAGAAGAATACACACACATCTTTAAGGTGTTTGAGGTAAGTATTTTACTTTCGACAAAACAGTATCTTAGAATTTTATTTCAACAGGTTGAAAAAAGTTTTGAAGATGTGAATAAAAGCATTCCTACCAGCACTCCATGGGTGGCTGTAATAAGTAACTTTCCAGCTTAGTTAGTAAGAATTTATAAAAATCGTATAGTTTGAATTAGACTGTAAGTAGCGCTTCAATCATTCCACCTGGAGAACCGGATCTTTTTTTACAAGTTGAACTGAACCAGTTGATGTCAGGAATTCAACTAATGTTATTATTTAAATGACCTAAAAGAAGTTCTTTCAAATTATTCGTAGATGATACTAATTTTTTCGGGTTTAATTGAAGAAAAATGATTTTAGCTTTCAAATAATATTTATAATTTAAATAAAAAACGCTCATATCTGGCGTATGCCAAGCTAATTAATAGTAATTTGCTATACTATTTTATGTATAAATTCGTATAAATTGTCCACTTTAACTCTTTGCCCTCCCAGACAAATTCAGTGATGATGCGGAAAATATAAATAAAGACTATGACAACTAAGTATAAAAGCACACACATCATTGATTTATTACTACAAATTCTTTGTTATTATTACATTTTGAATATTATGCACCCAGAAGAAGTGAGCCAAACGTTGGAGTTTTTCTTCAGGTACTTCTTCAATTACGCTTCTGAAAGTGAAAGAGGTGCTAAAAAACATATATATAACATAAACAAAATTAAATAATTTTGATAAAAACTAAAAAATAACATATTACGAAATCTATGGAAGAGTGGAACTGAATGATTTCAAGAATGATTTATGAATAATTCACTATTATAAACAAAGATTTAATAAAATTACACAAAACTAAATTCGCAGTTTCTTATTTCAGTGGGTGCCTACATAAGTACTACAATACACTCCAACTTTTTCAAGCTGAATGTTTGTGAAAAAGCAACCAAAACCAATTAAATAAACTTATTAAAATCGATTGAAAATTTCAAGTATAAGGGAATACTTTTTTTTATTCACTTCACCCCATTTTAGGGTAACTTTGATTAATATTAAACAACGGTAGCTGAGAAATCACAAAAAATTCGAATGGATTTACGACTGCGTTATTTTTGTATTTCTGTTTAATTTTAAGCATTACCTGTTTTAATTTTACAACAGTAGTATGAAAAGTATAATTCTAGTGTGTATTTTTCGACAAAATCGGTTTAAAGATGCGTAATACTTTGATATTGTACTTAACCTTTGTTTGAAATTAAATACTGACTGTTGGATTTTAAAAAAATATTGTCGAAAATTGTCGGTTATATTATGCATTTATCCGCAAGACATGTTTAACGTTATGTGTAAAAATACATATTATTATGTTTAAAAATGCGCAAAATTTTTGCATTGCTCATAAGTGTAAGTTTACTACAATTATACTAGGTAATAGAGTGTTTCACGTAAATTTTATCCCGGATTATAGCTCCAAAAATTATTCTTCTTCTTCGTGTTGGTCATATATTCTCTACAAATTGTTACGAAATGTGGTGTCTCCTCAAACGAAGAACATTAGAAGAAGAAAATCGAACTAAGTGGAAAATACTACCAGAATCCGAAAATAATAATAATATTGCGAAGGAACTAGAAAGAATTAACAGTAAGAAAGAATTCATAGTATATGTCCCAAAGAAGTCATTGTCATTGAGGGGGTATTTTCGCCGCTGCCGTTTTGTTTTTAAGACAACTCTAAAAATTTTATTCTTTTATTCTTAATATAAAATTTTTCTTATAAATATTACATACCATATTAGAAGTAGCATTACCTCGAATCCTTTATCCTGGTTTCATATTTAATTTTATGCACTTCATTCACATATTTGAGACAATTTTCAGAACGTTTTACCGTTAATCGCGAACAGATTAAACACTTTCATCATAATATGTTGGAGGTAGGAACAGAAGGGATGTTTAAATCCCATCGAACTCTGTAGCCAACCTAAGCAGTTTGCCATTATTAGATGATCATAGAAAATTAGCATAGTAAGAAAAATAAGCTCAAATTCAATCGAACTGCTTAACTTAGATTACTGACGCGGACGAAAAAAAATTCAGATTACCGGCGCGGACGAAAAAAATTTGGATTATCGACGCGCCCGACAAAAAAATAACGCGCGTGTCTCATATGTGCATGCATACCTGAAATAAAAAAATAAGAAAATTTTAATGTTGTATCCTTCGTCACACTGAGGAAAGACAGGAGGAAAATCAAACTCCTCTTTATCGAAAAGCTAATAAATAATAATATGCAAAACCTCTAAATAAACAACACTGTCAACTCTAGCATAGATTTATGTACTGAGATAAAATGATCCGGAAGGTTAACATTAGCATTAAGAGAAAAATTAAGTTTTAGCGGGCCGAGTGGCCTCTGCACTGCAGCCAACGGCAAACTAGCAGTGGCCTTGGAGGCCCAACCTTGAAGGGGGCCCCGCTAGGGACGGAATTGATGTACATGGAGAGTATAATACATCGGACATTAAAAAAACACATTAATTCAATTTATTGTTCCTGCATACAGGGGCGGATTTACCAATGGAAGATTCAATAAAATTAACAAATATTTACAATCTATGAGCATCGTACTTCATATAATCCCGAACTTTATCAGTCGTTGTAACATACCTACAAGATATAAGGAAAGTCGGTACCTTTGATTATTAAGAGTCGCAAGCTGTGGAAACAAGCGGTGAACATAACTACGAATACAATATAAAGAGGAAACGTAAACGAAAAGTCCAGTTTGATGAAGTAAAAGGAAACGAGATCGAAGTCGTACTATCCGGCAGGCACGAATTCAGAGTTACCGTTCTTAACGTCATTATCGACAGGTTGATTACAGAGCTACAAAGACGTGGTTCTGCTTACGAGACTTGAGTAAAAAGTTTGACTTTCTTATGAAGCTACATAGCTTGGAATTTCAAGATAACCGCGAGGACGAACGGAACGTGAAAGTCTTCCATCTAGGAGATTTAGACGGGACTTTGGAAAACGACTGTCTGCACCTGCGTGCCCATTTGTCGTCCGCTGAGGCTACACGGGGAGAACAATTATCGCCCCTGGAGTTATACAAAACATTCTGAGAAAAAGCTTGTTGGACATTTATTCAAATGAGTAAATAGCTCTCGGATGTTGTTGTGTATACCATGACAAAACTACTCGGCAGAATAGTCGCTAAAACGACTGAAGAACTATTTAAGATCCATCACAGAGGATATCAGGCTCAATTCACTCTCTGTGCTGTACATAAGAGTCAGAAATAATGCAGGCTGTGTACCAAAGTCAGGGAATTCGTTTATTTGCAGAGAAGAAAATCAGTCGCATAGCAATCTGAGCATATAGTTACACGCAACGTACTTCCTTTCCATATTATTTCGTACTTATTTATAATATTCTACGTCTGCTTGTTTATTTTCTAAGGTAAATTTACGTTAAGTAAATGAAAAATAACGGTAACATTTTTGTTTTATTCAATTATTTAAAAAAAGGTCCCTAACTCTGTTAAATTTGGCCTCCAGACACAAACTTTTCGGTCTCTGGAGACGTAAAGATCTCTAAAGAGACCTAATCTCTAAAGGCTTTTTCGGTCTCCGGTCTCCCGTCGTATATTCTAAAACAAACAGGTCTCCAGGTTCGATCTCCGGTCTCCAAAATTTATTCATTTGTTGGGTTCAGGTCTCCGGAGACTATTTGTGTGTTCTAGGACCAGATTCTGTAACACGGAGAGTTGGGGAGTTTGGGAGATGAGAATTTTCATTTTCCCCGATTAAAAGACCTTAACTCTCCATTTGCGATTCTCTAACATACTCGGGGAGTTAGGAAAATGTGAGAAGTGTGGAAATATTGAAGGGCGGCTAACTCTGTGTAGGAGGGTCATAGAGTGTTGGGGCTTTTTCCTACGGATTAAGGGTCTAGAGTACAAAAATTTAGGTGATTAATTTCTGGGGATGGGGCTGGGGGGGGGGGGGGGGCTTTTGGTGATAGGGGTTCTACCAACCCTTTTGGAGGTTGTCCAAAATACATCATGTTTGATATCAAATTAAAGAGGGAGGAGCAGGTAGTCGACTGGTGTAGTTTGTTTTTGATCAGTTAAACGTCATAACTGACTTTTTATCGGCGAAAGACGGATGTTTTGCACTAAGGCAATATACACCCCAGTTCCTATATTTTGCATATATTGTTATGGCCCAATATATGGAAGATTCTTCCAGTAGTCAAGGGCATATTCTGGTAGAATAATCAACGATCCTTATACAATTTCATCGCATGGAATTGTTATGCAGCCGTCGGTTATTTTGCTGATTAGCCCAATAGCTGGCTGCGGTTATTTTGCTGATTAGCCCAATAGCTGGCTGTGATGAGAGCAATCGACGATTACAATAATATTTCTGCCCCGGTACACGGTTTTGCCCCCCCCCCCCTTCCCCTAATTAACCTCGCATGGTAATTATTATGTTAAGCGATTGTTTACTACTAAGCGACTCAGGTGCTGCAACCGTTAGACCAAACGACGAGGTTGCATCGTTTGTTTACATATCCCCGTTGTGAGGAAAGCTTACCTCCGAATATGGGGGCATAAAAGACCACTGACTGGTCTGGTAAGTGCCCGTTAGTTATCAGTCATAGTGGGGTCAAGTTTCGGTTATGGTTAAGTTAGGTCAGTGTGCAATAAATAAAGAATTATTCTATGTTACAAGAAATTCGAGTGTTATTTTTATGAAGTTTTATGGTAATTAATTTGTTTATTTATTCGATTGCTTTTGGGACACAACAATATTTCTTCAATTCTTTGTTTCCCATCCATTGTACTTTGTTGTAAACATTTTCCTCTAAAGTGAATTTACACGACTTACAAAGTTCTTCATAATGATGAGTTGAAAATATGTCCATTTTTCTACCAAAAAACGGCCATTTTTTCATCTTAAGAAGGACTGATTCACTTCTTTTACAATTATCAGCAAAACCATTTATAAGACTCAAAAACTAATTACATATCTAATTAAAGGACATCCTACATACAACCTTTAACGTGCATATTTAAAATTTTTATATTATCTCTTCTGTACTGGAAGGCGACCAAATTGACCATTTTCGCGTGATTTAAAATTTTTAGCGGGGACCTTGAGACATCAAAATGCACATTTCTCTGTAACTATTGCAAGGATTTCCATAATTTCTTGTAAATATAGCCAGGATATGCGGTGAATCCTTAATATAATTTAAAAATTCCTAGGTACCTAGCTACCTGCACAAAACACAACAAAAACAGACAGTCAGTTGAGAAATTATTCTTCTGACTTCTCCACAACTAAAACAGCCGAGAGTTTTGTCGAGTGGAATAGAGAGTTTGATAATTCTCAATACTGATTCCCCGAGTTACAGAACTCCGAGTGGAGAGTTAGTGTCAAAAGAACTCTCATCTCCCTAACTGCCAATTCAGCGTATTACAGAATTCGGCCCCTGGTCAGTTAAGTGTAGGTCTATTCGGAAAAGAAAAGGATTAAAGTGGAGTGAGGTTGACAAATTGTTAAATTAATAATAACTACTCCTATAATGCATTTAGTTACGAAAAGTGGTGTCGTCAATAGAATTCCGGTTATTTTTGAAAAAAAAAAAAAACTCAGGAATTTGAATTTAATGTGGTTATCCCGTAAAATTTGAACACCGACGATATATTTTTTCCCATAACATAAAAATATTAATAACTTTTGAAATAATTCTTTCTAATAATCTCTTACCTGACAACTAACAAAAATCTCTGGAGATATCTAGGGACCAAAATTTCGTGTATGCACTTCGGAGACGTGTCTCTAGAGACACTTTTATTATGGTCTCCTGGAGACCTAATTTGTTGGTCTCCAGAGACAAAAGTCTCTTGTAAACATTTCGGAGATTTTAGTCTCTGTAAACCGGAGACTGGAGACCAAAAGTCTCTTACCATGTATCTTTACCTTAACTGCCTAAGAGCCCCGAATCTTCATTTGCGGGCATAACTAAAGCCATTCATTGGCTTATTGTGCACCAACATAAGCCTTATGAAACAATCAAAAGTATAGGAAGAGAACATCTATCAAGGTAATTAACCTTTATAGACTAATATTTCCAAGTGAGGGATTGTACATTGGGCACCACAAGTTAATAAGCACTATCAAAAATCAACTTCCACTTAATCATGACTATATTTACAGTAGGTGAATACAACTGCTTTGGTAGATCAGTATATAGGTATTAAGGCATGTAAAAAATGATTTACATATCAATGTTTGACAACACCCCCAGTGAGCGGTACGCCAATCAAATATGATCTTTCTCCTAGCGGATAGTCAAGCTGTGACTTAAACGATTTCGTCACCCGAGAACAAAATAAAATCAACTTTTGGTAATAAGGAAATGACACAATAGTAAAGGAACTAAAGAAAGCTCGTTGGGTCGAAAATTAAAACTGTGCTCGTAGCAAGGGATCATAAGGAAAATCAAATCAACAAATCAACTAAGAATATTGTCTTAAGAATTCTGATAATCTCAAGAACTACAAACATTATAATTCCTTTGACAATCGCGAATTAATTTAAGATTATTACTTTCGCATTTGTTGAAGAAGAAAAAACTGGAATATGCTTTAGATTTTTCTTGCTTTCTTTGCCCGGATGAGAGGGGGTTATAACACATTGAGAAAACTTTCACTTATTTTCCATTCCAGACTTGAAAATTTCCCTTTTTGTTTTATTTTTGGGTATTTGTCTTATTTTTAGAGTAAGTGAATTCACCACACTTATACGACTGCAAGCTAAGATAAGGATTTTCACCAATGACTATGTTTAGTTCAAAATCATAAAAAAAATTCTAAAGGGGGGGGGGGGGGGGGGTTGTTAATATTGTTTACAGTTCAAGCGTAGGACAACGGTAGGGGCGGAGGTGTGGGGGGGGGGTGTACATAGTTTAATTTTATAATGTTAACATAACTAAATTACACGGGTTAGAATATGTCGAATAGTCCTAATTGCTTCATTTTCCATTTTGTAGGCTCCGTACCTTAAAAGCAAAATAAACAGAACCCTTATTGGACCACTATTGCGTCCGTCTGTCTGTATATCACAGACATATATCTTCGAAAACGACGTGACGTATGGGAATTTGAAATTCAGCGGAATGTTAAGACCTCGTGACGTGCGCACATCTTTCAACAGAGGAGTCAGGAGTCTGAACCAGTTGCGTTCACACCAAAAATCATCCGTGAAGTACTGGAATTAGGCTGAAAATTTGGTAATCAATTTCTACAATATGACCCGAACGTTGAAAGAACTCTCCGATTTCGGCAAGATATTATTAATAAACGCTTACTCAATATGAGGACCTCTATGATCAAAAACCCAACACAGTTGTTAATTACTGATTTCATTACCAACGTTCGCTGATCTGAAATCGTTTCTAATTCATCTAACAGCGAACTTGAATGGCATCAGGTATTATCGAGTTAGGAAGAAAAAATTAATAATCTACACCCAGAAAAATGTTTCTGGTTATTCGTAACTATTTTTCTCCTCGATTCTATCGATATTTCAAAAATCATACAAATAATTACAAATAACTGTATAATAGTATAATTACCATAAATCTGAAATTTCTAGAAAATATTAACTAGAAATTTCTCGTTCGCTTTGACAAATTAATAGTCAAAAAATATTTATTTTAACAAGAAAATAGTTAATAATGACGATAAGCAACAATTTTCTAGACATTTGGTTTACTATGATGTAATATATTTTCTAGTTAAATTTCATTAGATATATAGTAATATTTTCTAGTATTGTCTAACACTTCGATTGAAATAAAAAACAAAATCGAGATGACTAGAATTGCGGTCACTTTCAACCACACGTAACCATATCTCTCGACATTTTGATAGCTACGCCTAAATAGTTACTACTTTTAGTCAAGTTCAATGAGAATCTAGTCATTTAAGCATAAGAATGTTATTCTATGCCAACTATAGTGGTAGTATTTCTACGTAATAGATGGTCCGTTAAAGTTACCCAAATTACATTTCATTTTATAATTCAAGCGATTTCACTGGTTGTATTTGCGTTATTAGCATTTTGCAACGTATCGCATGTGTATTATTTTCTGATGGCTGGTAGCAATGGGCATTGTTAATACATATGAGAACATTCTAATTATTTATATGATCTGGTTACTTTAAACTATTTAAACCAAAATGTAATCAATTTTAATTTCAATTTTATCTTCTAATCATATCAACTGAATAAAACTTCGATTTTCACTTGATCTTTCCTATTCAGTTTCTCGTGATAATTAATTTTAGCGTGACTTTCTTGCTTGATTATATTTTTGAGCAGCTTATGGTTAATTTATAATAATTGAAGTGTTGACTGTGGTAATTTGATATAGGTAAATAATATCTACCAGTGAAAGCAACTGTAAAGTGATTACTTTGTATTTAAAGTTAAAAATTAAATAATATTATATATAATATATAGTTTTACCTAGCGGTTTGTAAATTTTTTTTTATTGGAAAAATGAATTCTGATACAGAAAGTTCAATTCTCAATAAGCCTTATAGAGATGAGTGTTACTAATAGATGTAAGCAGTAGTTTACTTTTTTATGGTTTCGGCCCTTCTTTGTACTTTTGTTAAAAAAGAATTGCTATAATTAATAATATTTACGTAAGTAGTACAAAAATTGTAAATTTTTGCCAAAGCTTACTATTATTACTTATGTATAAGCCCACTTGAAGACGGAGTGCTCACCCATAAAACGTTGTGTTAATAAAAAATTTAGGCACTAATCTGTGAATTGTTATCTAAAAAAAAGACCGATAGTCCGAGTATCTATTCAAACTACATTTTAGTCAAGACGGCTACGACCGCAACATATACCTGAATTCCCGAATTCTGCCAATTAAGTGAATACTCTAATTCTAATATTCGGTTACTACCAAATACATACTACAGTTTCGTTTGAATGCTTTTAAAAATTAAATAATATACTATTCATTCATTCCCATTATAAAAATGATTTTTTTATAACCATGCCATTGTATTTTGAGCTCGGTATAGATTATTATTGCTTTCAGTATATGGAAAAGGAAGATTTGTTAAAAGTAACAGGGAATAATGACAGTTCTTGTGGTACTTATATTAAGCTTAGAGGAAAATTGGAACAATGGAAAACTTCTCAGGTAAATTATTTCCTAGAAGTAATAATTTCAAGTTGTCTGTACACATAGATAAAAGAAAGAAAAACGAGCTCCTGCTGTAGTACTACTTGTCACAATAATAAGGTCGTAAACTGGTTGTATGGTCAGAATGAGGTATCATTTAGTTCAATCATCGGATTATCCTATTACCGAATTTGGTAAGTACATAGATACATAAAAATACAAAAAGCCTTTTGACAATTATTTTAAATGTATAGAATATTACTGAAATATTAAAAAGCGATTCAGGGAAGGCTATAAAAGAATTGTATACCGCCAAAAAAATTCCAACGAAGACGTCATATTAAAACTAATAAATATTATTATTGAGCATTTCCTTGAAAGGAAAATTAAACTAAGAATTAGCGATATTGAACTAATATCTGAAGAAATCAGTAAACAGTTTCAAAATGAAAAAAGTAAATGAAGGATACGTATGCGTTACGCTTTCATTACTCTTATGTGTAAGAAAAATAAAAACAAATTAATATCTATATGTAGAAATGTAAGGAAAAGTTGCTCCGATTTTTATATAGACTCTTAGGTTATTTTTGATTCGGAAATCAAATTGATATTCTTTATCTAGGTATTAATTTATCAATAAGATTACCTAAAAGTTTTCTTTAACTTATACTAATCCCGCCAGGTAGGTATGTGCGTTTTCTTTTTGCATTTCCGTCTTTTTAATAATAATGTTAAGCGATATTTTTTTTTTAATTGTGCAGATTGTGGAATTTTTATATTATGCAATCAATGTAAATGTGTTTATGGTCGCCTCAGAGAAATTGTAATTTCAAAATGGGTTTAAAAAAAACTTATTTTCGCGCAAAACTCCCTCTCTTACATTAGCATTATTTTGAGTTCAAAATGTGTACCATATGAAATAGCAAATCTATCAGTCCATTTATATATACATGTCAGTGGTTGGTTGGTTCATTGAAGATTCAATTTTTATCTGAAGAAACACATCGCTCGTTATAGCAGGAAAGGATCTGGAAGCACAAGCTATGTTTCTTCGATTATTTATAAAGAATTTATTGATATTATGGTCAAAACAGTTTTTAATTCTATTGCTGTAGAAAGTAAAAAAGCAAAATATTTTTCAGTCGTGGTAGATTCAACCTCTGGTATTTTGCATAATGACCAGTAAGAAGTGATTGTACGGTATATTAAACATGACGATGGTATATATGGTTTCCTGACATTTCTACCAAGCGTTGGGCATAAATGTCAGAATATGCTTAACGCTTTTATCAACGTCTTTGTACCTTTGACCATAGATATGAAAAACAGTCGCGGCTAGTCCTCCGATAAAGCGACTAATATGGCAGGAACATATATGTACTTGTACTGGTTTACAAGCCTAGTTCAAAGAAATGTCTCCCCAAGCGTACTCTGTTCCTTGCTCTGCACATTCCCTCAATTTAGTGAGCGAAAAAGCTTTACAATGTTATAAGCTTCAAATTTTTTCTCAACACAACAACGCGTTGGAATAGAGAGGTGATGCTTGTAAGAGCTTATGTAGAACATCGGCCGAAATCGAAAAAGACAGTTCACAAAAATCTGTAAGCAGAAATGAACCAAGAGCGCTACATACAGCAGAAACTGGAAATAGCTTTCATGGAGATTTTTACTGGATAGAATTAACACAGTAAATAAATCCTTTCAAAAAGTAGAAGTAAATATCCTTTAAGTGATTGAAAAGTATGATTCTTTAACCGCCGTAATTGAATCTGCACGACAAAGATTTTAGGAATAGGAACACGAAGCCAAAAAGCTAACTAGGCCAGAAGCAATTGGATATAAAATTATAAATAAAAGAAGATTCGAAAACTATATCTTGTGAAAATGAAACAAAAATGAATGAATGGAGGGACACATTTCAAATTTGTATATTCCAAGTTATTATAGATTGTTTTATAACGGAGATTCTCAAAAGATGAATGCCCAATGAAGAATTTAATTTGAAATTCTGATTTCAGGAATGCCGTTATATGAAAGATATGATTTTTGATTATATAAAAGCCAAATCATTATATCTTCGCACAAGCCATCCCAATGATATCGATAACAAGGAGGAATAAATAATGCATTTCTTCTTATTCTCATTGCCTGTCAAAGAAAGAGCCAGTTCTACCTGATATATCTTATCAAGTCATACGAGTGGTTTAAAGATGGATATCAAAACCATGTATCCAAATATTGATATTATTTCCAGACTATATTTATTTATACCAGCAACACACTATTCTGCAGGAGTATTTTCTTGTTTGATTTTGATCAACAACAGTTGAGCAATAAAGAATGGCCGCAATGTTAATTTTAAATATTGAATTTAACCTCACATATATAGATATTATTTCCAGACTATATTTATTTATACCAGCAACACACTATTCTGCAGGAGTATTTTCTTGTTTGATTTTGATCAACAACAGTTGAGCAATAAAGAATGGCCGCAATGTTAATTTTAAATATTGAATCTAACCAACATCCTTGGAATTCGAAGACGTTATTCACGACTTTGCAGAAGAAAGGCACACAGAAAACCTGTGGTTTAAAGAATTTCTATTTTTTTTTTTAGTGTTTTGTTAATTTGTTCAGAAGCACATTTTTCTTTTAAAATTTCTTACAATTTTTCACATTCACATACCTAATCACATTTTGTAAATGAATTAAGACAAAAAGTCGGCAAAATTTCCAGCCTTCGGGCGGTAAATAGCCAAATCCGTCTCTGTTATAAACAAAATCACAAATTCAAGCATATGTGTTTGCGTTTGTTTGATAAATGTTTACCTCAAAAATTTGTAAGCAATTTAAAGTCTGGTATAGTGCTAGTAGATTACAGGGGTGTCACTAAGATTTGGTCGGGTCTATAATGCCTGATGGATTTTTAAAAATTTATCTTTCTGTGGACATCAACCTAGAACCACCCTGTTTCTCTAGTAGCGAATTCGAATGGGCTGCTTTATTTGTTCTAGAATTGCTCTAACTTAGAACTTTTGTTCGAATGACATTTTCAAGTTGCTCTCTCTCTGTAAGTTTTGTTGTTTGTATGAAGAAAAAATTGCTAACAGAAGGAGCGAAAGGAGCATTTTTTCAGCTCTGTAAAGTGAAGGGAGATTTGAGGTTGCTCTTTTAGGTTATAAGAAATATATAATACATATAAAGTGCTAGTGAGAAAAAAAGTGTCTTTTATCTTGTCCCATTCAATATTCGTTTTATTTGGTGCCTGAAAATCTGATGAACTGTGTTTGAAAATATGAGAATTCATAAATATCTTAGGTAAGTATTACCATAGATGGCACAAGAACTAGATGTCGCATGAAGTACAAAAAAAGTATACAAAATTTATATGGCTGGGTGGTCCATTCCGGAATGGACCACAACATTTGAAATGATGTATACGTTGAATGATTCATATTTTTTCATATCTGAAGTATTGAGAAAGTCGATCAAATGTATACAAAGCTACTATTATAAAAACATTTGTTTTCGGCATGCTCTAAAACATGTTATGGTCCATTCCAGAATGCACTACCCATTTCACAATCTGTATACTCTGCTCTGCTATGGTATGCGACATCTAGTTCTTGTGCCATCTATGGTATTACAAATTAAATATACTTCCATCCTATTTTCTTCTAAACTTAAAACACTCATTATGCTAAGAAAAAATAATCTTCTATAAATTGTTAAGAGGAGCTGTTTTGTTTGTTTTTTATACCCGGATAAACATTTCTTAAAGAAATCCTCGAGTTTAACCAAACCTAAAAAGTTTCGAAACGAAATTTTCGTTAGCATAATTATTGTCGATTTCGATGGAACCGCTTCAGTGTTGCACTTTTTCTGGCAGTGGAGCACTAAAGTCTATCGAACATATTTCTGTCATATTCCTTGTATTTCTGGACACATGTATTAGGTATATACACGGACCTGTCAAATGTAATAATTGTTCTTTATTGATATATAGAAACAAATTCCTTCTTAAGCTCTATGCAAATTACCTATACCAAACAACATTTTTTAATTCATTTAACTCAAAAGATTCACAAATAATCATAACAATCCACTTTGACAGAGCAGATGCCAATTCAACTTCAATAACACCGAGAAAGTATCCAGTGCAAAGTAAAGGAAGTCAGTGCAAACCTAGTGAAGCACTTCTACTATAAAAGTTGTCCCATCGAACATTTTCAGTGCTGCACTGCTAGAAAAAGTGCAACACTGGTGGTTGCACTGAAGTCCCATCGAAATAGACATTAGTGTGAGATATGTATCCATACATACATATGTATATATCCAAATATAGATATTCACTCTAAATTGATATTTTCTTGGATAAGAATCAAATTTTCAATGCATATCTAACGAATAAAACTGTAAGCTATCTACTTCAGCTCCCAGCGCCAATCTTTTAAAATTAAAATTTGATTGATAAAACCCCTCTTTTGTATACATAATAAACAGCTTTTGATGAAAAGCCGACGGCTTTTTGAGTCTATAATCAATTTTCAATCTGATTCTCGTCCTATCAAAGTATATATTTATTCAAGACTTTTCCGTTTTCTTTTTATTTATTTCGTAAATTTTAAACAAAATTTGATTCTTTTTTATATTCCAAATTCATAAGCACACATTCCACGACTTCTATTCTACTAATCCATGAGTGCACTAGCACTATTATAGTACCAAGATAAAAAAAAATATTTAACACAATAAAATAGGAATAATGAGGATTATGAAAAAATAATAATAATTAATCCTCCCTGGAGGCTTGCAGGATTAAAAAACACAATTTAAAATCGATAGAAAGTATAAACTGCTTTAAAACAGCGACGACAGACAACCAAGATAAACTAATAAACAGTCATAATTTGCTTGAGGTACATACATAGGTACAACATTTCATAAAAAATGTCTGAGGCAGACTTATTGTTTCTTGTCCAAGTTCGAGCGGAACAAGATATTTGTATATTTGTTTAATTGAGAAGCGATATAGTATTTCTGATATTATCACACTCCACCAAAAACAAGAACAATAGAATACTCCAGGAGACTTAATAACAACAATAGAACAATTTCATGAAAACCTACCTTAAGAAAAAAATCACCAAAATCATACAGGGATGCTGTGCATAAAAAACGGCTAGTTTTAAATCACAGATAACAAAGAATCCTCCTTTTTGGTAACGAACCAAACGCTACCGTTTTCAGTGAAATTTTGCACTTTCGTCGAAAATATTTGCTTCAAGTTAAATCACAGATAACAAAATAAGGAAACTACCGTTAACCGACGCCACATGTGTCATGTAAAATTATTTCCTTTTTATAATGCGAAAAAAAATCACTAGCACTAGTGAAATATTTTATTATTTATTAAATTATTCACAAAACAATTTGTAACAGGTAACAGACTCCACTCAATTCAGACCTGAATTAAGAGGGAAGCACAATGCGACTGCTATCTATCAGCATTCATCAAGGAAACTACCGTTAACCGACGCCACATGTGTTATGTAAAATTATTTCTTTTTTATAATGCGAAAAAATTCACTAGCACTAGTGAAATATTTTATTATTTATTAAATTATTCACAAAACAATTTGTTTATCTCTTGTGTATCAGCGGAAAGCATGCACACAACACAAGTTAAAACCACTCTTTGCAAAATATTTGCAGTAATTCACTACCTTTCCACAAATAAAATAAATATTACCGGTAACAGACTCCACTCAATTCAGACCTGAATTAAGAGGGAAGCACAATGCGACTGCGATCTATCAGCGTTCATCAGCTCAGATTTCATCAGACATAGGAACAAATTGAAATTTGAGTGAATTGTGTTTCCCGCTCTACAATTACGACTGATCTGTCGACTGCGACTTGATTTTAAGTCGAAGTCGACGCTGAGGAGAAATTTGTAATTAAATTAGCTTCATCTGCTTGAACAAACCACAAGTCCCGACTTCTGTGATTGAACTGAAGTTGGCCGCAGCCAACACCAACTTTACACCTTGAGCAAAATTTAGTTTCAGTCGCAGTCGCAGTCGCAGTCGAAGTTGCTATTATATCTTGCCATATGCATTTACTATTTGGGCAAAGTGGTAATCTGCTGATAAGTCGTAATTGTAATTCAGACCTCACTGCGTCCGACGCCGACCGCGATGGAAGCAACTTGGAATGGAACTCTTTGTCTACGTTTGTAAAGATGGGTGCAATTGGAGCAATCTGGAAGCCTGTTAGCAAAGTTTTTGTCAATGAAATACTGATAGGTAGGATAGCAACCAGGAAAGGGTGATTTCCGACTGTTTTCCATTCAAAATGTATACGAAAAGAGAAGGAAAGAACGCAGAAAACAAAATAATAAAAAAATCAAACTCTCTTTAAAAATTTTACCAATAAAGACAAAAAATGTGAAAGCGCATATTACATGCAATGAAACAGAATGGTAAAATGATTCATTTTCGTATATTAATGAGAGTTGAGAAGAGCAGAGTTTTCAGATTTTAGCACTATAATATTTTATTACACGTCAGTGTTGGGAGGTTGTTACGATCAAAATTCCCTCGAAAATGGGAATTACTGGGAACTTTTCCCACAGATTATTATGCAAATTCCCACAATTTTTCCCTAGGTATCAAAAAGTATAAGAAATATACCAAAAGGAACATTTCACTTAACTTTTGAAGACTAATTAGTTTTAATTGATAGGGAAGACCTCTATAAAAGTATATTAGCAAACTAAAAGTGAAGCTTAACGGCGGGAGACTTTGGCCTCCAGATTTTTTTTTTGTCAAAAGATCTCTAAAGAGAAGAGACTAGACTTTTTTGGTCTCCGTTCTCCCGTTTCCGTCCGACGTGTATTTTAAAACAAACAGGTGTTCAGGTTTGGTCTCTGGTCTCCGAAGTTTGTTCATTTGCCGTCTCCAGGGGCCGGATTTTGTAACTTGGAGAGTTTGGGAGAAGAGAATTTTCGTTTTCCCCGATTAAAACTCCTTAACTCCCCATTCGAGACTCTCTAACATACTTGGAGAGCTGGGGGAAAACGTGAGAAAAATCGCAATATTGAAGGGCGGCTAACTCTGTGCGGGAGGGTCGTAGAGCCAGGGGGGTTTTTCCATCGGATTTGGGGTCTAGAGTACAAAAATATAGATGAACATTTTTTGGGATATGGGCTTTTGGGGACCACCCCTCATTGGCGGTTGTCCAAAATACGCCATGTTTGGTATCAAATTAAAGAGGGAGAAGAGGGTAATCGAGTGGTATAGTTTTTTTGTTTGATCATTTTAACTTCATAACTAAATTTTTACCGCTAAAATACGGGTTTTATGCACTTGGGTCATATACACCCCAGTTCCTATATTTTGCATATATTTCTTCCGTTCTTTATTTCACATTCATTAGTACTCTGTTGTGAATATTTTTTCATTGAAAGTGAATTTCTACAACTTACCAGTTCTTCATAATGATGAGTTGAAAATATGTCCATTTTTGTACCAAAAAAAGCCATTTTTTCATTTTAAGAAGGACTGATTCACTTCTTTTACAGTTATCACCAAAACCATTTATATGACTCAAAAAGTTATTACATATCTAATTAGGGGCATCCTATATACAACCTTTAACGTGCATATTTAAAATTTTTAGATCATCTCTTCTGTACTGGAAGACGACCAAATTGAACATTTTCGCGTGAGTTAAAATTTTTAGCGGGTACCTTGAGACATCAAAATGCACATTTCTCTGTAACTATTGCAAGGATTTCCATAATTTCTTGTAAGCCAGGATATGCGGTGAATCCTTAATTTAATTTAAAAATTCCCAGGTACCTAGCTACCTGCACAAAACACAACAAAAACAGACAGTCAGTTGAGAAATTATTCTTCTGACTTCTCCACAACTAAAACGGCCGAGAGTTTTGTCGAATGGAATAGAGAGTTTAATAATTCTCAATACTGATGCCCCGACGAGTTACAGAACTCCGAGTGGAGAGTTAAATGTCAAAAGAACTCTCATCTCCCTAACTCCAAACTCACCGTGTTACAGAATTCGGCCCCTGGTCAGTGTAGGTCTATTTGGAAAGGAAAAGGATTAAAGTGGAGTGAGGTTGACAAATTGTTAAATTAATAATAAACACTCCCATAATGTATTTAGTTACGAAAATTGGTGTTGTCAATAGAATTTCAGTTATTTTTGAAAAAAAAAAACGAATTTATTGTGGTTATCCCGTAAAATTTGTACACGGACGATATACTTTTTTCCCATAACATAAAAATAATTATAACTTTTGAAATAATTCTTTCTAACAATCTGTTGCTCTCTTGCTCTCTTCTAGAGTTAGGGTAAAAATAAATAAACAAATAGTAAAAATTAAATCTAAATACCAAATTCAAAAAACTTAATTAAAAGAACCTGGCCAAGACCACGTCTATGAATGTAATATAACTTTTCTTCATACTTAGAACTAAAATTTCGACAATACCAATTTCGTAATAATTAAAATTAAGAACTTCTCAATTTTAATTTAGCAGTGTTTTTTTTTCTCAAAATGTATCTCTGCTTAGGTGTATTCAGTGGTCAAGGTATATACATATGTCGTAGACATTTGACGTAACTCAGCATTTCACGAAAAGTCTAGACACTTCATGGAAAGTAGGCAAATAATGTAACGGTTTTGACTTAGCCCCTTTTTACATTATGTGTCTGAAATTTTTAGTCATTTCATCAAATGCTAAAATCGTTTACGCCGATACTGTAATACCACCCTATATAACCAAATACTAGTAGTGGGAGATGGGTGGTGGAGGGGGAGGTCGCACCCAGGCGCCGCTCGTGGATGTGTGTATATGAGTGTGTATATGGGTGTGTGTGTGTATGTGTGGTGTGTGGGTATGTGTTTAAACCGTGCCCTCTCTCGGTTTAAACTCAGGATAATTTTATTTTGACAGTAGCATTGGTTTTTTTGTATCAAGAAAATAATTTCATCATGGATTTAGATTTAGACATTTCTAGCGATGAAGAAGCATTGCTTTTTTTGTATCAAGAAAATAATTTCATCATGGATTTAGATTTAGACATTTTTAGCGATGAAGAAGATTTTTTTGAGTTAAATTTACAACCCTGTCGATGACTGAGAGTAATTAGAAATCGGCCAAATCATTTTAATTAGTGGGACGACGTTGATTTTGATGCTAGGTTCAGGGTAAGTAAAGAACTTTGTCACTTTGTCGTCGAATCTATTCTTGACCGTCCTCTTGCGCTCTATTATATATCTTTTTGCATTAGTGAAGGCAATAGCTCAACTTCACTTATGCTAAAATGTTCATCCTTTTTGAATGTTGGCATATTTAAAACTAGAAAATATAACTACATATTTTTTATTTCTGATCTGCTTACTTTTCTTAGAATATAGAGAGTACAGGAAGTGTGGTAAGCCAAATTTGGTATAGTCAAATTCTGGTTGTTTTAGTATCTGTTGCTGCTGTAGTAAAAGCTCAATACAGCCGTGTAGTAGAATCAGTATAGAGAGCGGGGCAACAAGATATATGGTTGAAAATATTGCGTTTGCTCCCACCGAAAATGTTCTTATTCGATGTCACTACGCCAACATACCCTGGGAATTTCTCATCTGTCATAAACGTAAACAAATCTCGGTGGATGAAGGAATTTTTCGATATTTCATACTTTTTGTTATGTATTTTTAATGTAATTTTATATAAAAAGCTGTGTAAAGTACACAAAATAATATTTTCTAATTATACTTGCCTAAAAAATGATTTCCCACGCCGTACTTTGGTATTGTTGTGGCAATTTTTCACCGAACACGTCATTCTGAAAATACATGAACATCACTTAGAAATTTATCACTATAATATCAACAGATAATTACTTACACTCTTTACTTTATTTAGCACTATTTTTAAATATAATATCTTTCACTTTTCACAACTTTTAAATTACATTCAATTTCTTTCAAATTAGGAAAGTTCGTCTGACAACTGAAAATACATTTGTCTTTCTTTAATATAATGCTGACCTACTTCACGGGACCGTGAAAAAATCCACGCTCATACACACGAATTTTACAGGTAACAACACTTCCTGTTGTCTCTATATTCTAAGTTACTTTTTCTGATTGACAGATTGATTCATTGCAAAATTGCTTCATAATGGTGGCGTTAACCAATTTAGTTCACAATTTAATCAGTACTACCAACGTTACTAAAAGAATGCACTGTGAAACCCGATTTGGTTTAACTACGTTTAAACTTGGAGGGTGGTTTAAACTCGACTGTGAAACTGGCCATTACTGTTTTAAAGTTTTGGTTAAACATGAAAATTTAAAAAAATGGACTTGGTCAATACATGTATAGCGAACTGGTAACATGCGTAAATTTATGCTGCTTACCTCACAGTAGTGATGCTGCTCACCGAGTTTTTCAACATTAAATTTGATAAAAAAAAAACAAAAAAACGAATAAACCTTGCATTAGCACAATCAGAAATCTTATGTTAAGTAAGGAATTGATAAAGGATGCTAAAGATGAAATCATATAACAACCCAGTGTTGAGTTACTATCATTTGCATCGTATTTCAAAATCCAGCACGGTGCTTATTTTTGTAAGATTTTTTTAATTCTACTCCATTTTATTTCAAATCTACTCCGATTTTTTAGGCAGCCTACTCCAGTAATTCTAACCTGGGCTCCCATCACTACTTACTAATATTCCCTATTTCATAGAAATACCTGATTTATATTTCCCGATCACACATACCAATGCAATACAAAATTGCCTTTTTCAAGTTGAAAAACAAAAAAAAGAAACAAAGCAAAGAATTCACATAAAATATTTTACTAGAAAATTCTTGAAACTCTTACCAATTTTCTTATGATCAAATCCATTTGATACTTTTCGTCGGATTTCACTTTAGAAAATTTTAATTATCGCGAAAATAAAAAAAAAAAAACACTGGGCTGGTTGTAACCGTTTACCATAGTCATCAAAACTCTGTTTCAAAACCTGTGGCTTCAACCATATGGGTGGGACGATTCTCTTCCACACGAAGTAATCAACAAATGGCGACAAATGCGGGAAGAATTTCACACCATTGCGAAAATCAAAATATCTCGTTGTTTGCATTTCAATCATCATTCAGTTAATCTATATGGCTTCTCAGATGCTGCCCAAGATGCTTATTCTGCGGTAGTTTATAGTAGCGTTTTTGATTCTAAGGGCGAAAAGAAAACAAATCTCAATATGGCAAAATGCAGAGTAGCTCCATTAAAGCAGGTATCCCTTCCGAGGTTGGAGCTCTGTGGTGCAGTTCTATTAGCGAAACTTATGACTAAAGTTAAAGACGCCTTAAATTCACCAAACAGACAGACTCCGAAATAGTATTGTGCTGGTTATCAGATGTCCCGCGTTGATGGTTGAGCTATGTTGCAAACAGAACATCTGAGATTCTCGAAGTAATTCCACGAAACAGTTGGAATCACATCGCGTCAAAGCAAAACCATGCAGACTGTGCCACCCGTGGTTTAACACCTTCACAACTTGCCAATCATGCTAATTGGTGGAACGATCCACAATTTCTCACAGACAGAACGTCAATCAACACAAGTAAGGATATTTCGTCAGCGTCCGAGAACTTGGTAAAAAGAGAAGAACGCAAAAAATTCTGTCAAATGTTTCATGCAAGAATTCAAAATGATACCCTATTAACTCTAACTGGAAAATATTCATCATGGTGCCAAATATTACACAAACTATCGACCACACTTCGCTACCTGAGAAATCTCCAAGCTAACAAGCAAGATCGGCTTTCAGGCTTCATAACAACGCAAGAGTTACGCATGGCAGCACAAAAGCTTTTTCGATGGGTTCAAAAATCAGAATTTGAAGAAGACATCAAATGTCTAGTCCGAAATCAGCAGTTACAATCAAAGAGTAAATTAAAATCACTCAGTCCTTTCATCGATCATGAAGGCATACTAAGACTAGGAGGTTGCCTTCAAAATGCACCATATAACTATGAAATCAAACATCCGATCATTCTTCCAAAAAATCACAAGGTGATATCTTTAATCATTAGTAATAAACATGAACGATATCTACATCCATCAGCTTCTGTTTTGGTCAGCATTGCACGCCAGAGCTACTGGATAATTGGAGTACGAACTCTAGCTAAAAAGCTCACCCATAGCTGCATAAAATGCTTCAAGCAGAAATCAAAATCAAACATGCAATTAATGGGGTCACTTCCAATGAGCCGAGTTACACCTGGACGTCCTTTCTTAAGAACAGGAGTAGATTATGCAGGTCCATTTAAGCTGCATATCCGAAGAAAACGGGGAGCTGTTCCAGTGAAAGGATACATTGCAATTTTTGTTTGCATGGTCGTAAACGCCATCCATATCGAGCTGGTCACCGATTTGTCAACTGAGGCCTTTCTGGCAGCTTTCAAAGGTTTACCTATCGTAGGGGTATTCCCGTCGATGTGTATAGTGATAATAGCTCAAATGTTATAGGAGCTAGTCGTCGACTCTCAGAACTGCATGCTTTACTTATGTCACAGAAATCATAATGCTTTAATATCAAATTCTATTTCGCAGATAGGCACTAACTGGCATTTTATTCCACCGGCTGCTCCACATTTCGGCGGAATTTGGGAGTCTGCAGTGAAACTAGTGAAGACACAGCTGCAACGTGTTTTGAGCGACAGTATACCAACGCACGAAGAGATGAACACGCTTCTTACCCAGATAGAGGCCATTGTCAATTCTCGCCCTTTATATCCAATATCAGCAGACCCAGAAGACTTTGACACTCTCACCCCGGCTCATTTCCTAATCGGCGAGTCATTGTGCAGCATCCCGGAACCAACACTTACTTCCAAGAAGATATCACCACTTCAACATTGGCAGCATGTGCAAGCTATGATACAAGAATTTTGGAAAAGATGGAAGAGAGACTAAATGACAACTCTTCACCAGCGTCCCAAGTTACAGCAACCCCAGGCATCATTGAAGGAAGGCGATTTGGTAGTCATAGAAGCCGAAGCACCACCTACAAAATGGCTTCTGGGTCGAATTTCTAAGGTACATAAAGGAAAAGACAACCTGGTTCGCGTAGTGACTGTAAAAACAAAGCATGGAGAGTGTCGAAGACCAATTATAAAACTGCATCGTTTACCAATAGCTTAAGGAAGACTCCTTAAGGGGCTGGAGATTAATAAGATTTTATTCAAAATTGCTTGCTTAAATTTTCATCCCACATAGTACATAGTCATTTCAACACATGTATTTAGCTATGCCTTCAAGTCAAGTATATAGTCTTCAACTGTAATGTCTCTCTTTTCTATTTAGTATAATCTGTATGTACATAATAGATTCCCGTTGTTGTAAATTTGGCTGAGTAGCTGCAAAAATTCTTTGGCATTTAGATCACTGTTGAATAAACATTGTTAAGCGATACAAGTGAGTTTCATTTTCAAGTTCCTAATTCCTAAGTGCTGGATAACTACACCTTACGTGCAGGGCCAGAGTTTGTACCTACGTGCATTGAACAAGTGGAAATTTGAGTAATTTCTGTACACCTGCCACTGAGCAATAAGATGAGATGAGCAATATTACTCCAATTATCCACATGTTTATTTGAAAAGCGAAGATCCAGAAAGGAGGTCTTAAGCTAAAAGTTTATTATATACGGAGATGACATTCTCCAATGAAAATATTAATAAAGGACCGTACCCATCAATTGTTTCACAAGGTAATGAAAATCAATCTCCATCCAATGGGTCACAGGAAATGAAGCCCAAAGGAAGTTTAAAAACAAAAATATCACCATCAGCAGTTCCAACCCAAATGGAACTAAATAATAATGACAATTAATCTCTATCTCCAACACCTAGCACTTCACAGAAGGTGAGGTCTAGGAATAAATCAAAGAAGTCAAAGAATTTCAGCAAATATTCATCTTCGTCACACTCTTCATTCCAAATTCCACAACAAATGGAATCAGACCTCCCTAATAAACATCCGAAAGACGCAGAACAAATAAGTAAAATTAAAATTCCGGCTCAATCAGAGTTCATTATTGAAATTCCAACTCCTTCTATTCAACATCAATCAGTCTGCTTCAAGAAGGAATTAAGGCCAGGTTTATTTCTTGGAAATTCGATCGTCGAACCAGTCAACGGTATGGCAAAAGTCCTAATCACCAATACAAATGAGGTAGACGCCGACCTGCGCTCTTACGAGGTGAATCCAGTATACCAAGACTTGGACGACTTTGTGGTTATCTCCACAGACTCCAATTAAGGGTAAAATAAATAAACAGCAAAACCTAATAAAATTGGATCAGTGTAATTTATAGGAATCTGAGAGTATTTGCAATATCTGTAGGGAATTCAACGATCTCTTCTTCTTAATAGAATTAGATTTCCTTTCATTCACAGATGCGATTACCCATAAAATCGAGACCATTCAAGGCAATTTAGCCATCTATACGAAGCCCTATCAACTTCCGGAAGCAAGCCGAACAGAAATAAACAGGAAAATACAGGAGATACTTAAATCAGACATAATCCGTCCCTCACACAGTCCCTGGGACTCTGCACTTCTCCTGGTTGCCATAAAACCAGACGAGAATGGAAATAAAAGGTGGCGAGTTGTGGTAGATTTTAGTCGTATTAACGACATCACTATTGGCGATGCGTACCCCCTGCCTAATATCACCGATACATTAGACCAGTTGAGGAAATCAAAATTTTTCACCACACTCGACTTAGCCAGTGGATTCCATCAGACAAGAATGGAATCGAAGGACAGGGAAAAAACTGCCTTTAGCACACCGTATGCCATTTGGTTTAAAAGAAGCCCCTGCAACCTTTCAACGAGCCATGAATAATGTTTTATGTGGCCTACAAGGTATTTATTGTTTCGTATACATGGACGATATTACAGTTCATGGATACAATCTCAAAGACCACAACACAAGAATCAGAGCAGTATTTAGCCGTCTCCGAGATTTCAATCTAAAACTTCAACCAGACAAGTGCCATTTCCTAAGAAAGGAAATTATGTATTTATGGCACATAATTACAGAAAATGGAGTCAAACCAGACCCAGCGAAAATTAAATCAATTCAGTCATATCCCAGACGCAAGAAAGAAAAAGATATTAAAGCCTTCCTTGGTTTCGTCGGCTATTATCGCTGCTTCATTCCCAATTTCTCCAAAATTGCCAAGCCCCTTACAAATCGTTTAAAGAAAGATATCCCTTTCAAGTTTGACGCAATCTCAATGGAGCATTTTGCGAATTGATAAATAAATTATTTTCAGAACCAATTTTATCCTACCCTGATTTCGACAAAGAATTGCCAGTGACTACGCCATCGGAGCAGTAGGTACTTTCTCAAGTTGATGATCAAGGAGATCATCCAATCGCCTATGTGAGCCGAGTTCTCAATGGTGCAGAAACTCGTTACTCAACAATAGAGAAAGAGCTCTCAGCCATCGTGTTTGCAGTTGAGCAATTCAGACTATACGTTTATGGAAGAGAGTTTACATGAATATGACTACAAGATAGTGCATAAATCAGGTAAGCTCAAAACAAATGCAGACGCTCTCAGTAGAGCTATTTCAGATAGTAGCGAAAATTTTGCACAACCTGCCACCTGCGTAAATGTGGTAACAAGGAATCAAGCTAGAGCTCAGACGAATTTGAATACTCCCAACACGAGTGTCATTACTCCAAATCCAGCTCCATCATCAGTGGACAATTCCTCAGTTACAATAACTGAAACTAATTTCCCATTACTTCTAACAAAGAATGCGAATCCTAAATTTTCCATCTTGCCAATGCAAGATACAGAGCTTGAAAGAGTGTTGGGTTCAAAGAGTGTTGGATTCAAAACCAAAATTTTCAGATAAATCTCCAAAAAAGACTCAACGGTAATCATTTCAAAAGTGAATTTACCTTGTCGATCCCAAAGAGATAGATCAGATCTCGAAAAGATTTTAACTGGGATCTGCTCATACACAGAAGCAAATCAGTTAAAACAAATAAATATCTCCTTCCCTATATTGGATCCACAAGATCTACTAATAATTAAAAACCTTTATACCCCGGGCTATGCTAATCAACAAATAATCATAAAGCTCCATCAAGATGCAATAAAATATTTATCCGATAAAGATAAAATCGTGCAAATCCTGAAAGATTTTCATTTACTACTGACGGGAGACTATCAAGGCATGTCCCGTACAATTTAAAGAATCAAAAAGCAATTTTACTGGCCTGGCATGTCAGACAATATTGTCAAATACGTAAGGAAGTGTAAACTTTGTCAAGTAAACAAAGTATCCAGGAACCCAAAAATTCCTATGAAAATCTCGAGCTTTAGCCCCAAACCCTTCGAAAGCGTGTACGTAGCTGTTGTAGGACTTCTCCCAATTTCACATTCTAGAAATAAATATCTCCTTACATTCCAAGACGATCTTTCTAATGTTATTCCCATAGTCGACACTGAGTCTCAGACGAAAATAAACCTACCCCTGCACAAAGAGGACTTAACTTTGAAATAACTACCGCGCCCAACAGAAGGACGAGGGAGAATTTCCCAATTTAATATAATATTTCGAATAAATACACCATAAATATATAGTAAAATACATACGTAAACTCATGTTTAACAAATGGATGGAAGTCAAAATATAACAAAGAATTTAATATTTAGAATACGAACAAAAAAGATCAATGAAAATAAAAATAAAGATTATGATTTTTTTTGTTAAGTTAGTAATATTTATATTATTATTATCTAATGGAAGTAAATATAAGAAATAAAAATGGATAGTTATATAGCATGATAAATAAAATAAATAATTTTTTTTTTATTACTAAAGTAACTAATATGTAGATAATAATTACTATTAATTTTATTTATAATGGTACCATGATACCTTTTTATAAAATAAATACATAGCCGATTTAAATATTATAAGGAAATAAATTTCGTATATTCCACCCCCTAAAGAAATAAAATTAAAACTTATATTAATTAATACAATAAGTAAGTTAGAAATATACAATTCAAATTATTATATATTCTCTAATCTAATAATATCCAATAGCTAGCAAGTATATTCTTTTTATATAATCATATTATGTATTAAATCTTAATCTTTCTTCAGAAAGAAAGTTTTCTTCTCAAAAGAATAAAACTTTCTTTTCCCCAGCGGGAGGGATGTTGTAACTCAGGTACCTATGCCCCGAATCACAACAATAAGATAAATACATCAATATATTGATGCATCACAGAAATGACCCTGAAAATTAAAAATTAATTTCATTTAAAATTGCATTCAAAAAATTTCAAATGCATTTAAAAATGCATTTGCATGTCGTGATAAAATGCAATTTAGCATAAATTGCATTTCGTTATCAGCCATGGACTCCACTCACACGGTATACCTACCTACATGCCATGTAATCAGATCCCATTTTCGTCGTGCATATTGAATGCACATAAAATAATTTGCATATTCTCACGTACGATCTTTCAACGCCGTGAGAAAGCAACAAGAAAAGCTAAAAAAGCTTTTAGGAAACTTAAGGTACCTGGGTGCAATATCAGCAATCCTCGGTATGGTTCGCCTCGTTAAAATTAAGAATATCAAATTGTTGAGATAGAAAAGTACATATTCATAAATCTATAAAAAATCGAATTCTCGATTTGACGAAAGTGCTCAAAAATCTATAATAAAATCAATTCCCAAGTTTTTAGAAAGTGGTCACTAAATGTGAATAGATCAAATTCTCAAAATTGTTGAAAGTGCTCGTTAATTTAGTTAATTTACATTAACTCAGTATTTATAAATTATTAAAAGTGCTAGCTGCTTGCCTGAAAATCGCATTTATTGAACTAACTTTACATTTGAAATTAAATATGAAAAATATAATTACCTGAGGTATCCAGAACATCGAAATCGACTGCATAGAAATTTCCTTTGCGCAAAACAATAATATGCCTTGACTTTTCGGTGCGATAAATTCGATCTGTGGCGATTGTTGCCATAGTTACAGCCGACCTACCGTCTCGGTTGATCGGATGTGCTCAGCCCCTCAGCTCACGACCAAAGCATTTGTAAGTTTCGAAATTAATTTCAAGTTCGAAAATGCTCCAAGTTTTCTTGTGGTAATTTATTTCAGTAGGCTTTAATTCGTAAAAACATTATAATATTTTTAGTTAGTTTTCTAGCCTATTGTCATTGTGAGAAGTTTTCTGAATCCTAAGAATTTTGACATTGCGATTAACGCAGTGTTTGTTGAAGCATTTCAAATACTGAATTCTTTTGTTAGTCCAATTAATTCAGTTTAAGGTCAGCTAATTATTTTTTATTTATCCGTCCGTGCTGTTTAAGTTCATGTGTCTGTTCGCTAATCCATAGCAGATTAAGGAAATTTGTATTCACGACGGACTAGCCTCGCTTCGAAAAAATTCAATATAGAGACTATTTCAACACAAACGTTATTTTTCTTTCATTACGCCATACCTATAAGTCAGTAACTTTAATAAAAAATTGTTTTTCTTGACTATCAAAGTGCAATCCAAAGCAAAATGCAAAATTTCTATCATAAAATTAAAACGCAATTCATGTTAAATTTCTTTCATAAATTCTCGAAACATCTGCCGTAAGGTCATAAGACGCAAGGTATAGCAATTTTGGTTTAAGGTTTTATTATGTATTAAGAATTTTAAATAAATTTTATCAATTTGATTATTTTGTAATTTTATTTATTATAAATGTGTAAATGATTGGCAATAAACTCTCACTTATTATTTTCAATCTGAAAAGTGAACGTATTAATTCCCATTCTCTAGCATTGTGCATAGGTATTGTACCTACGCACATTATCATTAAAGGCATAGGCTCTGCACCTAAGCCTCTAAACAAAAACCTACGCACTGCACAGAGAAAAACTTTGGACAGATTGCTTGTGCGGTAAAATCATCGCGATACAAACATCGCTTTTATTGGGATTAAGATGAAACACTTCTAGGTCGAGATATTCAGTACGCAAAGATCGTATGACCTTAGATAACGCAATTATTGCTTCGAATTAACTGATCATTAAACCCTTTTCGTTGGTAATGTTTCATTACTAACAATGGGTTGCAGTTGACCGGAAGCTGAATCCAATCTCTTTAATACATATGAAACCATGGTCAGACATATAGCTAGTTTGCTTGTTAGCACCATCTTGCTCCTTAAGAAGTTTCCGCAATTTAGGATCAGTAACGCTTTTGAATCGATTAACAACAGCTTTTGTTTTGTGGTAGCTTTCATCTATTAACAATGGTTGGAGGGCCTTTATGTAACGTTCACACGTTTTCTCTACATGAGGTATTGGAAGACGTAGCAATGAACATTGTGGGCAACTTAGCTCGCTGCATAAAGTGATACTCCAATTTATTGGTTATTAATGAGCATGATGAGAGCACAATATAATTTTTGTTATAAGTCAATTAAAATTAAGATAAAAACATATAAATTCTTCTTTTTTGAAAAGGTTGCTATTGTTTTGCACAACCTTGTATATACCCAATTCGTTTATGTTAAAATCTCTGAAGTGGATGAACGTCAGACGAAGGGTAATTTATAACGCGATGGAAAAAATTTTTAAAAGACAGCCAAATATGCTTCAAGAGTACTTTAGAAATAATATGGTGTCTGTTGCGGATGTGCAATATTATAGCGTAAAATTCAATAACAATTTCATCCTCGGAAGATAAACGAGAAGCAACACCAAAAATTCTTTAATATACAAAGGTTAATCTTTTATAACCGCTTGCCAAAAGACTTAAAACGTAAATACAGATTACCGTTATTTAAGAAAAAGTTATTTGAATATATTTGGAATTATGTAAAGTGAACTAGAACCAAACAATAATTTGAAATTGTATGGTTTTTTTATTAAAGCTTTAATGTAGCTAATAAATAAATATTAATGAGGCATACAAATTTTGAAAAATAAATCTAAATTGTTTACATAAAACGTAAGGAAATTAAACAAAGATAGACAATATCTTACGAAGCACTCAAATCGAACGTCGGCAATAGCATACCCTCAAACTCTTACAATCAATGTGTTTTCCTTTTAGTAGGTAATAATAGCAAGTGAATACATAAACTCATTGTACATTTTACATATATTAAAAAAACGAAAAAACTTGTTAAAAGTTCCGAGAACATAAGAAATCGTTAATATACTGAATGAATTATTTTTATGAATAAGAGAAAATTCGAATTAGATATGGATCTATGATTACTAACAAACTGGAGTATTACAATTAAAACGCTTAAGCGCGGCGCGGCGACACGCGGCAAAATAGAGTGTTGGAGTGGTGGATTTTACCCAAATGTATTCTAGTTCCGATGAAGAAGCTCTGTTATTAGTAGCTCCGGTTGAAGAAAAACATAGAAAAGTGATGGGGTTCTATTACGCATACTTTAGAATGCCAAAAACCGCGCCGCGCAGCGCCGCTCCCGATGTGACACCCACTTTATATATAATATGGTATGCACATTTTGTGCTCATAGCTTTTCACAAAACTGATATGATATTACTTTACTGACAACGCTTGCGCTTGGGCATATTGGGAAATGATGTAGCCTGGCGAGTAATACCCACAGTACTAGCAATTGTAAGTAAAACCAACTGCAGCCAACTGAACTTGAAATAAAATACGTCATCCACTAGTCAAACAAGTTCTAAAACTCATCCAAGAAACAGCGACCGGGAATACGCCTAAAAATCAAAATCAGCTACATTCATGCACGACTCACACGTAAATGAGAAAGTGGATCCCTTTTGAAAATTTCTTCGGATGTATTTTAGTTTGAAGATCCTGCGTCGAAAGCATTCAGTCCCGCATCGCTCCGTGACAAAAATAATTTTGTGCAAAAGAAAATGGCAAGGCAGTCATGAAAAATTGAAAAAATTTTGTAACGGATTTTGACGGCAGATGGCTCAAACGATGCGGAAGGATTCAAGGATCATAAAAATATAAATTATTTACCAAAAGGACTGATTGGTTTCCGAGAAAAATGCAAAACGGCGGCGAAAGTGTAATTAACGAAAAATTCATTTTGTCTGGAAAAAGTGGTTCCTTTTTGAAAATTTCTTCAGATATATTTTAGTTTGAAGGTTCTGCGTGAAGAGCATCCTGTACCGCAAAGCCGTGATAAAAGAAAATTTGTGAAAAAAAAATAGCAAGGAAAATTTGAAAAATTCAGATTCAGGGATAATAAATATAAATATTTTCCAAAAGGACTTACTATCTAAAAATTTCTTCAGATATATTTTAGTTTGAAGGTCCTGTGTCAAAAGAATCCTATCCCGTACTGGTCCGCGAAAAAATACAAATTTGTGTGAACAATGAACGCACCTCGCTTACCTGGCTCTTTTATAAATGTGTCCGGAAAAATTGCAATAACATATTTTAGTGAGTAAAGAAAATTTATAGTGATACTAATCTTTAGTAAGACTGTAATTGAAAAGTATTCACCCTTTTTGTTGTTGTTTCTGGTGTCAAGGGATGTGTTTGCATCGCGTGTCCACTACAACATGCCGGTTGGCATGTTGTCGATCCTAAAAGATGCTTAAGTTACCTCGTCGGTGGTGGCACGTAAGATTCGTATGATAAATACATAAAGCAAAATGTGAACCTGCTTGGTTATTCACATATTTGATAGCTGTTTGGTCCCATTATTCATATACAGGGTGTCCCACGTAACGTGTTCCCTAGGCATTTTTTTTTTTGAAAATGTGCGAAAAAGTCTCAATAATAAAAGTTACGTAGCATTAGTCAAGCTCTCCTTTAGCATAGCCAAAAGTCCTTAAAAAAGGACTTGGAAGAGGATGTATTTAAAGAATGTCATTTCGTCCTTATTAAGTATACCTACATTTTAACCACATTTTTGAATTCCGAAAATAAAAATAAAACGAAAATGATATGCTGAAAATTCAAGTCAGTGCTCTACTGCAATCGGCAACGGCCGTATTTCTACCAGAATTTCGGAGATTTTTTATAATTTCATTTAGTTCACTACAAGCATAGATGGCAAAAGACCTAAACATCGCATGGTATATAAGAGCATAGTATACAGATTGTGAAATGGGTGGTGCATTCCGAAATGGACCATAACATGTCTTAAAGCAGGCCGAGAGCAAATGTTTCTTTAACAGCAAGTTTGTATACATTTGATCGGCCTCCTCAGCATGGCAGATGCGAGAAAGTATGCAACATTCGACGTATCCATCATTTCAAATATTATGGTTCATTCCGCAATGTCCCACCAACCACATAAAATTTGTATACTCTGCTCTCGTATTGCATGCGACATCTAGTTTATATGCCATCTACTTAATTTATTTCAAAGGTTATTTCCTGCACTCTGTACAAAAATAAATGAAGAAATGGACAGCGGTAGAATCAGTTTTAATTGAAGAATTCCAAAATGATAGTAGTAATTGTGATTCTTTGAAACTAAATATTTTTAACACTTTGAAATTACCAAAATTTGTGAAGTTGGCTGAAAATTGGAGTGATAAGGGTTAAAAATTTATCGGTATCATTGAATTTTTGCATCGAGCCACACTCAGAGCACTTGAATGTATTTAGTGATAT
This sequence comes from Dioctria rufipes, assembly GCA_963924295.1. Classification (NCBI taxonomy): domain Eukaryota; kingdom Metazoa; phylum Arthropoda; class Insecta; order Diptera; family Asilidae; genus Dioctria; species Dioctria rufipes. The sequence goes on from OZ002744.1 coordinate 60,830, forward strand.
GTAGCAGTAATAGAATTAATAGCCTATAAGTGAGCTTGCTGCTCCGATGGTAGAACGTCATGTAAATTGTCTTGAATTTACTCTATATGTTCATTTTTATAAAATAAATTTAAACAATAGAAGTTTTAGGAAACTTTTGATGTTCTTACTAAATATCTATGTATTTCAATAAAAAGAATTCCGATATTTATGTAACGTCACGCCTTAACTAACAGTGACACCCTCCCCTCCTCGTCGCACTTTGTTACGCTAGAGACAATACCCCCCCCCCCCCCCCCCACCCTATATTACGTACGTATTTTATGGACAGTCCCTTACTTGTTACTCTTTACTTTACTCTCTTTAGTCTAACTTGATTTGCAATTATTCAATGTGAGCAAAATGTATCTTTAGCAAGGACGAAAAGGGCATAAATGAAAATTTTCTTTTATTGAGTGATTTTCTTGAAATGATCCAAAGATAGCTCGGCTTGAGATGAGTAGCTCTTGTTGGTATTATTTTGATATCTCTGTGAATTTTCAACAAAAAGAGTGAGGGAGCACGATACATGGAGCACAATTAGGAACCTTTTATCTCGATAATATAGGAGTATACTGGAATTTTCAGTATAACATTTTCGTTATGATTTTATTTGCGAAATTCAAAAATGTGGTAGAAATGTATCCGTAATCAGGACAAAAGGGACATTTTTTAAATATATCCTCTTCTAAGTGCTTTTTTAAGGACTTTTTCTATGCTAAAAGACAGCTTGATTAATGCTACGTAACTTTTGTTATTAGGACTTTTTCTATATCTCCGCATATTTTCGCGAAAAATGCCCGGGGAACACGTTACATGTGACACTCCGTATATGTATGTCAAGTAAATTATTGTTGAAATACTGTAAGATACTTAAGTAGATTAGCAGGCAACAAACAAATTTTTGAAATTATTAATTAAAAAAAATCCAAGTCAAAACTAACAGAACAGTTCTGGAAACCTTACAGCATCACCCATCGTAGCCCTACATGTGGAAAGCGGTTTTAAGAACATTAGAACCAAAATCTGCAAAAATGCGCTCAATCTAATAGCGAAAGAAGGAACAGACCTGAGGAAGCCTCTGCATAGTAAAATAAGGTATTATTTAAGAAATTCACCATCCAACTATCCACCGATGCTCTTTAATGTGAAATAGATAAGTTTTTATTTACAGTCTTCTCTAGATAATGTGCCCTTACTGGCTAACTGTAAGAGTTGAGTAAGTCGACATCATAGGGTCACCTTGATCTTCCCGTAATTCTACCTGAACCAGATTCGGGACCGCTTCATTAATCGTCGAGCTCACACTTCGTCTTCATATTAGTGGAAACAAGAGCTACAACAGTTCCTTAGAAAGCCGATCAAGGACCACAATCGTCGACCGACTGCCAGGCGTCTGTTTTAATCTTGATCTTTTCAGCTCTCATCATCTTAAACTGCAGACACACAGCCATTTCTTTAATTAAATTGTACTGTCAAACTGGTTTTGATTTACTTACGACATTAAAGAAGCGATATGGATGGAATCAACGCGATAAACTTTGTTTTTATTAATTTTAATTTTTATTTATTTTTAATGTATTTCATTTAACGATTGAGAAATGAAAAAAACATTTTATTAAAACATATTTTGACATAATTACTTTGTGATTGGCATTTCTTCTTCTTATTTTTCAAATCAGCAGATGTACATACGTATACTATGTGACACACGGCATTTTAATGAATAGTTAGTACTAATGTTTCATTAGATCGTGCTTTGTGTCTAGGGTATTAGTGGTAAAAGTTCGTTCCAGCCAGCATTCCAATCAGCATAGCAATTAAATCGAATAAAACTATACGAAACCGATTACTATCTGCACCGAGTTGAAAGCCACAATAGACGCACACCGAAATATAAAGAACGATTGCCTACTTATCCACTTTGGCAAACTCACAGCACAAGAATTTTATGGATATCTGAGCATGTAGGAATACCTGACTCCGAAAATCCCAATCAATTGGCGAAAGCAACAGTTATATATACTCAGGATATCGTCAAGTTGATCCGGAAAATTGGGAACAAAGGCTGGAGAGAAAAATACAAGAATCCTGGGACCAGAAGACATATTCTACCTCGACCAGCTTCGTCAATTTCCAAAACCTTAGCACAATCCTAGACGTCCCAACCCTCGATAGATATTGGCCAACATAGCAATAGATAGAATAAGCCTAAGACTAATTTGCACTATTAGCAGATTGCCACTAAGAGTGCTTACAACAGTACCTTGCGATTAGAAATTTAAAGAGGTATTTAGGAACTAAATTTGGTGTTAACGTAATTTACGTAATTCAGATATATGTATGTACAGCAAATCCATGCCAAAACGATCATCCATTGGAACCGACACCCTCCAATTTCGATGAAACTTTCAGAATTAGTTATGTATTAAAAAATATTGAACCCGTATTTCTTTGCTTGGCCTGCCGACCTGGTTGGTCTTGGATACAGGGTGACTCTAATTTTAATGTTTTCACTGTGGACGTGCTTTTTAATAGCTGATTACTTGGTTTCATTTAAATCGGAGGGGGTCGGGTCTAAATATTGAATAAAATATGCGATGTAGAGGAATGTCTGGCACCAAATTGAAAAAGAGTAAAATACCATTAGACAAACAAACAAAACAGACAAGTCACAGACACTCCTCTAAACAGGAAATCCGTTCAAACCTGGGGAAAACAACGTAGACAACATGGTTAACACTAAAAAAAAAAATGTATAATTATACATTTCGAAAGCATTTCTGATAAGAAGTTTCTTCCAGATTGACAGGTTTCCTTATATAAGTAAATTAGGTAAATTTCCACACACAACCTTACGGCCACAGCAGTAAAAGCTCCTGGATAAAAAAAAATTCTATATGATTCAACTTAGCAAAACCTTACCAAAAATACAAATATGCTCCAATAAATCACGTAATGATATTCGGCTTAGAATTAGTAAAGGGTTTTCCAATATGAGGTGTTATTTTAATTAGCCCGCTATTTCAGTAGATGTCACTTTTGGAGCTATCATTTTTTGACATTTGACAAGTAGAAACTACGCCATTAATAAAAATGGAACGATACACGATTCAACAATGCATTGAAATTATTAAAATTCACTATAAAAATGGTGAAAATGTGGCAGAGACGGTTCGTAAAACTCGAACATATTTGGGTCGTCGTGAAGCACCTTGTCGGACCGCCAATACAGAAATTGGTAGAAAAATTCGAGCTGTCGGGACAAGTTAGTGATGTGAAGAATAAAACCCGTGCACGTCGCTCAAGAACGGCCGAGAATATTGCTGCTGTAGCCGAAAGTGTTGAAGAAAACCCAGGTTTGTCCATTCCTCGTCGTTCTTTGGAATTAGGCATTCCACAAACGTCATTACACCGTATTTTGCATGAAGATTTGGATCTTAAGGCTTATAAAGTTCAGTTAACGCAAGAACTCAAGCCGGCCGATCATCAACAACGTCGAGTCTTTGCTGATTGGGTCCTTGAAATGCATGAAAATGATCCGGAATTCCATCGAAAGCTCATCTTCAGTTATGAGGCCCATTTCCACCTCGATGGCTTCGTCAACAAGCAACATTGTCGCATCTGGGGCTCGGAAAACCCAAGAGTTATTGTTGAAAAGCCTCTCTATCCTCAACGTGTGGTGCGGTTTATGGTCCCGCGGGGTCATTGGACCTTACTTTTTCGAAAATGAGGCTGGATCAACAGTTACGGTGAATGGATTGCGCTATCGACAGATGATTAATGATTTTTTATGGCCGGAATTGGATGGTATTGATCTGGACAACGTTTACTTTCAACAAGACGGCGCGACGTGCCATACAAGCAACGAAACCATTGATCTTTTACGGGAAAAGTTTTCGGACCGTGTTATCTCTCGAAGAGGTGATCACAATTGGCCACCGAGATCTTGTGACTTAACACCTTGCGACTTCTTCCTTTGGGGGCAAGTGAAAGAGAAGGTCTACGCCAACAGCCCAGCGTCGATTCAAGACCTCAAAGATGGAATTCGTGAAGCTATTGAGGACATAGGGCAGCCACTTTGCGATTTGGTTATGGAAAATTTCACGAAAAGGATATGGTCCTGTAGGCGTGGTCGTGGTGGTCATTTGGCTGATGTTATTTTCCATTATTAACGGCATACCTTCCTCTTTATAATGAAATAAAGATCCGATCATTTATCTCAAAAAATGCCATTTTTTTTTTGAATCAGTATCCTCAGTTTTCTGCTTGACGTATTTAATTTACTCTAGGTTGTTCAGCCAGGAAGAAAAAAGTATGCACCTTTCTTTTAATTGCAGATTTATCGCTTTAAGTTACTGGTGAAATAAGACCCAATTGCATTTTTTAGTTGGAGCAACTCTGCTAATGTCTTAAAATAACATTTTAAGCTTATCTTTCACTAACTTTAACAAATCGCTCACTAAAGATAAAAGCTCTTATGAGTTTTCTACAAAATTTTACCTCAATATATTATTCAACTTCAGTAAGCCATTTGTCATGCCTATAATTTGCTACTTTTGAAACAATGAATAGACTGCAATACTACAGAATCATTTCGCTATTATCGCTCATTTCATCCTTAGAAAGTAGTAAGTGCATAGATATATGTAGATACTAGATATAACAGTATGAAGAAATTAAGAGCTTCTATTATAGTTCGTCAGCAGAATTACCACATCTGCGATACAGTAGGTCACGTTACTCCTTCATAAACAATTGTCAGTGTTTCAATTTCAATGTAAAAATGTGCAATGGCTATGAGAAGGATGCCCAATAAATAAAACTGTGATTTTAAACCGTTGCTTGGAAAGACGTCAAACAAATCTACAGAGGATCGGATATAGAGCGAAGAATGAACAGCATCGACGCACGAGGAGATAAATTTTTGAAATGCATTTATTATTATCTAAAAGGTTTCCACATTTTAATGCGATAAAAATCTAATAATTTTAAGGTAAACTGATGGGAAAATAAAGGTTTTGAGCGAAACCGAATAGCATATAAATTTCAACAACTTTGTTTATTTTCATTCTCTGCTTTCAAAATTATTTTAATCGTAATAAATTTTCAATTATGTCTTTTCACATTGTTTACTTTCTTTTCTTTTTTTTCTCAGATAAGCTCTACCCAGCAAGTCATGACCTTAAAGAAATAACTAAATGAACACTCTCCTACTGCTTGTATTAAAAAAAACGAACAAGACAAAAAAGAATAGAAATATTCTCACAGCTTTTTCACTATATGTATATACTAAAATATCGTGTATGTATGTGGCTTGCAGGGTTACTTAATGCGTCCTGATTTAAAAAATAAAATAAAAAATAAAAATTCTGATCTTTTCTTTGAAATTTCGAAATCTAACGGTTTCTTTCCTCTTTATACACTGAAGCTTTCTAGGGGGCCGGCCAACAAATATTTAATATTTTTCTAGTTTCATATATTATATATACATATTTAAATATATATGTATCTCTTAGTTCTTTATGCTTTCCTTCTTACTATTTAAGTATTCGTCATATTTTGATGTGTTGATAAACATTAAAGTTTTTTTTTTCTTAAATCTTCATTAAATAAATTAAAAGTACGAATTTCATTGAATAAAAATTATTTTAATTTAATAATACACAATCCCTCGCGCTGCCTCCAATAATTTCCTATATTTCGTGTTTCTGTAAAAGAGGGAATATTTTATATATTAGCAATTTAAGTTTTTTAAAGTAAGATATTAGCAACAAAAAAGAGCAGCGTACTGAAAAGTTACCATGCATGCAGCATACTTTGTGGATAAATGGATGCAATATCAGGGTAATGAGGAGATTGAACTAAAATGGATGTGAAATGTTTCAATATCGGATGCATATTAACTCAAATTTGAATTTGAAGTAAATCAAATCAAATTGTTTTTTAACACATGATCTAACTTGCATCATGGCAAAAATGTTGAGATTTTGTCTATTTTAGAGCCTTGATATACAATTTTTATATAAAAAAAAACTGCACAAAAGCTTAGTTTTCAAGCTACATAACATTACTTCAGTTCACACTAGACAGATTATGCCTTGTGTTGTCAAATAAGTAATATTATTTCAAGAAATCCTTTATGTTAAGAGTGTTATAATAAGATACAGTGTTACATGATAACTCGATTAAAATAAAATACATGTAAATATTATTGTTTACATAGTATTTTTTATACACTCCCACGCCCCAATCCTAAGTAGCCAGAACGTAATAATCCACGGGCACCTTACGCAGCAATGCGAGCACGTAATCGTAAAGAAAGCATCGCAGGCATCATAACAATATGACTCATTAGTAGCCGTTTATGATACTGCAATTTTGCGCGATGATGATAATGATGATGATGATATGTTAACAAAAATATAAAAATATCCATACAACAAACGACAAAATTCTCAAACCTAAATAAACGTGGAAATGAAGTTGTATAAAGATTCCTCTAATACCGATAATAATAAATAAAAGAATAAATATCCCAGTAACCATCGCAGCTAGTGAAAGGAGCTTCAGATTGGCAAACCTTATATTAGGAGAAGGAAGGAACAATTTAAAAAGGCGAGAATTTGGATATCATTTTGTTTTTAAGTTCTAAACAAAAGAAGGAAAATATAATTCGTTGGTCCTAATCCCATATTTTATTCATAATTTCTAAATAAATACATATACTGTATAAATTCCTTTGTTTCACGTCAATATTGTTAATTACGATGCTGGTTACTACGCTACGATGCTAATTACATCACATACCTCACATCATCACTGTAATCGCCAAACGAGTATTCATACCTGTACTCGGAAGATACCGAATTAACTCGTACAAGTCTCTACTTCCTTCGATAAGTTCATCTATTCAAAAGGGGAAAACTTCACAATTAACGTACTTACGATGCATGGTAAGATTGCTTAATAATCGTATAATAGGCAGTTATGCCCACATAGCATCTATTCGAGTACAGCTATGACTACACTATGTTCTATTGATGTAATCAGTTGCAAAATGAATTTGGTAACTGGTTATTTTGTGATTTTAAAATATAAGACTTTTATGAAGAGTTTTTCTCCCTTAAATAAAGGTTGTGTCTTTGAACTATTCATGTTTGGAGAAACACTACTTATTGCACTTGTACACTTGATCTAAAATAGGGCACAGTTAAAGAACTTATATTGGAAGAAGTTAGACGAGGTCTTTAACAGCGTACTTAAACACGAGCTGATTGAAATTAGAACCTACTTTTAACAGTTGGCCAGCAAAGTCTTAATGAAATATTTATATCCGAGTCCTTTGACTGATCGTTTATAAATCTCTAATGGCCAGTTTCCGAGCCGAGTTTAAACCAAGGTTTAATTTATACGAAAATGCAAGTTTAAACGTAGTTTAAACCAAATCGGGGTTCACAGTGTATTCTTTTAGTAACGTTGGTAGTACGGGTTAAATTGTGAACTAAATTAGTTATAGCCGCCATTGTGAGGCAATTCTTCTATCAATCAATCTGTCGATGGCAAAAGTGAACAGATTAGAAGGTAAAAATTAAAAAGTATGTAGTTATATTGACTGATTTTAAATATATCACCATCCAAAAGGTCTGCAAAAGTGCAAAAGTTCAAAAGTGTAAAAGTGATGTTGAGCTATTGCTTTATATAGTGCATAATAAAAGACATATAGTAGAGCGCAAGAAAACGGACAAGTATAGACTTGAAGACAAAGTTCTTTACTTAAACGGAATCTACCATAAATATTAACGTCGTCCCACTCATTAAAAGGATTTGGCTGATTTTTAATTTTTCTCAGTCGTCGACAGAGTTTTAAATTTAACTCAAATAACACTTCTTCATCGCTAAAAATGTTTAAATCTGAATCTATGATAAAATGATTTTATCCAGAGGAGATATGAACAAAATTTTTAGTTAGTAGTGCTCTTTAAATGTGATGAAAGACGTACCAAAATTTAAAATAAAATAAATAAAATTATATCATGAAAAAAATATTCAATACCAAGAACGCAAAAGATGCATTCAATTATTCATGCAGCTGACATAAGCATAAGCAAAAGATAAAATATATACAAAAAGAGAAAAACGATAAACCAAAATAAAATATCATACCTATCGCATTACTTTGTCCATAAGCGTATTAATTCGCGTTTCCGAAAAGCCAGGAACAAGTTTGTGAATGATCTCCTTGATCAGAAGATCACTAACCCCAGGACTACTTCGTTCAGCCATTTCAAATGCGGACTTAAGGTCGACAACATCCAAGGCGCTAGGGCTCTTCCCTGAGTAGTAGTATTTTCTTTGAAGCTGTAATTAGTGATTATTAGAATGAAACATTGACCTGAGATGTATATAGCATTTTACCTCCGACAGGAGTGGGAAAATTACATTATTGAGGCACGGGCTATTTGTGTGAACTACTCTGCTTCCATTTTTCGATATAGCTGTTTGATTGGTTATCAATGTTCTATCGCCTAAGCTCTGTGATGATGTTACACAACCGCTATTCCCATTATGGCTACCGTTCGTAGGTGTTGTTGCTGCTGGCGAAGTGACTGACGAAGACACAGGGGCTAATATGTCTTTTTCTCTACGCAAACTGGACTGTTTCTCTTCTTCTATATCACTTCTGTGGTCTAATTGAGTGATCTAAAACATTAACATAATTTAAAAAAACTATAATTGGTTGATGCTGGAAAAATACTTCTTTGGGTGGTCTCTTTTCCCATTCATGTTCTTTTTCTTTCTCCCGCTCTTTTTCCCTTTCCCTATCACTATCTTTTTGCCTTTCTAATTCCTTGTCACGTTCCTTATCTTTCTCCATATCTTTTAACTCTTTTCTAATGGGACTATCTAGGGGAGCCGGCATTGTGATATTTGCCGACATATCTTGTGGTGGTTGCTTATTTGTCAGGGACTGGTGTTGTTGACCAGAGCTTTGCGTTGTTATAGACCCCGTTGTGAGCTTATAATGATTTAGGTTTGAGTCCCGTCCTTGTTGTCCGCCACCACCACTCGACTGAATAATACTTGAACCATTATGGTGTTTGTTAACTGAATTGAACGGTTCGTGAAGCTCTAACACATTTGTTGCCGTAGGTTTATTATTTGTAAAGTTATTATAGTGCATCCCTTTAACTGTCATAATCCATGGCTCGTCCATGTCACTGTCCGGCTTCGATTCTTCTCTAGAAAAATGAAAATAGGAAATTTTATAGTTTATTAATACCTCTCTGTTGTACATCTTACGAGTCTGAGTTTTCGGATTCGGTTTCACTCTCCTCGCCTTTCTGTGACTTCCATTTTTTGTACCGATCAATCAGATCGATAAGGTAGGAATTCTTCTTCGCTTTTTTTATAAATGGAAATTTAAGTAACTCTTTGGCCGTGGGCCTCTATAAAAACGACAAGAGAGAATTGGTAAAAGAAACAGAATAATAATTGAAAGTGTCTTACATTTTCAGGGTCTTTATTCAGACATGCCTCGACGAAATCTTTAAAGGGCTTTGTATAATTTCCTGTAAGTTGTGGTGGGTTATTCTTCGGTATCAGAAACAACACCCTCATGGGATGTAATTCCGAATTGGGAGGTTCACCCTTAGCTAATTCAATTGCTGTGATCCCAAGTGACCAGATATCTGCTTTTGAGTCGTACATTGACTGTTTTATAACTTCCGGAGCCATCCAGAATGGCGTTCCAACGAATGTGTTTCTCTTTGATGTTGTATTTGTTAGCTGCCCCGCGACTCCAAAGTCTGCCAGTTTCACATCACCCATTTCGCTCAGTAGTACATTTGCCGCTTTTATGTCTCTGTGGAGTTTTCTTTCTGAGTGAAGATAATCCAGCCCTTTCAAGACCTCTCTAAGAATAATTGCTATGTGCATTTCTTCAAAGGAACCCGCTTTCATTAAATCTAGAGCAGAGCCACCACCCAGATATTCCATTATTATCCATAGCTTAGTGCCCTAAAATTAAAACAAATCATTTATTTTGAAAGCAATTATATAAATACTGAAATTAAGAAAAATACAAATTGAAAAGTATTTCATTCAGAATAAGTCATAAATTTTTTTCTTATAATTCTATTAAGTTCCTCGTGCCTGTTGAGGATAGATTTTGTTTAATAACAAGAGCTGTAATTGGACACGCAATTTTAAGTGTGCTCCGAACGGTATTGTACACTGATTGTCAATATAAGTTTATCCGTTTATATATATCATAGAGAATACTATGTGCAATATAATATATTTTGGAGATTTTCACAAGCTTTAAGTTCAATAATAACTGTTTATGCCACTTAAACTATGTATAATATAATTTGAACTTTGAAATCTGTAAAGTAACTTAAATCTAATTGTAAAGATATCACGAATTGTTGAATTATAAATTGATTTAAATGTAAAAATTTGTAACCCACTTTAATCTGCACAACTGATAAACATATGTACATACATACAGCTAAAATTCTTTGTCAAAGGGTCAGTTAGTATTCTTTTGTTTTGCTTATCAGAGCTGTAGCCCTGGCACAGCTGCAAGAATTTTATTCATTCAGTTTGAGTAGTCAGCCGTGTTCACTAGTTTGAATCTCGTCAATAAACTTATTAGTCAGTGAAAGTTTCTTTAATTTCTACACCCACATCTTGACCTAAAGCAGACATAAGCATAGATCATCCTACGAGCTGGAAATCTACGTATCCTACGAGCTGGATAAAAACACAATACTTTCCTTCGAGCTGGAAACACAAATTCTTTGCGGCACAATCAACACCTGCTCTACTCACCTATTCAATCAATTTCATGGTCCTTCACAGCCGGATATTTCTATCAACATTACATAAGCAACCAGATAAGTACAATTTCTTAAATTTTGCTAACATACATGCCTGCATAAATAAAAACGAAAAATATATTCTATAATCGCCTCAATCAAATTTTTGGACAATATTACATACAAATTTTCATTGTGCAGAGCAGTGCTATTCGGTAAACGGGAATGAAAATTTTATTGTATATATATATATATATTTTTATTTTTTTTCTGGCAAATATTTCATGCATAAAAGTTTTAGAAGTGAAAGCAACAATCATTGCTGCAAAAATAAAACAGTTATAATTATTATTGAACTTTAAAGGGCAAAACGACGCTTTCTGTTCTTTTCGAATATCGTACAAATATTTCAACAACTGATGAACTTGAATAAGAATCTCAGATAAACCTTTTGTGAAAAGATAGTTGATTCGATTTAATTATTAAAATTAATTTGTGGTGCACTCTCCTAAGATACATATGTACATTTCTGCATACAGTGTTGTATATTAGACTCTGAACGATAACGATATATAGTGATTCTCTCACATAAATATTTGTTTTAATATATTGGTTGAAGCGCACGCAGTTGCAATCGAATAATTTCGGTTTTTCTTTCACGGACATTATACATATCTAAGGCAATTTAATAGGCGATTAGCAAAATGTCGGACTTGAGTATTTTAATTCAGAAACGTGGACGGATTAAGGGGACATTAACGCGAATGAAATCCTTTGCGGAAAATATTCAGGAAAATACTTCGTTAGAAGACATAACGGCGCGTCTAGAAAAAATCGAAGAAGTCTGGTCAGAGTTCCTAGAGATAGAAGATAATTTGCTTCTTATTCAAGGGCAGACTTCAGAGCTAGAAGAATTTGAAAACAAGTATTTTGATACGAAAGCCATTTTAATTCGAGCCACTAAGCCACAAACTCCAAATCAAGAACCAATTATAGGAAATTTGTCAATAAATTCTAACGTTAGTGGTAACCACGCAATTACGAATGAACAATTTAATGCGACAATGAACAATTTCATCAGCACCCAGCAATCCTTTTTTGAACATTTTAATCGCACACAAACAAATGGTGCGGTCGATCTTCGCCTTCCTAGAATTAACATACCTAATTTCTCAGGCGACTACAAGGAGTGGCCTGCCTTTCAAGACCTATTTGAAACCATGGTAGATAAAAATGGGTCGTTAACGGGGTGCCAAAAGCTGCAATATTTAAAAGGTCTTCTAAAGGGCGAGGCTGCTGCTGTAATACGGCATTTAACAGTAACAGAAAGCAATTACGCTGAAGCGTGGGAAAAGTTAAAGACCAGATTCAATAAAAAACGTCATATAACCACTTCCATGATTAGAACCTTTGTAGATCAAAATGCTATGAACCAACTATCAGCCAGACATCTACGTAACCTTTATGATACTTTCGATGAGGTAGTTCGGGGGCTCAGAGCCTTAGGCCCACAAGCTCAAACTAGAGATCCATGGCTGATTTCATAGCCTTAGGAAAACTAGACTCTGACACGAAGCAGCTTTGGTTTAAAGAGAGTTCAGAAAAGGATTACCCGACTTTCGATGACTTGCTTGCCTTTCTCAACAGACGCTGTGATGCTCTGGAGACATGCAATAGTGCTGTTAAAAGGACACCATCAGCAAAGGCCATGCACGCTACTTCAGTAGTACAATCTGTCTGCCTCATGTGCAAGGCAAATCACACCTTATATCAATGCCCACAGTTCAAGACGAAATCAATAAACGAACGTAAATCATTTGTCACATCTAACCTGTTATGCTTCAACTGCTTGCAAGCAGGACACTCTGTACATACTTGTCGATCAAAACATCGGTGTTTCTATTGTAAAAAGGGACACCATTCACTTTTACATGAGACTACAAGGCCTCAATCGCAAGTAATGCATTCTCGCGAGCTTCATCACAGCTCAGCAGATGCTGACATCAATCAACATAAGTCTTCAAGGTACCCTATAGCATCAGCTTCGATCAACCAATCCGACACTCCAATCAACTCAAATTCTTCAACATCCAACAATCAACCACTCTCTTCATTCAACACTTATACAAACGAGCAAGTGATTACTACTAACTCCGTTTCACTTCTTCCCACAGCCTTAGTAAATGTTGAAGATGTGTACGGGCAATTTCATTTATGTCGAGTGCTTCTTGATTCTGGATCTCAGATCTCGTTCATATCTGAATCATGTGTCCAAAGACTTGCTCTCAAAAGACAACATGCTCGCCTTGCAATTAACGGGCTCAGCGCAACTAATGCAGGATTCACAAGGGGAAAGGTCCTCATTAATGTATCATCACGATTCAATTATTCTGAGGCCATAACTGTTGAAGCATTTATTATGACCCATTTAAGCTCATCAATTCCTTCGACTGCATTTAGTATCAACAATTGGAGCTACATCAACCATTGCCAGCTAGCCGATCCTAAATTCAATCAATCGGGCTCTATCGATATTATTATTGGAGCAGAAAAATTCTTTGACGTTATCAAGGAGTCACAAATCAGAGGACCTAGCTCTTATCCTATTGCACAGCAAACTATATTTGGTTGGGTTCTGTGCGGATCTTATTCAGCTCCCAATGGCTCAGCAACAATCTTCCATTCAAGTGCAATGACGGATCTTGACATTATTTTAAAACGTTTTTGGGAAATAGAAGAAGTGAGTTCAGTGGAAACCTCATTAACGCAAGAAGAGCTTCTCTGTGAAGAGCACTTTAAATCATCGTTTTCTCGCAGCGAAGGCGGACGATATATTGTGTCGCTACCTTTCAAGACTTCAGTACCTCAACTAGGTTCTTCGGAGTCTAATGCAGTTAAGCGTCTCTACTCTATTGAAAATCGATTTCAAAGGGATCCTATTTATAAAGAGCAATACACCAAGTTCATGCGAGAGTACCTTAAACTTGGGCACATGGAATTAGTTCCCGAAAGTGAGCAAAGGGCGGATACTTGCAAGCATTTCTACTTACCCCATCATGCGGTATTCAAGGCCTCACCTTCTACTAAAATTCGAGTAGTGTTCGACGGATCTCATAAAAGTACCAACGGGTTGTCCTTAAACGATAATTTAATGATTGGACCAACAGTTCAGAGGGATCTAGTCTCTATACTACTTAGTTTTCGAAAGCATCGAGTTGCCTTTTCAGCGGATATAGAAAAAATGTACCGCCAGGTACAAGTAACTCCGAACCAGAGAGACTTTCAAAGAATAATTTGGAGAGAAGATGCATCAGAACCAATGAAACATTTTCGCCTAACAACCGTGACTTATGGCACTTCTTCTGCTCCCTTCTTAGCCACCAGGGTATTAAAACAAGTGGCTCTTGACAACCTAGAGGTGTTTCCTGAAGCTGCTGCTGTAATTCAGAAAGATTTCTATGTCGACGACGTATTATCTGGAACTGACTCTATTAAAAAGGCAATAAAATTGCAGAATGAATTAAAGAAAATTCTTGAAATTAGTGGATTTAATTTGACTAAATGGCGGTCGAATTATGATTCTTTGACTTCTGTTGACTGCACATCTCAACTAGAACAACCTTTGACAATTAATGTCAACGATGAAGTTAGTAAGGTCCTAGGAATACAATGGAACCCACAACAAGATGTTTTTTCATTCAATGTGTCGTTACAATTCAACGAACTACCGACCAAACGGCGTCTTCTATCAGAGTCTTCTCGAATTTTCGATCCCCTTGGCTGGTTATCACCGGTTGTTATATCCATTAAGATACTGTTCCAACAAATATGGCTATCAAAGGTCGATTGGGATGATGTGTTACCTACAAATATCCTCGAAAAATGGGAAAAGATCAAAAACAACCTCACACATCTATCTCACATTGAGATTCCTCGATTGATATGTCACTCCTCTACGAATATTCATCTTCACGGATTTTCAGACGCTTCGGAACTAGCGTATGGTGCTGTTATTTACTGCAGAACAGTTAAAGACGACGGGACTATTTCTATTAATCTAGTTGCGGCAAAATCAAAGGTCGCACCCTTAAAGCAAATATCATTGCCCCGATTAGAATTGTGTGCAGCGCTTTTGCTTACCAGATTAATCTGTAAGGTATTATCGGCGTTAGAATTTCAAAATGTGAAAACGTACGCCTGGACAGATTCATGCATCGTTCTATCCTGGCTGGCTGATACACCACGTCGTTGGAAAACATACATCGCGAACCGAACCGCAGAAATCCTCAGTACAATTCCTCGAAGCTCTTGGAGTTATGTTCCATCTGCAGACAACCCAGCGGACATTGTTTCCAGAGGCATTTCCCCCATCAAACTAACCAGTTGCAACTTATGGTGGCAAGGACCATCATGGCTATGTCAAGACATGACGGCATGGCCCAGCGATCCAAAACTGAGCGACTCCGTACAAGTTAGGAAGGAAGAGAGAAGTCATCTTATTGCAGCAAACCACATAGAAGTAGCTGAAGATGTTTTGCTTAAACTCTCTTCACGTTGCTCATCTTGGACGAAAATAGTACGTATCCTTGGGTATTGTCAACGTTTTATTTTCAATTGTAAACAAGCGAAGCCTATTCGACAAAAAGGAGTTCTAAAAACAGAAAATCTAGTAGAGGCTTCAAGAACAATAATTAAATGGATACAATCACAAGCATTTTCCAGTGAAATCAAATATTTATCAAGTAAAAAGCCACTGCCGGCTAAGAGTTCCATAATTAGTTTACATCCATTTCTTGACAAGGAAGGAGTATTGAGAGTAGGCGGTCGACTGCAGAACTCCAGTCTAAGTTTCAATGTTAAGCATCCCAGAATCCTACCAAAGGATCATCCACTTACATTACTTATTGTAAGGGAAATGCATCTTCGACATCTACATCCAGGAGCTTCATTGTTGGTTTCAATTATTAGACAGGACTTTTGGATTATAAGATTGAAGCAACTTGTGAAAAGAGTCACTCACAACTGTATAGCATGTTACCGACAAAGAGCAATCAAACCATGCCAACTCATGGGAAATTTACCTGAATCCCGTGTAACCATTAGTCGACCTTTTTCACGTATTGGAGTTGATTATGCTGGTCCCATTTTAGTGTCCACAAAGCTTGGAAGATCAGCAAAATTGGCAAAGGCATACATTGCTCTTTTTGTGTGCATGTCAACGAAGGCTCTTCACTTAGAATTAGTGAGCAGTCTGTCATCAGAAGCCTTTGTAGCTGCTCTACGTCGCTTTGTATCTCGTAGAGGCATACCTATAGACATTTACTCCGACAATGGTACAAATTTTGTTGGAGCCAGTCGCCATATTTCCGAACTACATAAATTATCATTGCAATCTCATAAGAGTGATTCATTAATTGCTAATTTTCTTTCACAGAATAGTATTAATTGGCATTTTATTCCTCCTGCCGCTCCCCACTTTGGAGGTCTATGGGAGGCTGGCGTTCGGTCCGTCAAATCACATCTACGACGGGTCATTGGAGAAACAAAACTTACGTTCGAGGAGATGGCAACACTGTTAACGCAGATCGAATCAATATTGAATTCCCGACCATTGTGCCCACTATCAGATGAGGTTAATTCACTAGATGCTCTAACGCCTTCACACTTTCTTGTAGGTCACGCTTTAACCACCATACCAGAACCGAACTTGACTGAAGCGAAGGTATCACGATTGGGTCGCTGGCAGCACTTGCAGGCTCTAATGCAAGGCTTCTGGAAGCGCTGGAGCCGAGATTATTTGACATCACTGCAGCAACGACCGAAATGGAAACAACCTCAAAGTTCTCTTCTAATTAATGATATGGTCATCCTTAGCGAAGACAACATACCTCCAACTAAATGGGCATTAGGACGAATTGAAGAAGTTCATCCAGGCAAGGATGGTCTGGTCCGAGTCGCCACGGTGCGCACAGCAAAGGGACTTTTCAAGCGTGCGATAAATAGACTGCATAGATTGCCAATAGAATCCTGAAGAACTCAATTTCTTCAGCCGGGGGAAAATGTTTATGCCACTTAAACTATGTATAATATAATTTGAACTTTGAAATCTGTAAAGTAACTTAAATCTAATTGTAAAGATATCACGAATTGTTGAATTATAAATTGATTTAAATGTAAAAATTTGTAACCCACTTTAATCTGCACAACTGATAAACATATGTACATACATACAGCTAAAATTCTTTGTCAAAGGGTCAGTTAGTATTCTTTTGTTTTGCTTATCAGAGCTGTAGCCCTGGCACAGCTGCAAGAATTTTATTCATTCAGTTTGAGTAGTCAGCCGTGTTCACTAGTTTGAATCTCGTCAATAAACTTATTAGTCAGTGAAAGTTTCTTTAATTTCTACACCCACATCTTGACCTAAAGCAGACATAAGCATAGATCATCCTACGAGCTGGAAATCTACGTATCCTACGAGCTGGATAAAAACACAATACTTTCCTTCGAGCTGGAAACACAAATTCTTTGCGGCACAATCAACACCTGCTCTACTCACCTATTCAATCAATTTCAATAACTTTTTGATGTTACGTAAAAAGACCGTTAGCAACAAAAACGAAAAAAATATCATAATTATATCAGGTCTGGTAAAAAAGAATCTTTTTGTTCTGGAAATGTCGTATGCTGATCACTTCAAGATATATGTATGTAAGTAACAAAGTGTCATGTAAATTATGATTCCACTGATTTGCACATAGTATAGTCTGGAACTACAGTCACAAAGAAGAGCTTTTCTCAAAAATCCATTTGAAATCCTAAAATAGTTGCTGTTGTCACAGTCATTTGATAACTTCCTTCGACGTTCACTCTCACAAGAAGGAAAAGATCAAAATACTTATAGTCCAGGAACTTTAGGATTTCCCTTCGGAAAAACTCCAACCAAGCTGAAAATTGGTATATACTTACCTTTCAGTTCTCCAAATAAGGTGTGAAAAGTCCCCGGAACTCTGTTGTACGCATAATTTATGCCAGCCCAGAAGCGTTGAAAAATATTACTTTTTTCGGTTTGTTGCGAATATCTTCGTTCCTGCTGGTCTTACTCTAATAGCCGTAATACCGAAAGGAACGAACATATTCTAGTATACTTATGAAAAATAAAGAGCGAGAAATTCTTTACAAAAGTGGTGGAATAAAGTTTATTGATAACACTAATAGTTTTCCCGTAATCTCGCATTGAAATTCCAAAATAAATTTTGTATGGATATTTAATTGCATGTAATGATCGAAATCGAGGTTTCTGTGCTGTATCTTCATATTTTCATTTTATTTTAATAGACATTGGGGTATAAATAATAGTATATTCAAGTGTATAAAATTAACGCTCCTGTTTTTGATCTTCTTATTCTAATATTATGTAGCAAGATTACTAAACCTTATACTTGTTCAAGAAGGCATTTTTTGATTCTCCCGCAAGTTTCATGTCTTGGTTTTGACACATCAATAGGTCCCAAATAGCGAGATTGAGTGACTCGAAAAACAAATTAAAAATCGAAAAATGGAAAGAAATGAATAAATGAAAAAATTGAGAAAAAATTGAGAAAAATAGAAGAAAAAAAATTTTAAAAATCAGATTAATTGATCTGTTGATGAGTCAAAACCAAGACTTGAAACTCGCCACCCAAAATCAAATGCATTGTGGGATAACAAATAAAGCTTTTTTTTCGCCTTTTTTTGCTTATAGTGCCGGAGAATCCAGAAGAATGCCTTCTTGAACAAGTATCGATGTCAAGGTCTACCGTATAAAAAATAGTATATTCAAGTGTGCAATATTAACGTTCCTGTTTTCGATTTTCTTATTCTAACATTATGAAAATGTAACGGTCTACCGTAAAAAAGTGAAGCGTGCACGCAAGTTTTCATCTCTACGATGCGCTATTTTTTACGGCCAATTCGACCATCTCCGATTTGGATGAAACTTTCATAGTTTGTAGGTAATACCGAGATAAAGGGTGGTGGTTTTTCAGTAACAACTTAATTAGAAAGCAATATACCGAACTAACTGTGTTAATTATGACTTGTGAGTTTTCTTAAATGAAAGATGATAGATTATAGTTAATTTTAAGAGAAAAAAAGTGGTTTAAATGTTGCAAAAAGTAATGGAATGACCAATGAAGTGTAGTATGTTACGGAAATCATTTTAGATTCGGTAATTAGAATCGGATCGAGGTTTAGTGAAAAGAATTATTTTTAGGACAAATAGTGGTTGTAAATAACTACCCATATTTAGCCCTCCTAGGTAATTATAGAACGAAAAAATTGATTTAAAAAAACATATTTTTTTTAAATCCGAGAATCTTTAGTGCTTACCTCCCTCCCCCACCCGCTACACCCGCCCTTTAAATCTACACTCCTACTATTGCGACATATCTTAGCTACTTTGGGAAAAAGGAATTATTGAAATCCATTCAACATTTATGTAAGAAATATCGATTTTGGTATATCAAGATAATTTGAGCAAAATGGATTGGACACGCATGAGCAAAATGGATTGGACACGCATGCATACTATTAATAGTTCTTTTGATTTTTACATGCCCGTCCGTCCATCTGTCTGTCCTCACAATAATTCGAGAACGCGCTGAAATTTAGAACACGGGGTTTTTTAAAAAAAAAGTAAATTTAAGTTCGAAAATGGGACAAATCTGGTAACTCGTTCATAGGGTTACCATACAAAAATTTCGTTTTCACTTTTCGGCACTCCCTGAGAGCCCGTCGACGTGGAGAGCATTTTCATAAAAATAGTAAATATAATTTGAAAAATGGGCTAAATCCAGTAACTCCTTCTTGGTGTTTCCATATAAAAATTTAGGGCTTTTACGTCCGTATGAAGCTTACAGGATAAAAAAGTACCCCACCACTCCATCATACTCTCTTCCCTCTTTAATTTGATACCCCACACCCCCATTTTGGACAAGCCCTATTCACAGTACAAATAGAGGTAGTACAACCCCGCACCCCTCACGAGCTCAAACCAAATTT
Source organism: Dioctria rufipes (assembly GCA_963924295.1). Classification (NCBI taxonomy): domain Eukaryota; kingdom Metazoa; phylum Arthropoda; class Insecta; order Diptera; family Asilidae; genus Dioctria; species Dioctria rufipes. Next base: position 80,710 of record OZ002744.1, read on the forward strand.
TTCTTCAATTATCTTTTTCTCCTGAACATCATAAATACAACTTAAAAAACGGTATTGCTCTACTACGGCCCTCCCATGCAAAGCTATATTTTTTTATGAATTTTTAAAGTCACCATATACCGTAAAATAACAAAAGTTTTTTCATTCGGTGCTACTATATTTTTTTATGAAAAATAAAAAGTATTAAGCTTCATTTGGAATCAAAAAAAACGGTTGCTCCGTTCTGGAGATATGATTTTTTGAAAATGACGTTTCATCGTAAAATCACGAAGCTTCTAACCCTTAGAATATAGAGACAACAGGAAGTGTTGATACCTGTAAAATTCGTGTGCATGAACGTGGATTTTTTCAGGGTCCCGTGAAGTAGGTCAGCAGTATATTGAAGAAAGAGACAAATGTATTTCCACCGAGATTTGTTTACGTTTATGACAGTTGAGAAACTCTCAGGGTATATAGGTGTAGTGACAGTGAATAAGAACATTTTCGATGGGAGCAAACGTAATATTTTCAACCATATATCTTGTTGCCCCGCTCTCTATATTGATTCTACTACACGGCTGTACTGAGCATTCACTACAGGGGCAACAGATACTCACACAACCAGAATTTGACTACATCAAATTTGGCTTATCACACTTCCTGTACTCTCTATATTCTAAGTTCTAACCCCTCTAGCGGGGGTTGGGGCATTGCAGGGACAAAACAAAATCCGTGTCAGCTATTTTGGTCTTCCATACAAACTCTGAAAGTTTCATCCAAACCGGACGTTATTAGTTCACATTCAAGAGATAACTTTGATCGAATTTCACCAACCCCAACGTGGTGCCACCACACATCCCTACATTCATTCTTGATTTTTTTACCATAGCTTTTTTTTATAATGAGAGACTTACGTGTAAAGAATTTTCTGCTTTTCGATTCTCGATATTTCTGAATTTTTTGCACAAATTAGAAATATTTAAAATAATGTGACAAGCATTTCATCACCATTAATATAAGGTAGGATAAAAAAATTATAAAAAAATCGATTAAAGACGTTGAGAGAAATGGAAATGAACATCCTTTACGTGAAATCTTGCTCAAAAGCAGTAAAATTATCTTTATATACAGCAAATCGATTGGTTTTTGTCACTCCATTCGTTGTTTGCACATCGAAAGGAAATCTTTAAGCCCACAATACTTTTGCGAACAAAAAACATCTTAAAATGCATCGTAACAGGTGACTAGTGTTTGGTATCGTCAAAACTTATTCAAGAAAATTCGCATTGAACTGTTCCGACCTTCGAGAAATATGCTCCCAAAACCGAAATTAGAAAATACTTGACATACATACCTGTAATTATGTAAGTGCATTGAATCTGTCGAAGAATACTTTGAAACATGAACGTCTTATTCAAACTATGCCAATTTTAACACGGGGTGGGTTAAAATGTCTGAATGCTCATTTAGAATTTGTTATGTAATTTGTGTAATTTCAAACTTCTATGCAAAATTTTAGTGAAATTCTTTGATGATTAGAGATCGCTCAAATTGAAAATAGTGATTTTTTAGCGGTCTTGGACTTTCAGGAAAACTGTTTCAACATTTCTTTCTTAACTTTTTAATTTGAAAATATTTTTTTTTTATTCTTTTCTTCAATTTAAGGGAGTTAGTTATAAACTTATTGCAGTGGAAGGCATTATATAAAAATTAATTTTTCTATTTTTTATATATAATATAACCAGAATTAAACCCGATAGAGAATCTCTGGAATATTACAAAACAGAAGTTTAGAAGACAAGGAAAATTCAGAAATGCTGATCAACTATACGAAGCAGTCAAAAGTGAATAGGATGATTTCATAAAATATAACTTATTAGTTCTATGCCGAAGAGATGTAATAAAGTTATTAAAAATAATGATGTATTCATGTATTTTTGCAAAAAAATGATGTTACTTTAAAGTTCCCTCAAAAGTTTCCTTTGTTTTGACCTAGCAGAACATGCAGTTGTTATCATTTTTCATTTTTGTTTTTTTTTTTTTTTTGTGGATTTGTTATTTTACGAAAATTTTCATTAGGAATAATAAAGAGCATGGAAGTAATTAATAATAATATTTTGTTTTTGTATTAACCAATTGTAATACAGAAATATCCAAAAACTGGGTTTTATTGCTTTCGGACCCTTTTGTTTTTTGACCCACACTGTTATGTATACATATTGTTAATCCATCTTTTATTCACCATTTTAATGTATTTTTCATATATTATACAAAAATGTTTTAATGAACACACGAACTGTGCAAATAGAATAACAATCGCTCGCAAAGGATGTCATAAATTTATGTTGAAATTGCATATCCAGTTTTAAATGAAATCCCAAGCGCTATTCATTTGAATTGTTTTACCTGCTCAAAATAAAATAAAAACAGTAAGAATTAAATCTTGCATAATTCTTATTATAATCATACCATTTCAAACAACTCAAACCTGTATGTATGGTGCATAGAATCATATCATCAGCATCGTTTCCATTCCCCCTCACATTCGATAAATAGGTCTACAAACTTGCTTACCTGATTACCGCATTCCAAGTTTAAAATGAAAATATTTTGGCGTTTATTTTATTATCTGCTATTGGAGGTCAACGTAAACAAGTGAGATATAAGACTATGCGAATACGAAAGGTAAATACAAATACATACTACGATCGCTGTATGCTTTCGGCTTGTTCTCCAATCCTATGATGTAACTTGACTGGAATTTTTTTAAATCCATTGCCATTTGATATCCCTTTCTTTCCACCTGTTTACCATCAAAATAATTGAGCTGTCGCCATCCCAGAATTTTTTTATCGCTTTTGAGATTAAGGCCTGGTTTGGGTATAATGACTCAAAGCCATAGGAATTTTCATCTAACGAGTGCAACAGCGAAAAGTAAGCTTACTAGAAGCGGCTTTACATGTATTTGCGATCAGCGTCAATAATGACCCATTCCAAATTAAAAATGTCGTTGAAGAAAATCTGGGTTAAAATATAATAAATAATGATTTGGTTTAGCACTTAAGTATCTTTTTTCAATGAGCGTGTACTGTTCTAGTGCTTTTGTGCATGAGTTAGTCTTAAAATTGAAATTTAAAGAAGTATCATGCTCTAGCCGCTAGCGTTTAGTCCAATAATATCGCTCGGTCATGAGTTTGTTAGGCCTCACAATTCATCTTTAGAATTGAAAACCCCGTACAATTTATATCTATAATGTAATTGAACAGTGCAGTGAAAGCACGTTTTAAAAGCGTGAGCTCGAAAGTTCACTTTTGTACTTGCCTTGAAAATGATTTTTAGAGAACTCACATTCCAAATGAGTTTTAATACAGTGCTTTTCAAATTTATAACAGCACCGGTCACTTTGGAAAAAGATTAGGTATACTTCTGAAAAAATTAACAACAATTACCTACATTTTATAGTCATGAAAATATTGCAATAGCATACATTCTAACAATAATATCCTACCCCATCAAAATAAAAATTGGCAACCCTAAACTAGTTACGCAAATTTTTGCGTAAAACGTGCAAAATATAATAATAGTACAAATTATACGACAGATAATTTGAATTCTCAAGCGATGACTGACTTTTCCTTGATGGATTTGAAAATTCAAGTTATTGATGGCAACACAACAACTGGCGGTCTGACTATGCAGGCTAGGGGTCATTCCATGTCAAATAGGCAACTGGTGTGATATGACTATCTCCAATTTTGATGAAATTGTACGTACTTCAAGGGTTTTCGTAAACAAAAATGCAAATTAAAAATCTTTTTTCTATAGTGCGTGTTTCGCGAGTTATGGCATTTTCAAAATTTCGCAAAAATGCTGTCGTGGTCTTCTTTAAAAATTCAGATATATTTTTTTATTTATGCTAGGACAGTGAAAGATGGGCCATTTGAACGACAGTATTTCAAGCTATCTAAAAAAAATAGAATCTTAAAAATATACTCGAAAGAGGATATCAAGGATAAGTATTTTATCCTTTATCCTTGAATATCCTGGAAGAAGTACTTTTGACTTTGTTCATTTTCTTATATTTTATACCTTATATTATCCACTAAAACAAGGAGTAAGAAATCAAGAAAATTTCATAAAAATACATTTATAACTACCTACAAATAAAAAAATATTGTTTCTATAAAGGGTATCCCGTATGTGATCTGAAGGCCATGCTTAGACAAGAAAAAAATTGTATGGGAGGTATGGAAAATCCTTAAAGTTTTCGAGATAAAGGGATTTAAATATATTTGGGTATGTTTTTGTATATCATCCTATAACTACTTGACGTTGCAGCGTATGATAATGATTTAAAATTTTTTAGATTGATAATCATTGGACCTATCCAATGGTGTACAAATTTTATCCCTCCTATTCTCTGTTTTGAAGTTATGGTTTAACAAATATAAAATTTCGGATTTTAACTCGGTTTTTTTACTACTATATTTATCAAAAAACACGTCATCAACATCAATGTATCATATGGGATTTAAGAAGGTCAAAGGCTTCCTTTTAAAATAATTTATCACGCTCTGTACCTAAAACGTAACCCTTACTGCATTTTTTTGCCCTTTTTTTAAGCATATCCATGGACGGGCTCAAAACCTCATTCCCAAATGATAATCGCCTACTTTCTAGCATTTATTGAATTTTTTCACTTAGTATGCCTAAGAAAAAGTGAAAAAAACGAGAAAGGGTTACGTTTTAGGTAGAAAGTGTGATAAGTCGGTTTAAAGGGAAACTTTTGGGTTTCTTAAATCCTATATGAAAAATTGGTGTTGATAACACGTATAAATATAGTAGTAAAAAAACCGAGTTAAAAATCTGAAATTTTAAATTTGTTGAACCATAACTTCAAAACGGAGAAGAGAAAGGATAAAATTTGTAGACCATTGGAGAGATCCAACGATTATCACTCTACATGATTTTAAATCATCATCATAGGCTGCAAAGTTAAGAAGTTACAGGATGATATAAAAACTACCCAAATATTTTTAAATCCCCTTATCTTGAAAACCTTAAGGATTTTCCCCCACTTTTCTTGCTAGTCCAATCTATAGCTTTCAGATGCAAGACCACATACGGGACACCCTGTATTTTTTTATTTGTAGGTAGTTATAAATGTAATTTTGTAAAATTTTCTTGATTTCTTACTCCTTGTTTTAGTGGATAATATTAGGTTTAAAAGAAAATGAACAAAATCAAAAGTGCTTCTTCCAGGATATTCAAGGATAAAGGATAAAATATATATCCTTGATATCCTCTTTCGAGTATATTTTTAAGATTCGATTTTTCTTAGATAGCTTGAAATACTGTCGTTCAAATGACCCATCTTTCACTGTCCTAGCATAAATAAAAAAATATATCTGAATCATTTTTGTTTTCGCAAACCCTTGAAGTACGTAAAATTTCAACAAAATTGGAGATGTTCATGTCACACCAGTTGCCTGATTTTTTACTGCTTGATCCCGTTGCGATCCCAAGTTAAAATTTTAATATGTTTTAGTGGATAATATAAGGTAAAAATATAAAAAAATTAACAAAATCAAAAGCACGTCTTCCAGGATATTCGAGGATAAAGGACAAAATCATTATCCTTAATGTTCTTTATCGAGTATATTTTTAAGATTCTATTTGTCTTAGATATCTTGAAATGCTATCTTTCAAATGAGCCATATATCACTGTCCTAGCATAAATAAAAAAAAATATATGAATTTTTAAAGAAGATGAGGACAGCATTTTTTCGAAATTTTGAAAATGCCATAACTCACGCATTGCAGAAGAAAAATTTTGTATTCGTATTTTTGTTTTCACAAACCCTACAAGTATGTAAAATTTCCAAAAAATTGGTGATGGTCATGTCGTCATATTTGGTCGGTTTGCTATAATATGAAGGAGCACAGCCCCCAATAATCGAATTATTCTGCTAAAAAGAATATTGTTAAGGCCATTGAAGTGTTGTAATATGGGTGTTATTTTAATCAAAGTTTCGAAATTGTGTGTTCAACACAAGAAGAAGAAGACGATGAAGTTTTAGCCCGCCAAGTCAAATCATTAGCAAACCATCTTGTAATTTATTTTCATTCGTGCTTTCATAAATGTTAGAATATGTTAAATGATTTGATAAACTGAAAATAATGTGAATTCATAGAGGGTATAATTACTCACCTTGAGATAGGATCCATAGTACTTTGTGACAAAGGGTGAATCGCACTGAGACAAAACCATGATTTCTTGCTGGATATCTTCAATTTCATCTTCAGCCTCTTCTAAGTCAATGATTTTGATAGCAACGACCTAGAATTAAATCAAAAGGATGAACATTGAGTATACGTGGAATCGTTCAATAAGAATATTTTTAGAAAATTTTGTAGTAATTGTAATGCTTACGAGTGAACGTACTTATGCAGAAATGCTTGGGATGGAGCAAGCAAAACCCTCGAGAAATGTTTTATATTGCTTATTATGGAAAAGCAATTTAGACACACGAGTATTCCTGATGCGGTAGGCAAACAGGTTTTCTAGGGAAGAGATGAGAAGAAGCAAAGAAATATCTCTCCAAAGTGTAGAGATATCTTTCCATAGTGTAGAGGTATCTCTCCAAAGTGTAGAGGTAGAGATATCTCTTTGCTCCTTCTCACCTCTTCCCCAGAAAACCGGTATGCATACTGCATCAAGCATACTCGTGTGAGATGACCCATTAATTTTATATATGCCATAAAGCTTAAACTACTATCCACACAGGAAAATAGTCTTCCAGTAATTTTAAACTTAGCTCTTTACCTTCACAAAGGCTACACACACTTACTATATACCTTGCTTATATATAATAATAAAATAGTTTTGATTAAAAAGTTGTATAACCTTACCATCTTACGCTCAATAACTCTCAACTGAGTAATAGCTGCAATAGTGTATGTGCGGCCGTAGTCCGAATCTGTAGGCAGATTGATTCGAATTCATCGGACCACGGCACATTCGTATACGTAATTATTACTGAGTCGAGAGTTTTAGTTTGGGAAATCGTAGTCATTTGGTTAAGATAAATTTTTTTTAAAAAAATTTTGTTAGGAAAGATATAAAAATTTAATTACGATTGGGAAGATAAGAAAGTAAGCTTAAGATTATCACAAGACTTTTTTTCTGTGAATAGTAGTTTAGAGCGCAGGAGCTATTCAAAGTAAACTGAAAATATTTTAGAATGTTAAGAGACTATGTTAGGGCTCTCATGTAGTAGTGAGGGGTTCTGTTCATGGCTTGGGAAGTATTTCTCGAGGGTTTTGGATTGAGACAATCCCTCCGGCATATTGCAAAACATGCTCTGAGTGTTCAAGCTTTCGAATATGGAGAAAACAAGTAAAGCGAGAAACACAGGTGAAAAATCAAATTATTTTGTAATAATTTACTACAGCAGGAATAACTTTTGACTGTAAATAAGTTTTCTAATTCATTTTTTTAAACAAATTTTCCATACACTTTTATCATAAATAATGCTGGCATCAAATGATGACAAAAATTAACTGTCAAAGCCACTGACATATAAAAAGAATGAATTTGGCGTTCTTGGTTCAAATATGGCACCCTTTATTGCGTACAATTGTACACTGTTTTATAATTAATTATTATTTGTCGATTGGAAACACTGAGATGTTGAAAAATAGTATTACATTAAATAAAATTATTTAGGAAGTTAAAATTGTTTTAATTAACACAAAAATTAATTTTTAATAATAATAAAAAATATGCTCCTCTGCAATTTTCTGTCAAATTAAATTGAGCTTGTAAGAGATAGACATATATAAATAACATATTTGTCTGCAGTTTTATGTCAATTCCATTGCATTGCAATTAATACCCCAGTACTATGGATACAGATAATGCAATTTGTGTATATAACACAATTACACTTCCCCATATGGATTATTGCGCAACTATTATATATTGCTGTAACGCTGGAGAAGTTCGCAGGTTGCAAAAACCGGACTATGCGAATATTATTACAGAGAACCAGATTTGAAAGAATTTCAAATATGCTCCGTGACTTAATCTGGATGACTGTGTATCAAAGGATCTGCTTCTAGGTTCTGATGTTTATTTTTAAATTAAAAAATTATATGTTACCTGATTATTTAGTGGACTTTGTTGAATATGTACATGAGGTTACAAACTATTAATTACGAAATATAAATGATTTCAGAGTGGTTAAATATAAGAAAACTAGTACACAAAATACATTACTAATTAAAGGACTAAAAATGTATAATGAATTACCAGATATATGCAAGAACGAAACAAGTATGACTAGATTTATTAGAAGCATCATAGATATAGTGAAAAATAAATATTAAACATTTATTGTAATGTAAACAAGGATTTTATCCAATAAATTTCAATTTCAAGTACTGTTTCCAAAATTGGTTACAGTTCAGTGTACATTTTGAGCTTGAAAGAGACAAATAGATTTTAGCCAAAATTTGTACCATTTTTGACTATAGGAATTAGATAGGATGGCTCAGTCCATTCTTATTATATGTCAGTGTGCCAAAGCTGACAAAATTACAACAGTGTAGAAAGTAGACCTACTCGAGTTCAACCTCAACCTGGCTGGCGTCACTAATTTTTCCAAACGGAGCTAGATAACCTGATCTCATATATCCTACAGAAATGTCAAAGTTGGTGATGCCGGCCAGGTTGGAAAAGCCAGCATTGTGTTTCACGCTTAAAAAAGCTAGGATTGGTCTAAAGCCAATTCTATGATACCCTAGATGGGTGCAAATATCTGCACATTTACGTGCTGCCCCAAAGATATTCGCTTCGTCAATATCTTCAAATAAATCCATTTTTAATTGTTTAAATTGCAAAATCATTTGTTTGTTAATCTAAACCTTAGAATATATAGCTAACGGGAATGGTGATAAGCCAGATTTTATGTAATGAATTCTGGTTGTGTTGGTAGTCCATGTTTTTACATGTATTTACACGGCGTCGCCATTCTAAGCAACTTTTTTTGCTGTAAAAGTGTTCTTTTTCTACTTTTTTTTTAAATAATTCACATATTTAATTTATATAAATCTTTCCTTATTAACAAAAAAGATAATTTACATAATGCACTTGCCGGAAACACAATTTCCCTAGATTTATATTTGCAAGTACTGACCGAATGATCCATTCCTGTTTTCTTAATTGATATGGAGGTTTTAACAGGCACTAGTGGCACTATAAAACTTTGCACTAAATAAAAAATATAAAAAGTTTTGAAAAGAACTAATTCCGTACTTTTGTTAAATTTCGCACAAGAATTTTAAATTGAGTAAACCTGTTAACAAAACAAAAGGGCATTTGACAATCATGGTCGAGTATTATACACGATTCACCCATTCCTGTTTGCTATATATTGTAAGATCTAAACTTTATGAGCAATATGAACTTTTTATGCGATAAATTCTTAAACATCTGTCACTTTGTTTTTTTCCAAATTAACATACGTTAAAATTTGATCAGCGATCTTAATGTGAAATATTTGGAGACCGCGTTAAATTTTACATTGCCCGAACTCGATACTAGGCTTTACCGGTTGATGACGATTCTTCGTGCTTCGAAAAGACTTCCAACTGCTTGACGGCTACCTTTTTTTATCAAGAACTACTTGTTTCGACGTTTCAAAAAAATTTAAAAACACATATTTTTTTAAATACACGTGGCGATCTGTACACTACTGAGTCCCACAAAGCAAACTGATTCGGACGTTGAACCTAAACGTGAGGTTAGCGTCGCGTGCGACGAAAAATATGATGTCAGATTGAACGCGTTGACATTTGAGATTCGCCAAATTTGTTTTCAGCTTTTTGTTATAAATTAGCTCACATATATCCACTTCCTCAATAAACTTTTCATGAAATTCTTTTTTGCCTTTCGAAATAAAAAAAAAAATCATACAAAAATCCGGCAACTGACTCTGCCACAGACTCGTGTAAACCGCCTAGATTGCTGGCAAGTCAGTAACTTGTCAAACGTAAATTTAATCTTTATACAACAAGCATACATTTCATATTACGTCTATGCGCGCTACGCGTACTACGCGCTCAAAATGTTCAAGGCCAAAACACAGCGCAAGTGCGAGCTCAACCGACGTTTGACAGTTTCTGCAGAATATGGTACATGAGAAGAACTTGGGCAAGGTCTAATGGTGAAGTCGGCTGCACCCACTAAGCTGAGTAAACGCTGAGGTAGATCTGTTTTCTACTCCATCGCAACTTTTGACATTTGGTAGCACCATTTCGGTGCTTTCAGTCAGCAGCTGATTTGTTGTTAGTGAATTCGGAAGTGTCTTCTCAAGAAAATTTGATTAGTTTGGTGCAAAATGTTGAGTTAATTTATAACTTAAAATGTGAGGATTATAGAAAACAAAAGAGATAAAAGTGAGGAAATAAAAGTTGTCAACGCTCATACTCTGTTAAACTAAATGTGCAATAAGTTTACGTTACCTGAGTCGAAGTCGCGTAAGCTCGCACTGTGTTCAATCTAACTCCCGCTTAATAGTGAATTCTTTTCTGCACACACCCACCAGGGGCCGGATTCTGAACTCGGAGAGTTTGGGAGATGAGAATTTTCGTTTTCTTCGATTAAAACTCCCTAACTCTCCATTCAAGATTCTCTAATATATACTTGGGAAGTTAAAAAAAAGTGAGAAGTGTCGAAATATGGAAGGACGGCTAACTCTGTGTGGGAAGTAAGTAAGTATTTATTTAAGAAGAGTACAATAAGACAAAAGTCTTTTCATTAGTACTGGTCGTAGAGCATTATGGCTTTTTCCTACGGATTTAGGGTTTAGAGTACAAAAATACCCAGTACCACCCCTCATTGGAGGTTGTCCAAAATACGTCATGTTTTGTATAAAATTAAAGAGGGAGAAGCCGGTAATCGAGTGGTGCAGTTTTTTTTATCATTTTAACTTCATAACTGACTTTTTACAGCCGAAAGACGGATTTTTTGCACTTGGGTCATATACACCCCAGTTTCTATATTTTGCATATATTTCTTCTGTTTTTTGTTTCACATCCATTAGTACTCTTTTGTGAACATTTTTCTCTTTGAAAAAGAATTTCCACGACTTACCAGTTCTTCATAATGATGAGTTGAAAATATGTCCAGTTTTGTACCAAAAAAATGCCATTTTTTAATCTTAAGAAGGACTGATTCACTTCTTTTGCAGTTATCTCCAAAACCATTTATTGGACTGAAAAACTAATTACATACCTATCTAATTATGTGACAAAATGTAGATGCGATTTTATCCTACATTCAAGCTATAACGTGCATATTTAAAATGTTTATAGCATCTGTTCTGTACTGGAAGGCGACCAAATTGACCAATTTCTCATAATTTAAAATTTTTAACGGGTACCTTGAGACACCAAAATCCTTATTTCTCTGTAAGTATTGCAAGGATTTCCATAATTTGTTTTTGTAAACATAGCCAGGATATGAATTGAATCCATAATTCAATTTAAAAAGCCTAGGTACCTAGGTACCTTCACAAAACTCAACAAAAGCAGCCAATATTGTCAGTTGAGAAATATTCTTCCTACTTCTCTACAACTAAAGCAGCCGAGAGTTTTGTAGAGTGGATAAGAGAGTTTGGTAATTCTCAGTACAAATTCCCCGAGCTACAGAATTCCGAGTGGGGAGTTAAGTGTCAAAAATACTCTCATCTCCACAACTCCAGAACTCTCCGAGTTAGCGAATCCGGCCCCAGGACTGTGCTGACACCATTTCAATTGGGAGCTGTCAAAGTTGGAATTGGCAATTCTGGTGTGTGCTCGGTGTGTTTCTGTGGTGTAGTGAGGTGTTCGAGCAGGAAACTTAAGCAGTAGGAATTATGTATAAAATATGTGGAAATTTTTTGTTTGAAACCTCACGCATAGACGTAAAGAATAGGAAAAAGGAAAATTGCCCAATTAACTCAGATTTTTATATTTTGCAGATTACCAGCGGATATAAAAATTTCTTTTTTCCAGCAGTTTCCGCAAAAAAATTCCCAATAAGTTTGTTCAATGATAATATATATGTATATATTTATAACTACCCGAATATCTAATAGATTTCTCCTTGTGTCATACTTCCACTTAAATAATATTTAAAATTTCCCGCCATTAATTAGCATAGCCGCTCCATACGACGAATAATGTTCTCGACTTCACTGGTGTACCCCACACAACTAAAAGTGGTTACGCTCTATCACGGCTCATGCCAACTCCATTCAGTTTTCTCTCGAAGATGTACCAAAATTATACACGATTCACTCATTCCTGCTTGCTACATATTCTAAGCTCTCAATCCAGCTTGTTTCCAGGTTTGAGTGTTGACACTCGGTTGAGGTTATATTTTATTGTTTTGATTTGGTTCGTCTTTAACTTCACTCTTGAACTTGAACCGTGATAGAGCGTACCACTTTTAAGTTGTGTGGGTACACCAGTGAAGTCGAAAACATTTCTTGGCATAGAGATTCGCCATGCTAATTAATGGCGGGAGATTTTAAATGTTATTTAAGTGGAAGTATGATACAAGACGAAATCAATTAGATATTCCCGTAGTTACAAATATATATATGTACATAACACATGTTCTCATTGAACAAATTCATTGACAATTTTGTTTGGGTGGAAACTGATGGAAAAATAAATATTTATATCATTTAGTAATCTGGAAAATATAAAAATCCAAGTTAATTGTACAATTTTCATTTTTCCTCTATCTTACTACGTCTATGCGTCAGATTCCAAACAAGAAAAACAAAAGTACCAAAGTACAATTTCCCGCTTTGAAATCTGACATTCAGGGTCCAATAAGGCGGAACTTCACGCACACATAAAGCGGCATTTTGGTTACGCCACGGTACAGAGATACAAGTAATTCTCATTACAAACCACGTTCCGCCATTTGTGTCCTAATATATAAGAAAATACGGTACAGAGATCACAATATTCAATGATAAGGACGAAACACGTCACAGGCTATCAGCTGAAATATGTCAAAATTTTAATGGGAATTCCTGTATTCTCATTACAAACCACGTTCCGCCATTTGTGTCCGAATGTATAGGAAAGTACGGTACAGAGAACACAATATTCTGTCTCATTTCACTGTCTTTTCAATAGAACCCATTTTTTACCGCAGATGCTCCGTACAAAACTTTGTTTACTTTTTGAAAATTGACAAGTTGTTGAATAGGGACGGCGTGTAAATACATGAAAAACATGGACTATCAACACAACCAGAATTCATTACGTAAAATCTTACTTATCACCATTTCTGTTTGCTATATATTCTAAGATTGAGAGACTGGCAACCAGGGGCGGCACCAAAAATAAACAAGATAGAAAAGATGGCCTTTGGATTTGCTACTGGGTGAGAAAAGAATACGAATATGATAAATTCGATGGCAGTGTTTACACTGCGTCACCACTTCCAATTGCTTAACTTCGGAAATAATTTAGATTTTGAAATAGTTAAACACTTAAAATATTCTTAAAACTATAAACAATTTATTTAGCAAAAAAAAATTGATGTTTTGAAAATCCCAAGGCGGTGTAGTTCCTTAAAATATCTTTTAACTACAGACTTAAGGCAATGTTTTACGTTTTGGACGTTAAAAAACGAATGAAATTTTTCACTAATAAAATACAGACGAAAATTAAATATTCACTCACCTGTTGAGTTCTATTGTCGATGCCTTTGAAAACTTCTCCAAAGGATCCCTTTCCTATTCGTTCCTGTTTCGTAAAAATCAGCTCGGGATCCACTTTCTGAAAATAATGAGTATTCTGTTAATTAATTAAATTTAAAATAAATAAATGTATGGTTGATCAAAAAATAAATGAAAGTAGCACGCCAAACAGATGTTTGTTGAAGCTGAACTGCATAGGTGCTCCATTTTTATACTTACTGAATTTTTCTAATTTATACGGGGTCTTTCAAATTGAGTTTTCAAAAGCACGCGCCTGTGTAACACACTTCAAACATCGAACGCACCCATATTATATGTCATTTTGACAGCTGAAGGTTTGCCATTTATAAAAATGGAGTCGTTTACAACAACGTATTGAGATTATTGAATTATTTTATGAAAATGGTCGTTCTGTGAGAAATGTATTTCGCAAACTACGCGATGTTTATGGTCGACACAACCGTCCAATTGAGCAAAAAATTGCTAATATTGTGCGTAAATTTCAAGAAACTGGTGCAGTACAAGATCGAGAAAAACGTCAGTATGCTCGCGCCGGTTGTTCAGAAGAAAATATTGGTGCTGTGAATGATAGTGTTGCAGATGACTCCAACACGTCAATTTCCCCACGTTCACAGTCAACTGTATGGCGTATTATGCACAAAGATTTAGCGTTGAAGGGCTACAAAGTTTAATTGACACAAGAATTACTACCACAAGATCATTTCATGCGTCATACTGGAACAAAACGACGATTTAAAAAAAAACAAATTTATCTTTTCGGACAAAGCACATTTCGAGATCGGTGGCTACGTTAATAAACAAAGCTGCCGTATTTGGGGAGAGGAAAACCCTCGCGTGATGCAAGAGAGGCGAACGCATCCACAAAGAGTCACTGTTTTGTGTGCTTTGTGGTCTGGTGGTGGGATTGGTCCGTAGTTTTTCAAAAATTATGCTGGAAGAGCCATAACCGTTAACGGTACCAGATATCGCGACATGATCACAAGTTTTTTATGACCAAAACTGGAAAATATTGATACTGAAGACACGCGGGTTCAACAAGATGGGGCTACGTGTCATACAGCCAGATAAACTTTGCAATTACTGCATGCAAAGTTTCCAGACCGTGTTATTTCCAGATTCGGTGACGTGAATTGGCCTTCAGGATCCTGTGATTTGACACCGTTAGACTTCTTTCTCTGGGGCCATGTGAAAGTACAGGTCTACAAGGATAATCCTCGAAACGTTGAAGCATTGGTGAGATACAGCCGCAACTATGCCAGAATGTGATTGAAAATTTTGATAAAAGTATCAGGTACTGTAGAGACGCAAGAGGTGGTCACATGGGAGATATCATTTTTAGAGTATACATGGCAAACATTGCACTTCAAAAACAAATAAAAACTTTTTCAGTTTCAATTCAAATTCTATGTCTTTTAATTATTTACTTTTGAAAACTCAATTTGAAAGACCCTGTATATGTTGATAATACAATTGTCAAAGTTATCCGAACAATTTTTTAAACTTACTGAAAGTAAGGAAAACTTAAGGTAGTTCAGAGTTACTGTAAAATTTTTGGTCTTCCTTTTAGCGGGAAGATTGCGCCATAAAGAAAAATTATAATTTCTTAAGTAAAAGAACTATCCTATTATTTTTCTCCGGAAAACCAATAAAACACAACTAGCTCAACTGCCATTTCAAATCACCCATACAAAAAATCAAAATCGCACGACGTCCTTGTGGTCTTCTAATCTAGATTTTTGTGGACCAGTTTTGAATTATGGGGATCTGAAATGCCTTGAAATGCAGTTAGGGTACAGGCAAAGAATCTAAATGAAATAAAGAAAGAAACAAGAGCCAAAAGTACAATAGTACCAACAAAAGCCGCGCTCGTAACAACAGGTGTCGGAAGTGAAATAAATTCGCTATTTCGTGTGAAATAAGGATGTGGTTTTTGACTTAAAACGTGTGAAATTGTGTGCTTTACGTGAAAGTTCTGAAAGAAAATTTATATATTATATCAGCTGTAAGCAAATTACTAAAACAATGCGACGCAAACTGAAGGAGCTTCACGTACAGTACTTGAAAGTGGAGTTGGAGAAGGGGTCATTACAAACGGCAGGCACAAAGGATGTTCTAGTTGAGTGACTTAGACAAGCTTTGGAAATGGAAGGAACAAATCCTGGGACATTTATTTTCGAAGACATTTCGCAAGACCCTGAAGCTGAAGAAAATCTGCAATAAGCATCTAAACAGTTTTGGGTACCTCAATGAGTAAATTGGAGCTTTCAGCCCTGCAGATGAAGAATGCTTTTGAGGAACAAAACAATTCTCTTGAGGCACAAAAGAGTTCTCTGCAAGCATGTTAGGAAGAACAAAAGAATTGCCTGGAAACCCGTTTGTACGAGCAAAAGAATTCACTAAAAACCAGCTTGAACGAACAAAACAATTCTCTTGAGGCACAAAAGAGTTCTCTGCAAGCATGTTAGGAAGAACAAAAGAATTGCCTGGAAACCCGTTTGTACGAGCAAAAGAATTCACTAAAAACCAGCTTGAACGAACAAAAGAATTCTCTGGAATCCAGTTTGGATGAACAGAAGAGTTCTCTGGAAACCCGTTGGTATGAACAAAATAAATTTTCTGGAGTCCCGTTTAAATGAATAGAAGAAATCGCTGGAAACCAGTGTGGACGAACAAAAGAGTTCTCTACGGAATTATCTAGAAAATTGTTTGGAGGAACAGAAGAATTTTCTAAAAAATTCAGACGAACAAAATTTTAAAATTGAAGGTATCGAGCAAGAAGTTTTGGAAGTACAACAAAATATCACGGACCAGCTTGACAACTTTAGGACAGATTTGGAGAGCATAAAGCATCGACAGCCTCAGCACGAAGGAATTGAAATATCCGGTGCAGGCAGAATGAAACCTACAATATTTTATGGACAAAATTCGTGACATATTTTCAGCAGGCAATTCGAGGCAGCTTCTAAAGTATAAATGGATGGGATGATGCAGACAAAGCAAAAGCTCTTGTATTAGAACTTCGAGGTCCTGCGTCAAAAAGCTATTACAAATTATACTGATTAAAAACCAACCTTATTTATGTCAACACACCGGCTATTTTTCAGGAAGTTATAATAATAATGCACAATTATGAGAAAGGGAGAACGGTTCCCTGAACATCATAGGGTGTAACATTCAGAAATTACAGGACGATCTATAAAAACATATCCAAATATTTTTAAGTCCCTTTTCCTCGGAAAGGGTTTGGCTTTCACCCCCCCCCCCCCCTAACCCATTCAGTTTTGTTTTTGTCTAAGCATACCTATATCTGTAGCCTTCGGGGGCAATACCACATACGGGACACCCTCTACTGCAATCATGAAGAGGTACAAATAATGTACGATAATATGTCACAAAAAGGCATTGTAATAGTTCGTGCCTTAAGGGCACCATAAAAGCTCAGTTTTACCCATCATTTACTTGCGCAGTTATACGTCGTATTGCAAAAAAGACGTTTTGAGCTTTGTTTACTCTATTATAACAAATTTTCTAAACCAATGTGTATAGGTTTCGAATCCGGCCTTCTTATGAATATATTTATGTATGCAGATAGGAATCAGAAACTAGTACCTCTAATTTTTCACATCTGCTCACACACTCATCGCAAAGAAGCCGTTACTAAATTTTAAACGCGTTTGCTCCATTTCAAGACAAGATGTTCACAGTCAGCTGCACATGCTTACCACTTTACCTCATTCAATAAAGCTCATTTTTTAACCAAAATTAGCTTATTAGAAGTCGAAAGCAACATCCTGAATAAAGTGAGGGAAGAAAATGGTAGTGCAAAGGTAAACATAAATTCCCTCTTCTTCTGACATTAATATTTTTAGGAGTTTGATTACAAGCGTTGAACCATTTACCACTATTTAAATCCCCGTTTAATTGCCTTGGTTGCCATAAATCGTGTCGGACTACGCTTGCCTTTAAAGTAGCCGTAAAAACAAACTCATGTACACATTTTCGTTACATTGAAACTTTACAGTTAAAAGTTTTCAAAACGCGTGGAAGAAACCAGAATGGTGGTAGCATTCCGTGTTGCTCGTTGCCGCATTTCTCACAATCTATATATATGTACAATATATATACCTGGATTCGTTTACTGGAAGAAGTCGTGAGGAAATCAAGCTTAATCAAACATCTCTTGCTAGATTCTGTATCATAGGTAATTTGTATAAGATATAAAAATAAATGGTCAAGGTAAAAAAGTGCCGTCTTTCCGGAGGTACTACAAGGTAAGCGGAAGTGGAAGTCATCGAAGAAACCTAATAAGCAATGCATCACATACATTTAAAAAAAAATTAAAAATACATCACAGCTTGATCGATATAAAATTGAACCCCTCATAGTATTGCGATGAATTCTGTTTCATATGGTGCTAGGTACGCAGTTTGAAATTCATTTATGTTCTTCACATTCCTCACCATGCCGCCACCATAGAGTACCCAGCAAGCTTATGGAAACTGAAGTATGCCCGACTCGTCATTATTCTAGAATCTAGAGTAGCATGTTTAGTTGTTCGTTACTCGTCTACCACCTGGATTTATTTATTTCCACTTGGACAAGCATGTTTCACTCAGTTGTATGGTTGTATAATCGTCAGAGAGAAAACTGAAGGTTATCGTCACACTTACTTTACTTCGCTTTACGGTCACTAATTTATCCAACAAAAAATCTGGGAAGGGAAAAAAATTTCTCAAGAATATCTTAAAAACAGTGATGGATTTGGGGAGTGACCAATCTTCTATTATATGAAATCATTTATAAAAGCACGCAAGCCTTGACTATGAAAATGTCAACGTTATTTTTGGACTAATTTATAACATCGGTAAACACCACCTGACGATTAAATGAGTTAACTATTTATTGCCGATGACCTATTCTGATTCTCAACCGTAATTATGAAAAATATAGACCAATGGACACGGGCACGGCAGACATCGCTGAAAGAAATGAAGTCATTTAGCTGTTGAAATCATTTCGTCATACTCCAAAAATAGATTTTCTATGCAAATTTTCTTTAATTCGTTTTCGTATCATGCTGCAGTCCATCACCAGATATGTTATGATGTCTTTTCTAACCTTAAATGGGTCGTTTAAATAGGATACCATTCTTATCTGACCGTTTGCATGCAACAAAATTACTACCAGTCACGTTGCGGACGATAATGCTTATGGCAGAAAAGGGGTATCGATATCTAGATATTCGGAATATCCCGTTTATACACCATGTGTGTCATCAAATACTCCTAATATACCCAGAAAAACTAGTGGGCATAGACTAGATATCTAGATATCAATATCCCCAAAAATTGCTGGGCATAGCCTGATCATCGGTACGTTTTACTTTCCGCAGCGCCATTTTGTTGTTGATAATAATATGATAATGTGTCTAATTAAGCAAAACTGTGTCTGTGTTTACCCAAAAATGCGAAAAAGAAGAAATAGATTCAAACATTTTCCGGGAAAAGTAATAAAAAAAGGCAAATATTAAACTCTGCAGAGTTAATAAATTATTCCATTAGAATTTTGTTATTTTTAAACAAACCGTCGACCACACTTTTCTTCGTTTCACACAAAATTGTCAATTGAGACACCACATGTGCCGATACATTTTGCACCTCAACCAGGTTCTTATTGCAAAAAAACGCAAATTTTTCTTTTTTCGTTCCAATTCTTGAATTTGTCGTATATTTACAATTAATTGTTGCCGTTTAGCCTGCGTTAAAGGTAAATTAAGTATTTGTTACTTCCATTCCAAATTTTTTACGCTTAAAGATATATGAACTGAATTGAAATGTCAAAGTATGGTCTGTCACATCAATCCCCCAATGTACAAGAATCCGTATCTTTTTGTTTTTATCTTACAAAAGAGCTGAATTATAATTATCGCTGATGGCGCCCATGCTAGATGGATTACAGCTACAAAATTGTTTGATTATCATTTCATTGCAACTGCTGATAAATTTCGAAATGTATCGGTATCACATTTACCACATTCTCTGATGGATGGTGTAGATAAAAACCCCACTGGAACAAAGTCTTTATGGAACAGGTGTCTACTTTGCGAAGCGTCGTAAAAAGCTGAAAATATTTGTACATTCCTTGTTGGTGGAATAGTAATGTCTCTACAATAAGAGAATGATGGGTAAGAAGCAGGGCTATCTGTACATATTTTCAACTCATCATTATGAAGAACTGGTAAGTCGTGGAAATTCACTTTCCATGAGAAAAATATTCACAACAAAGTACTAATGGATGTGAAATAAGGAACGGAAGAAATATATGCAAAATATAGAAATCGGGGTGTATATGACCCAAGTGCAAAAATCCGTCTTTCGGCGATAAAAAGGCCGTTATGAAGTTAAAATGATCAAAACAAAACTACACCACTCAATTACCGGCTTCTCCCTCTTTAATTTGATACCAAACATGACGTATTTTGGACAACCCCCATTGGGGCTGGTACGACCCCCATCCCCAAAAGACCCTCCCCAGAAATTGCCCACCTATAATTTTGTACTCTAGATCCTAACTCCATACATAAAAATCTCAATGCTTTATACGACCCTC
The DNA here is from genome assembly GCA_963924295.1 of Dioctria rufipes. Classification (NCBI taxonomy): domain Eukaryota; kingdom Metazoa; phylum Arthropoda; class Insecta; order Diptera; family Asilidae; genus Dioctria; species Dioctria rufipes. The sequence continues at coordinate 101,088 of OZ002744.1, forward strand.
CCACACAAAGTTAGCCGTCTTTCAATATTTCGATACTTCTCATATTTACTTTAACTCCCGGTCCCGAAGTATGTTAGAGAATCTCGAATGGAGAGTTAGGGAGTTTTAATCGGCGAAAACAAAAATTCTCATTTCCCAAACTCCCAACCTCTCCGAGTTACAGAATCTGGCCCAGTGTTGGTACATTGAGGGAATTCTCCCATATTATGGGAATTTACACCCCTAAAAAAATGTAAAAGAGAAAAGGGAATAATCGCGTCTCCTAGAACAAAATCGTGGGAAAAATTATACACAAAAATATTATCTTAAATTTTACACAAAAAATAGGATTTTTCTGCATAATAAGACAACATGAGCATTGAATATTACTAAAATATAAAAAATTGAGACAATTTATAGTTATATATTTCTTGAAATAGCACGTTCAAAACCATGAAATTAAAAAAACACTTCTGAAATAAAAGCATTGAGAACTTGAATGGCTATAAGCGCGACGAGACGAGAAAACAGCGATTCTGAAAGAAGTACAATTTAAGCACTTTCGTGGTATAATTTGGAACTCTATCCAGAAAAATAAGTAAGTAACTCAAGAGCTTCTATACTCTTGGAAGTTCTATAAAAGATTAGTCTACTGAAGTGATTCTTCGGAAGCATGCACCGCTGCCTTTCTCTATACCCATGTTCTTGCCTCATTGAATAACGATCTTGACAATATTCTCGCTTGGGGCAAAGTGAATCGCGTCGAATTCAATGCATCTAAGACCCAAAGCTGTCTCATCTCATTAAAACAAGACCATCACTTAACCACTCCCGTTTCGTTTGATGGTGCATTAATTTCTGAATCACCGTCACTAAGAATTCTTGGCATTAATATTTCCAGTAAGTTAAGCTGGACAGATCACATCTTCTCGGTTGCCAAAGAAGCATCCAAATGTCTTGGTTTTTTGAAAAGGTGTAAGAAATATTTCAGCCCATCAAATATAGCGCTCCTCTACAAGTCCTACATCAGACCCAGAATGGAATACAATTCCCATATCTGGGCCGGGGCTGGTCGCACAGCCTTAGCTTCATTGGATATTGTCCAAAAGAGAGCCTGCATGCTCATTGGCGATGTGGCAATTACTCGTCATATCGACTCGCTCGAGCACCGTCGCAATGTTGGATGCCTTTCGCTCCTTTATCGCTATATGCATGGCCAACGTTCTAATGAAATATCAAGTCTGATCCCTTGTAGAATAGTTCCTGCACGCAATACCCGCGCTGCATCCCGCGCTCATCCTTTTACCCTTCAAATTACCTTCGGCCGTACACTTAAATTCCGTGATGATTTCTTATCCCGAACTGTGCGAATGTGGAACAGTCTACCATCTTCTGTCTTTCCTCCGGCATACAACCTGCAAAAGTTTAAGGGCGACATACATCGGCACCTCCGCCGCTCTCCTCATATCCCTTAATCCTTTCCCTATCTCCTTCCTGCCACGCTGTTCTTTGCATCATAGGGTATCCCCTGAGCTTGGCTTAATAATATAAAAAAAAAAAAAAAAAATAGGGATGCTTACGGTTGCAAGCGCCTTACTACGTTCTCGGGAAGCAGTCTTGTAGATCTCTTATAAGATTAAGGAAGAAGCACTGCGATGATTATTCAAAATAAAGCTTTTCAAAAGCCATCTTCAAAAATCTTGTTCGCCCATCATAGCATACCTCCAGGAGTGCTTCTTTAGAACAGTGAAATGCATGCCTCTGCGTAGTAAAAAAGTAAAGAACTGGAAAAGGGAAGGGAAGCGCTGCGAGCTTCTAGGAAAGCGTTTCAGGAAGTTTTTTAGAATTCCTCAATAGTAAATAATACTACTTTGTTGAAAAAAATACTATCATTAACAAACATTTTTTTCGTTTTTTATAAAAAACCATTAAGCTTCACTTGGAATTTGAATCAGAAAAATTACTTGCTCCTTTCTCGAGAGACGATTTTTAGAAAATGACGTTTCTTCAAATCGGAGATGGTCGGGCTCAAAGGTGATCGGTTTCATGTGAATTGGCTTGCACATCTAAATAAAAAAAAATCTAATTTCCGAAATTTTGAAATTGAAATTCGTCTGCCACGGTGCCATGCCTATGAACTCAAACCATTTAAAAATTTCAATACATTTTTTACCTTTTGCGTACAGCATGAAACTTATGTCAATGCAATTCAATAAACCTGCAATATCTGAGTATTATTTCCCTGCGGTAATAATTTTTTATATGTTTAAAGTTTACATAGCACTTTGCGTTATAGTACCCATTATGCACAGAAAATGAATAGAATATCGAGCGGTTCATGTTATTTACGTATTTGTATGTGCATACATATGTTAGTGGTTAATATGGCCCTATTGCCTTAATGTTTTAATTTTATATTGCATTAATGATTAATTTATTTATTATACATAAGCACGTAGGTCCTTTTTGAAATTTGGATTCTTATTTATTTATCAGTCAGTAAGCCAGATGGCCATGTTAGTACAGTCAAATTAGACCAATCTTCGACAAATAAAAATATTAATCGGCAAAGGTCTGAATTTTAGTATACATGCTTATTACGGCTTCCTATTGGACATACTAAGCGTCCCCGTCAAAATCTGTTGCGCTTGAGCCGCCATCATGGAAAAAGGTACACTTTTTCAGTGTTTTGTCTATATCTCGGCAACTATAACTGATATGAAAAAATAGTTCGGATAAAAAATATAGCTTATATTTGCCTCCAATATAATATACGCCACTGACAGAGTTATGTAAACTTTTGAAGGGGAAAGAAGCTTTTCGAAATTATTCAGACTTTTCTTACCGAAGTCGTAACTAATTTCCCTTACGAAGTCGTGTTAACCGTTCCATACATTTTTCGAAATAAGCTCGGGCCGAAATCGATTCCAAATCAGATGATTTTTCCGACATTTTGTTACGACTTCAAAAGGAAATCGGAAAATTTTGTTTGCTGGGTTTATACTGAAGAGACAGTGAGTGTTAAAGATAAAGAAATTACCACGAATGGTCACTTCCTATACGCCAAAGCATATCACATGTATGTATCTTCAAGATATATTAATTCTACAGTCTCACTTGGAGATTGACGAATATCGTAAATTCGTGGATGATGGGTACTTTACGATAAGGACGAAAAACATTGGTCAGGGGTCTATCTTTGAATAACGAAGGCAGATTTCGTATTCGTTATACTGACAAAACTATTCGAATCAATACATGTGTAATTTTTGAAATCTGAATGAGTTATATGCCGAACCCAAGCCCTTCATTATTAAACGAGTGGGTTCAACCAGTCGTTATACCAAACGAAGAGTGAAGCAGCTAGTTTTCTATGGTTGAAAAAGGGAGAAGATGTACGCGCAATAACCAAAATATCAGCGTAATTTGTCTAAAATAAGATATACCCTAATATGAGAACTAGCACCATTGAATGAATTTACTGTTAGCAATAATTGAAGGCTGCTTTTATCTTGGTAGTACAGAAAAGATAAAATATACCTACTTGTATAATTTATTTTATCATTTCGAAAATAAAAGAAACATAAACTTAGCTGAAGAAGGAAAAAGTATAATTATATATGACACGAGCACTCGGGCTTTTACTTTCTGATGACTATATCCTAACAACTGAGCCACTATAGCTAACGAGAGACATCCTTTTTTATTTCCTTTCTGGATAATTCTATATAAAAGCAAAATAATATACAATTTATATTTTAAAGTAATATCATACAAATTTAATAACAAGAAAAACTTTTCTTAATGAAGGTGACAGCATTTGTTTTGTAAATTGACAAACTAGCAATTAGTCTTAACACACTCGTTATGATGAAAAGCTTTTTCATCACTTCGACTTTATAACGAAGAGCTTCAAGAATACGTACGGGGTATTCGATTCGTTATCAACCATTCGTTAGTTACCGAATTCGTAAAAACCATTCGTTATTCAAAGAATAGGGCACCAGATATGGTGATAGAACAAAATCTAAAACCGGAGCTGAATGTCCGTATACTGGTCCATATCCGACATGGTCTACCAAAAAACCACTTTTGAGGGAGGGGAACTACTTAAGTGGGAAAACAGGCAACTGGATCTGCTTTTGCGTAGCGCGCCCGGTTCCGTGCTCTCATTACTATTATGAAATTGTAAAAAGTGTTGTACCTCATCTTGTGGATGCTAGAAGCCGGACTAAAATGCGCACCGATTTGTGGACATTGCCCAGCTATCGCATGTTTGAACTCGAACAGAAATCTCGACACTGAAGACGAGAGTTCTATTGAGAGGGTGTTTTATAAGGAATCTTTCAGCGGAGCTCATAGCAAACTTAGTAAGACAATTTCGACGATGCCAACTCCGCTGAACAACTTCCACCAGACGATTGGGCTTGAGCCAGTGCTACACTTAGTACCAGTGGCATGCAACGATTTTAATTGGTAAGATTAGACGAACTTTCATATATCTAAGAAATGATAGCACAATTTTCAATGAATTTAATGATTTGTCATTTATTCATAATCTTTACAGGTCATGAAGCTGCAAAAAACCATTTGCACAACAGTTTCGAAAGCTCAGGAGACTTTATTCTCTATCCGATGTTGGATTACAGGTGAAGTATTATAGATGCAAAAAAAATTTTGATAAGCTTTTTTATAGGCAATTTAATAAGATGCATTTTTATCTAAAGTATTTTTTCGTATCTATTATAGTTGCCGAGATATAGGCAAAAAATTGAAAAAGTGTACCTTTTTCCCAAGATGGCGGCCGACTCAAGCGAAACAGATTTTGACGGAGTCAAATTGGAAGCAGTAATAAGCATGTATACCAAAATTAAGATCTTTGCCGATAAATATTTTATTATACCCTAGATGAAATCTATAGGATATACTCAGTTTGTCATTCCGTTTGTAACACCTCGAAATAATGATGGTAGATCAAAATGGATTGGACACCCACGCATAATATTAAAAGTTATTTTGATTTTTGCATGTCCATCCGTCTGTCTGTCCGTCCGTGTGCGCACGATAATTCGAGAACGCGTATACTTAGAGAGCTGAAATTTTATACACGGACTATAAAAAAAAAAGTATAATTGAGTTCAATAATGAGACAAATCGGGTAACTCCTTCGTAGGGTCGCCATGCAAAACTTTCGTTTTCCACTATATATTTGGACACACTATATATTTGGACGCATCGATATAGAGAGCTGAAATTTGGTATATGGTGTTTTCAATGTACTAGCAAATATAATTTCAAAAATGGACTAAATCGGGCAACTCCTTCTTGGTGTTGCCATATAAAAATTTAGATTTTTTACGTATACTGTGAAAACGTTCAGTCCAAGACATTTTTATTGTACTAAAAACTTCTTCAGAATACGAAATCCTATAAAATTGGTTATAATCATTTTTTCTGTTATGCGACAAACAACTTCAAAAATCAAACTTGCATAGATCGGTGACCATACGAAATTTAATACGGGCATTCATCTAGGGTATCATAAGAATTGGGTTTAGACCAATTCTAGCATTTTTACTTGTTTTTTTTTTTTTTTTTTTTTTTGACTGGACTATCATTGTATGTATGTACCTGTAAATATTTACCCAACAGCTTTTAAAAGACCACTTGTAATTTTATTGATACTTTCTTTATGTGTATTTTTATGAATATCAAACGCATATCAAACGCGAGTATATAATCAAACAATTGGATGACTTATTCGAATGCCATAAATCCATAAAAATACTTTCTTTGCTATGTGTACATATATGAAAACACATCAAAATTGAAAATTGACTATGATTCCACAAAGATGCTCCACCATCAGTGAAAGTAGGTAGGTATATCCAACGTGAGTAGTGGTGGTATTTTATTGTGACTTGTTTCAAGAACTATACATATCTAATGAATATATATACATACATACATATACGTTATCTGTATATATGCATATTCGCGTGCTGTGCAAGGTTAACTGCCTAGATACGTTGGCGATCGTTATCATCAAATACCAAAGAACTGGTTACAGACATTTGAATACAACAAAAACATTTATGTTGCCTCAGATAAAATTGTTTTAGTTTTGTTTTCAAGATACTATCATGTGCTAATTGGCAGCGTGCGAAATAAACAAAACTATAATGATTAGCGAGAGATTAGAAAGAAATTATCAAGATTATATGCGGTCTAAAAATGAATGAAATTTAACGGGTGAACGTTTTGGAATATTTTTAAAAGATTCCAATTTTAAAGCTGCGAAAGTTTTACGAAAGAGGCAAAGATAAGGACTATTTCAGAAAAAAAATGGCCACCTATGCATGATGAAATCAACAAGAAAAACCTTTTTTTTTTCTTATGAAAGAATTTTAATTAAACTATTACTTAATCATCTGCATTATACACAGCCGAGACGATTACTAAAATTGGTAGCTTTTTAGTTTACGCTCTTCAGAGAACAAATGCTCTTTTATACTGCTTCTTAAAATTGTGTATGTTAGAGAAGTGTTTTTTTTTTTTTTTTGCCCAATATTTTTCAATTGGCCTTAATTCCAGGCAATTTGGAGGATTCACTTCCTCGAGTACTACGGGTATGCATTGGACATTGTGGAAACCTCCCTCTTTTCTGCTATAGTATTAAGTTGCTAAATCCGGCCAAAAGAAAGCTGATGCATCGTGCTTTCTAAAGAATGGAAGTAGCCGCTTCTGAATACATTCCTTAACGTATACATCCGTATTGATTGTGCCTATTGTCATGAAAGATAATGATTTCTCGCCACATGAACATACTTCTTGCCAAATTAAGTATTTAAAGGGAAAATTGGCTCACCGACGATTCTTTAACTTGGTATCGGCGTCGACCCTCCTTTTTATCACATAAAATTCCTGTCCTGAAGGCTGGCTGACGTCCGCTTTCACGTAAGTTTCATCATCCATATTGCAGCAGTCGAACTTCGTTAGGAAATTTTCATACAACATCCTGCTCCTGGACTTGCAACTTGGTTCTTTTCTTATGCTCTGATCTTATCAGTCATATCTCTCAACGACATTTTGGGATTTCATTTAAAGTTGTCTATCACTCCCGAACTTGATTTCCTTCCTGAACCCGACTTTCACTGAACACTCAATATTCCCCAAATTTACTGAGAAAATTTTCGATAGTCGTCTTGGGGATTTTCAACTTTTTAGCTAAATCTCTTTAAGACATATTCGGATTTTCCATATGCGTGGAAGCAATTAATCTCCTCCGACGTTCTTGTTGGCTGACTTCCATTTTCACTGCACGACAACTTTGTATTTAATGGCTTGCAATTGTAAGTGCACCCACCTTTTTATAGATTCAATCTTACCAGCGTTGGCTAATTTTATTCCTGGTGATGAGTATTGGGAGGGGATAGGTGGTCGGGTTTTTTTTCCTTAATAGTTAAATATTGCGACGAAAAGAATGTATGTATGTATGTATTTAGATGTCGAATAAGTAAACTGTCAGTGATTGCTCTTTTTATACTGTAGATGAAATCTATAGAGTATAATAAATTAATCATTCGTTTTGTAAGAAATAATGCTTCTAGAGAAAAATGGATTGAACACCCCCATGCATAATATTAGAAGTTATTTTGATTTTTGCATGTCCGTCTTATACAGCACAGTAAATTGATTTCTATCTTTTTGTACTCTAGATAAAATTTAAAGCGTATAATAAGTTTGTCATTCCGTTTGTAACACCTCGAAATAATGATGGTAGAGCAAAATGGATTGACCACCCATGCATAAAATTAGAAGTTATTTTGATTTTTGTATGTCCGTCTTTCCGCACGATAAGATAACTCCAGAACGTGATGAAATAAATTTTCTGCTCTAAAGCCATTATATTAATTAATAACTTTTTTATTAATTTCTTTGTAGCAAATTGTCAAACTCACTCCGCTTTATTCCTTTTCCTTTCCGAGTAGACCTACACTTAACAGAACAGAAAAATAGTCTGCGGAGACCTGGAGAGGACAATTGAACAAACTTGGTAGACCGGAGATCGAGTCTGGAGACCTAGTTGTTTTAAAATACACGGCGGGAGACCGGACACCAAAAAAGTCTCTAGAGACTAGGTCTCTTTAGAGATTTTTTGCGTTTTCGAAGTGTATATATGGATCTCTGGGTCTCCAGAAACCAAAAAAGTAGTCTGTGGAGGACAAAATCTCTTGTCGTGTAGCTTTACCTTTAAAGTTAATGTAAATCTCTGTTAGGAGTCAATTGATTATCGAATATTTATACTTTAATAAGTTATAAAAGTCTCAACGTAGTAGCAAATCATCCAATTTTTTAACACTCATACGGAAATCTCAAAAGGAATTTTCCAGGATAGGATCGTAGTTCATCAAACATTAAGCGAAATTTCCCTTTAAGCTAGCTCCAAATGGGAAGGACATTGATATTTTCGTAGTAGCGAATCATCAAATTTTTCAACACTCATACGGAAATCTCAAAAGGAATTTTTTAGGATAGGATCGTAGTTCATCAAACATTAAGTGAAATTTTCCTTTAAGCAGCCTTTAGCTCCAAATTAGAAGGACATACATTTTCGTAGTAGCAAATCATCAAATTTTTCAACACTCATACGGAAATCTCAAAAGGAATTTTTTAGAATAGGATCATAGTTCATTAAACATTAAGTGAAATTTTCCTTTAAACAGCCTTTAGCTCCAAATTAGAAGGACATTGATATTTTCGTAGTAGCAAATCATCAAATTTTTCAACACACATACGGAAATCTCAAAAGGAATTTTTCAGGATAGGTTCGTAGTTCATCAAACATTAAGTGAAATTTTCCTTTAAGCAGCCTTCAGCTCCAAATTAGAAGGACATTGATATTTTCTATATCCTTATGACAAATACACATATCACAGCTACCTCCTCGAAATTTATATTGATGAATGATGATGTAAACATGACTTTTTGGAGTGGCAGTTACTCACTAGCCCACGGCGACAGTGACCAAAAGCTGTGTGACAAAGAGTCTGCAGTGAGCGTTATGCCTAACAAGAAATAACAGTATACAAATTTTCACTGATTTCCAAATACCGACACTGAGTTTGGATACTGAAAGTATACCATGAAAAAATGCCGGAAGTTTAAAAAATACTTTTTAGGAAAATTTCTTACCATGTTAGGATAAATTCCATGGTCTACTTTCAGTAGCCAAACTCTAACAGCTAAACTCACTTGTAGTTAATAGGTTGTCTTACTGGTTGAAGAATTGATCATCGATTGGTCTACTATAAGAGTGGCCAAGGGGCTCCATGGATCGCGGGGCCTTGTGCCCAGGCTTAACTGGCCCATGCGTAAAGATGACTCTAAATACTCCCATGTCACCTTTTTTCAACTATTTGTGTTTTTTTCACCTCTGAAGCTGTTCTTTTTCGCTTATCAACCTTTTATCCTTAATATATTTTTCATCCTTCTTTGCTGAACACATTCCCAAGTAATATGTAGTGCGTTCGGCTATTACCACTGTAAAGCCGCGTTTTCTGCCTCTGATGTCAGGTCAATGCTATTCACGTTCTTTTGTCACGACGACGTGTCGTTTAATCTACTATAAAGCTTTTGGTTTGGAGTTTTAGCCAGACATGAGGATTGTTGCATATCTTTAAGCATAACCGAAACTTTCGTCCACTTCTGTTATGACAGAACTTTTTCCTACCCGCGATATGACGTCATTGTCTGATATTCAGCTGACGACATTCTAGCTGAACTTTTTTATGAATATCAATTTTTCAGTATCTACAATTTCAATTCTTCTAAAATAAACCCTCCATTACGTTGTGTGTTCCTTACTGTGGCGAACCTTAAGCATGGTTTTCACGAGCGAAATTACTCTCACAATTAACCTCATATTCAGCTCCTCATCTTCTATTTATATACCTTGGAGTATAATATCTGCAGTATACAGAAATGACTTCTACCATAGATGGCACAAGAACTAGATGTCGCATGCCATACTAAAGCAGAGTATACACATTGTGAAATGAGTAGTGCATTCTGAAATGGACCATAATATGTTTCAGATTGTGACGAATGCAAATGATTTTATAATAGTAGTTTTGTATACATTTGATCGACTTCCCCAACACTTCAGATACGAAAAAATATGAATCACTCGTCGTATACATCATTTCAAATGTTTTGGTCCATTCCGGAATGGACCACCCAGCCATATAAAATTTGTATACTTTTTTGGTACTGCATGCGACATCTAGCTCTTGTGTCATCTATGCTTCTACATACTAGCATAAATGGCACAAGAACTAGTCGCATGCTATACCAGAACAGAATATGATTGGGAAATGTGCGGTGCATTTCGGAATGGACCAGAACATGTTTTAGAGCGTGACGAGAGTAAATGTTGATTTAACAGCAGTTTTGTATTCATTTGATCGACCTTCTCAACACTGCAGCTGCGACAAAATCACCCGACGTATCCATCATTTCAAATATTATGGTCCATTCCGGAATGTCCCACCAACCATATAAAATGTGTATACTCTGCTCTGGTATTGCATGCAGCATCTAGTTCTTGGGCCATCTATGATACTAGTCTAGTTTCTTCAATTGATACACTAGCGTAAGTATAGACTCCAGGGTATGTAAAGAATACTGAGTATAAATAAGTTACTTAATATAGTAACTTCGCTTGTGAAAGGCATTCTTTAGCTTGATATTAGTTATGACAAGATGGTGATTATTTCAACATCTTCTCCTCTAAAACTTCGGATATTTTCCAGTATACATCATCTCATCTAAAACTTCGGATATTTTCCAGTACACTTCTCTTCCTGCGACACCTACATATAGTAAGTATATGAACACTACAAGAGCAATGAAGAGTTCATCCTTGCCACATTTGTCAGCACTCCGATGATGTATTCAATAGCGGTGTGTTTGGTTCCGAGTCGACCCATTAACAAGAAGATGTCTCCTCTTGGATAAAATCGAATAGCGCATTTAGCCACACATAGTACTGGTCCTTAGTATTCTCTTCAGATACTTCAGCAAAATATTCATATATCGTATTCTATAACGCAGGTGGCCAGCAATAACCTTTTGGGAAACTATTGACCAACTTATGAGACTGCACCTAGCTTTTTAGTGAGTATTATAGGAATATCATTACCAAAAATGATTTTCCTGGCAAATATCTTCAATTAATATCTTTTAGGACTACATTTAATTCATCGCTCGTACGCAGAGTTCTACCAGCAGTCTAAATTCTTCCGGTAGAAGATCGTTTGCCTTCCATAAATACTCAATATTTAGTCCAAGCTGGTTACCTGGACCACCACAAGGTCGTATAAAGTGATCACTGTTTTCTTCAATTAATTTTATTACAATACAAAAGACTTAGAACACAAGAAAGCTTTAGGTTTCCATTAGTTAAACGTCATTGGATTTAAAAAAAGAATAACACAATAACACATTAACGAATTGAGTCATAATTATCCCTGCCTTTCTTTCCTTACATCTTTAATAACGATACCGCAATCGTACTTAACTGTAATGTACTGTTGCCATTGTTGTCTTTGTCAGTCTGTGGATATTTACTGATAACGCATTCTAGCTAACAGCCAATGTATATAGCATTTTCTGCGAATACCACAAACTGGAGAGTAGGAGCTGATAAGATCACTTTATTTACTATCACTGACGAATTCATTTTGATGTGGATGTCATGCAATTTCAACACATCGTGCATAAACTGGCTGAATGCAAGACTTAACAAAAGTTTTGCATTTAGTACTTACATAGCGAAGCACACATTTAATCTAATTCTTGACAAAATGTTGACTAAATTGAAACTTTCTTGCACTAATACTGTTAACTTTTATTTTGAAAGAGAAAATTCACACAAGCAAATATTATTTTATGAATGTCAATATTGCGCAATGTAAATGAATGAACAATAAAATAAATAAAGATTTCGAAAAAGATACATACCAAAGCCATCACAAGTGTGATTACTTATTCAATAGGAAAACATGAAAATAACTAAGTTGGGTAAATTAAGATCTAAGATAAAACCTAGATTGGTTGCATTACAGGTGGAACTTCAAGGCATATACCTCCATATTATAGCTGTTATTAGATATTCAGGTAATAACATTTTTTGGTATCTATGTTTAAAATTACGCTGCCTCCGATTTACATTTCAAGCGGTAAGTAGATATAAGGAATGATAGTCCATTACGCGCTAACTAAACGTAACTTACATATCGACAAACTTCGTCAGATGGGGTGTAAAAACTCAAAACTTATAAATGGTTAGCCTCTAAACATTTCACCGTATACGATTAACGCGAAACGTAATGACTAATCTACAATGCATGGTAAAACCACGTCGTTAAAACTACATGGATTTTTGTGTTTGCTTCACACTCTTGCCTTTGAAAATCCACGCGTGCAAGAATGTCTCTTCTCTTTCACTCGTTTGACGACATGAGCATGAGCTCATATGTAGTAGTTAATCAGCAAAAACGATATTAGTAATACCTCAGCTATATTCAGCTAATTTAGAACCATGTAGGGGAATTTAGAACAACACAGATGCAAACTGGGACTTGTACTTTCTTTAAAGCAATATTTTATATTATTTCACTTGTCCCAAGCAATTTCTTAGTTTACTATACTATAATATAAATTACTGAGACCAAATATTTTCTTTGATGTAATTCTGCAATGCAATCGAGAAAGCAATTACATTTATTATAATTGACAGATCAATAGCTGTTTAATTTTGCAGCAAGGTATATAGAAGACAAGGTATTTCCATTAAAATTTTGACACATTGCAGCTGATAGCCTGTGACGTGTTTCGTCCTATAACGTATATACATTTCTATTGAAATGACAGAGAGATGAGAGAGAATATTGTGTTCTCTGTATCGTACTTTCCTATACATTCGGACACAAATGGCGGAACGTGATTTGTAATGAGAATACCTTGTATCTCTGTACCGTGATTTTGCGGTCTACCACTACTTGCATATTTCGTGTATTTATATGCATTCTTCAGCAAACGATATCGTTTTGACGACGTGGTTTTACCATGCATTGTAGATTAAGCATAAAGGCCGAAATACAATGATGCCGACACGACAATTACGACTACACTATCGTCATAAATGTCCCCGAATCAACCTAATGACACCGACATTGTTATGTTCGTTGACATATCAAGATATGTAGGTGGTAAAATTATCTGTTGAAGTTTATTAGCAAAATGGGAAAGATATAAAAAAAGTTGTAAAAGTGATTAACGCTGAGTTTATGTGGATTACAAAATATCATCTACCACTTATTTTCAACTTTTCTCTAATTTCTTTCCATTTTTTTTCTTCTTTTAAGTATGTATTTTGATATTGACGATTTCTTTTGGCATAAAAATACTTCATTTCCCTCACTAAATTAATTAATTGCTCCTCGAAAGAAATTTTTTGCTCTCTACACCTCGCTGTCAAAATCAAATTACTACGACAACGACGACAAAAGTTGAATTATTCCCAACTCTGGTTACGGCGACAAATTTGGTCGGCGCCATTGGGTACAGCAACATGGCATTGCCATTAGGTCAACATTTAATTTGTCGTCCTAAATGTCGTGTCGGCATCATTGTATTTCGGCCTTCATGCTTACGAACCGATCTATCACATTTACACATCAAAGGCTCAAATCATAAAAACTATAACCATGGTGAACCACAAACCCACCTACCTAAACGTAACGAAAACTTACAATCGTGCGTGATCATTGAATAAATAACTAATAAGAAAGAGGTGTACCGTGCGAATACAATGTACGTGTTTAAGCAATTGAATGAAAATATGATCTATAATGGGGGGGTTAAGACAGGGCCTACTGCCAGGTTATAGAATACAAGGTATTCCCGTTACGAACCATGTTCCGCCATTAGTGACGAAATATTGTGAAAATGTATAGGAAGGTACGGTACAGAGAACACAACACCCACTCTCTTCCCTCTGGTGTTCCTATAAAAATGTATATACATTAGTCACAGAATTATGTCACAGGCTACAGCTGCAATGTGTCAAAATTTTAATCGGAATACTTGTCTTCTATATATGTACCTTGGGTCTACTGTCTATTATGCGTCAGTTCAACATTTCTGATATTTCATATTTTAAGAAAAGAAGTTCGGATTTGAATTAGAGATATTGTGATAAATAAATAATTAAACGTGAAATATTCTTTTGTTAACGATATTTTATATAATCGAGACTCTCCGGAGTCTTGAATTATGGTGTGGAAGTGCGCTGTGCTGTATTGCAGAAACAACCGGAGTTTGTGTCGTGAGAGAGGATTTTTCAAGCAAGTTTAATAGTTTTACTTATAAGTTATAGTGTTTTAAGCAAAATAAAAGTGAAATATTTATAAAAATAAACAGCCATGGCAAGAAATTTAACATTTTCCAATGCCAGTGAAATATTATCTGAAAATAAGGAGGCGCTAAAACTTGGTTTATTTTAAATAGCCATTTGGATTATATAAAAAGTCCCCCTTGCAAATGTCAGGATTTCATTGCTGCAATGACGAAACGAATACAAACGCAGCACACTAATACATTTCGCCGAGTGACTTAGCTGTTTTCACCGGATATGCCGTTTGTTTATTTATTCAATGTGCGTATGATATGTATTTCCGATACCCGCGCTTCATGCGTGACTTTTCTGTGTTGTAATTTTTTGTTTGAGAAATTTTTCCAAACCTTACTTAATAAATATTACGCAGAAAGTATTATTTTGTTTTGTTTAGTATTTGGTTAACATTTTTGAATAAATAAAATTAAATACTTCAAATATTGCTTCCATATTGTTATTTACATGTTCCCAGTACTTGTTAGTCCCTAAATGAAATCAGATGGTAAGCCTACCGAATTCGCATATCAGTTTCTAACGTTCAAAAAGAATTTGACACTTACCCATAATATTAAAAGGCATATTGATTTCTGCATAATCTGTCCGAACGATAACGCGTAAACTTAGAGCTGAAGAAGAAGAGTTAAAATTCCTTATATTGTACTAAAAAAATTTCGGAATGTCAAACCTATAAAATTATTTACGATCATTGTTACCGCCCGACAAACCTTCTAGAAAGAAATACGAAAACAAGTTTAACAATGCGACTGACGTTCACATTTTTACATTTACGGGCTTTCATCTAGGCTAGGGCATAGGAAATGACCAAAATTAATTTAAAACCAGTTATAATTTTTTTCTAGTCTAACCCTTTGAGTAGTGAGTTAATTTTTTTAGCATACACGTCCCTGGAGTGAGTTATTTTTGCATTTTTCGATAGATTTCGCAAATTGAACGGAGTCTTCTTTTTTGTGGTGGGGGAACGGTTTTTCTCAAAATTTGGTGTGCATGTTCGTCTCGACGCCGCGCATCTTTTGGTCAAGTCGATTTTGCGGGGGGTATTTCTCTCCCGGCGGGGGAAGGGGGTAAAGTTTGAAATGTTTTGGTTATATCTCCTGAACCAAGAGTCGCAGAGAGTTCGTTGATTTCTTAAATGAGAGCTTCGGTCCAAATGTAAACAGAAAAACGTGCTGTTCACATATCATAAGATGACACTAACAAACATTAGAATTCCTGCGAAAAACATTGGGACAATTTCTGAAAATCGTGTTTTCATAAAAACGCGGGAACATTTTATGAGCGTAAAATCAGAAAACTCCGCCCATTCTCTCTTATTTACGAAAATAAATCATTTGCCATTCCATTTCGTTGCATGTAATCTTCGCTTTCACATTTTTTGTCTTATTCGTAAAATGTTCAAAGAGGGTTTGATTTGTTTTTCTCTTCCGTCCTTGCTTTTCTCGCCGTGTACATTTAAATGGAAAACAATCGGAACACTCTTCTGTGTCCTTTCTTTTATTTAGTTATTCTTTGCCTTAGCCTTGATTGATATTTATTTGTAATTTCATATGCTATTTACTAATGATAAAAGAATTAATAAAAAAAATTCAATTATTACGTTAATTCTATAGACGCGCTCTTCTCAAGTCCTCGTGTAAATGTGGAAAAATGGTGATGGATCTAAGTTAAAAGCAAAGTTACTTAAAAAAATTTAATCAAACAGAAATATGGTGTTCATGTAAGAAAGAGGATAATAGCAGCTTTTCACTTCATTGATCACCTATCTCCTAGGTTGGTTTAAGGTAGCACCTCCAGAACAGGCGAAATCCCGATTTGAGAAATTTTGAGGAATATCGCTAAATGAATGTATTGACTTCAAACAGTTTTTTTCCGATAATTTGCTCACATTGGATTCTAACTGTGAATACGGTGTTATTAGGAATTTTGTGTAGTATTTAATTATGGAAAAATAAATTATTAAAAAAGAGTTAATAATAGTATTTATATTTAGTTGATATCCGTAATTCCCGGACTATATGAAATTTTTAAATCACAATCATTGTGGAGTTAATAACTCCTAGATTATTTAAGATAATTGAATACAGTAAATTTTTAAATGTCACTTATAAGTAGCTGAATTATTGGAAAGTGAGAAAAATTAAAAAAAGTTTCATGTAATATTTGTTAGATGAATTTTTTTCGAAAATCGTAGATTTAGTAGTGAAAATTTTCGAAAATTGAAATTTTTGGTATGCAGAAAGTTGCGGAGTATAAATGAGTATATATTTACGAAGCCGGACATCTGCCAGCATAGAATCCGAAAATTTATACAGAGTTTCGTGATTTTGAATTTTCGAACTTCAACCCTTTGTAACTTTTTTCGATGAAACTTTCGCTGCTAACATGCAATGTGAAAAAGTTGCAGATTAGAAGTATCTAGAGAATAGTGGAAAAGAAAATCCCCTAAAATGCAATTAGATGTGAAATTTCGAAGAAATAAAAAAAAATGTTGAAAATTATCAAATTTCGAATAGTTACTAAATGAGAATTTCGAATTTCGAAAATCGAAAAATGCAAAAAGTTTTGGATTCGTAAATCCGGCATACACACCGAATTTGATTAAAATCTACTCGAAACTACCAGAGTTATGACGAAAAATAAGTTAAAAATTGACCATTTTCTAAATGGAATTGCCGTCTCACAGGGCAAATTTGAAATACGTTATCTTCTTAAAAACTTTCTACATCCTTAGTCTATATGAAAATAAAAAAAAATCCATAAAAAGTCTCCACAAAAATTCAGGAAATCGACTCAACTTTCCCTCTCTAGATCTTCGAAAATGTTCGAATTTCGATTTTTTTTTCTTTCTTCCTTCCTTTTCTTGTCAAGTGCATTTTAAATGTAAGACACCGAAATCTCGCCTGCTTCTTAACTTGTTGTTAACTTTGCTATTGAGTCTCTTCCCCATGGATGTAACATTTTTCTTTTACATATAGTCGGATATATGTACAGACCTTAGAATATAGAGAGAGCAGGAAGTGTTAATGCCTATAAAATTCCAGTACATGAGCGTGGCTTTTCAGAGGTTCTTGAAGTAGGACAAGAATATTTATATTGTAGAAAGAGATATATCATGAAAAATGTATGTTCAGCTGCTTGATTTGTTTACGTTTGAAACAGATGAGAAACTTCTTCTGAGGTTCTTGGTGTAGTGACAGCGACTAAGAGCATTTTCGATGGGAGCAAGGGCAATATTTTCAAATATCTATCTTGTTGCCACGCTCTCTATGCTGATTCATAACACGCACCTGCACTAAGCTTTCACTACAGCAGCAACAGATTCCAACACAACCAGAATTTGACTACGCTAAATTTGGCTTATATTCTAGGGTACAGCCATTAGTTTAGCATTCACATTGATTTTTATCATGACTAAGTTGGAAATAAAGAAATTTTACACGACAAAATCACGATTTTAGATTAACTAACTTTAAGTGAAGTAAGAAATCGGTAGGAGAGATGAGAAGTTGAAGATGAAAGATTTATTCAGCTTATATCGAAGATGGTAACTATAAATTCTTATCATCTGAATGCTCTTTCATGTATTTGGTTGTTTCTGAATTATTTATGTACAACACATACCAATTCACTAGGACTTTGCCGGAGACATCCAGATTTTGTTCCATTGCTGCGACCAGACGATCCAGAATTTTTCATTGCGGTTAATCCATTATAACCGAACCCAATAGGAGTGTCATACATAGATGCTGGCCTCTGTCGGGCTCCTCCACCGGATCCGAGCGGATGATGTCTCTGATTGACAGGTTGTTCCTGATATGGTATGTTTTGGAAGGAAGAGGAATGTGTAATATTTTGAACGGTCGGAACAGAGTTGTTACTGAGTTTTTGCCACCTCGTTTTGCTAGCAGCATGACCAGGATGTGGTAAAGAATAGGAGCTCCTTTGACCAGGTATATTCCATTTACTGGTGCTGCTAGGTGGAGGTGGATATTGATGATACACATTTGCATGTGCAGTTGTCGTCGTTGTTGTTGATGCTGAAGTCGTCGTCGGTGCACTATTGGTATTATGATCACGCCACATTTTCATGCTTTTGTATGACTAGTAGGTCATCACACTTTTTTTCAACAAATTTCAGATTATGGCACTTGTTAACACATTTGGGCACACAATTGTTTTACACTTTATTTATATTTTCTTCATTACCACAAGCATATGCAAAAACAACCATAATATACACATATGTATATCTACACCTCGCACTTCTTGCTTACATTAAATTACTTAGCTTCATGAAAAGCCGAACGTACTCACTGGACACTGTTTACAATGTTATTCATATAATAAGATAAGTCACCTGGCCAACGACCATAGAAGTGAACAAAGCTGGTGGATATTTATTTTAAGCAAACTAGCCGCGCCTACGGATTTTACGCTAGACGCACCCAAAGCAATAGAGGTTTAAATGCAGACAGCCAAAACATACGAACGACGAACTAACGTAGCTTGAGCTCAACAGTGAACTGACTTAAGTCTCTGAATTATTACAGGTGAGCCACATAATTTAAAGAAAAAAAAAACTGTACAACTCAGGTGGGAGTTGGATTCTGAGTTGGTTGCTAGTCTGGCTCTGGCTAAGTTTTTGTTGAGTTTTTATCCAAAGTTGTTTTAGTGTCTACGGCGTACGCCGCTCTTTTTGAGATGGAATAATAATAATTCGGAGATTGAGGGAACGCTACACTGATACAGTGAATATATGACCGCTGTGAATTCTTTTAGCATTACATTACATTACATTAATTTATTAAAGAATGGAAATACTCTTTTAAAATTCCGCATAATTACCTATATCAACTGCCACATTCCTTGTCCACATTTCTCTCGCATATAATCTTTTGTGTAAGTGTTCATAAACATAAATGGAGCGAGAGTATAATGTTGAAATAGGACAACTGATTCAGAATTTTAGTTTTCTTTTTTTTTTGTCTTCTCTCTTCTTTTGCAGTAATCTCGCTTCATTATTCGAATACATGCTTCATGCTTGTTTTGATGGAATTCCGTGATTTTTAAAGTATTTTAAGAATTCATTTGTATTTGAAGGTTTTTAATATTCTGTAATTTGATTCATCATTAGACTAAGGCCGTTTGCATCATGGAAGTATGTATTACAGTAAACTTTCATTCAGTCGAATTCTCCGAGCCTTGGTCTCACTTTATATCTACTATAGAGCAGAAAATTAAATAAGCTTTATAACTGCTCGTCGAGAGCGTATTAAAATTCTCAAGCATAGGAGTATAGGTACTTGACTTGAACGTGCGTGTAATGCGTAATTATTAGGCTCTTCAGGTAGATGACTTTTAAGAGCCTAGAAAAAAAGTAATAAATATTTTCAACAGAGAAGTATTAACGGACGAATGTTTCTTGTGTGTGTTATAATAGCAAATTTTTAAAGAAACACCACTTTAGAAATAGTTTTGAAATTACAAACGCAAAATTATTATTATGAAAGCATAAATAGACAAGCAAGCGAATTTTTTGTTGAAATATATTCTTTTTCTTCGAAAGTGGATTAAGGCCCGTCATAATATATAATCTGGAACTGGAACACTATCAAAATATGGTTTGAACTCAACCCAACTTTTTAACTTTTTTAGTAAGGTGGCTAATATTGATTCAAATTAACAATCAGTTGAAACTATATATTTTCATTTGTTATATGTACAAGTATCATGATCTTTAGATATTAACAGTTTGAAATTAAATTTGCACTGTGTTTTGATTTGTCTTTAGTCATCTGCATTTATTTAAAATGTGTAATAGTGTCAATTCCACGAAGATGTGCAATCAATAGTATAATAAGTAGAGAATATTCAACAAACTATTGTTCTTGGTACTTATAGGTCCCCTTAGCTTTGTCCAGCAAAAATTGTCATTTTGAGAACATTTCTGTTTTTTAACAATCGATTTTTCTTAATTTTTTAATGAAGAAAAATACAGGAGATGTTATGAATCAATTGAATTACTGTTAAACGAGCAATTCTTGTTTAAATTTCATATTGAACAGGTCTAAGTATTGGACGTAGATTCACCCCCCCCCCCCCCCCCCCCTTCCAATGCGAGAAAGAGATTTAACTAAGTCTCAACTTTGCGCAGGCCTAGAGCAATCATTAACCATAGATTGATTTCTACCAACTAATAGATAAATAAGTGGCACATTTACAATACGAACAAAAAAGAACAAAGCGGTCGTCGGTCTTCCAGATATTTTATTTGTAAAAATCAAATCAATAGTCCCGAAACGTTTCTATTCTTTTGTCTGACACCTATAATCTAAATCTTGACTGTTTGTCCTTTATCAAAACTCAAACTACTCAACCAATTTAACCAAATCTTAAACTTTAAATAAACTGACACACATATCATAGAATCTATCTATCTGGCTGCGATTTAAACATCATTAATTTTTATGATGAAGGTATGTGTTTTTTACTTGGACTCGTATACAAAACAAAGTGATATCCAAGATTTGATGTCAAAGTTCATTACTATGCCTGGATTTTAGTCAAGGATACAATCCAGATTTATTTGCATTTGCTAGCCACCTTCACTGGTTGATGATTTAGCAGCATGATTTTTATGCAATTTTTCTTATTCCATGATGACATTATATACAATATCTCGTCCGAAATAATACGTAGAATAATATCTGAAGGCTAATCTGCTTATCTCACTGACACCTATTCATATACAGCTGGTCAGTTTACCACTATTCGTATTTATCGTCCCTTCTTGGTCCTCTGAGAAGACAATATAATATCTGAAAGTTTGGGGTAAGTCATGGCCAGTTGGTAAACGCAAAGCTCCAAGAATTTCTATCATTACTGTTACGCGGACTCAATTCTGGGCAAAAGCAACAGTGGTAGAAATTACTTAAAAGTTTACACATTCCAAAAAAAAACTATAAACATCCCACCTAACCCACCAGAATCTTAATGGTTTTCCACAAGAGAATCAAAATGGTGTAATCAACTAAATTTATTCTAAAGCGATTCAGAAATGAAGTTAATGTAAAATATCGTCGCACAGGGCTGTGGTCGTCAGGGATATATTATATAATAGGGCTTATGGCAGTAGAAAAAAATGTCAGCCCTTAATATGCACTGCTACATTTATACATACATAATAAATAGATTTTAGTCATTTAAGAATCTCTGATGACATGTCATGTAACGCAGTCAAAATCACGATATTCAGTTTGGATGCAGCAATTAAAATGTTAGGATATTGATTGGCAGCTAAATTATTAAAGCCTTCCATTTCTAAAGGCCTTTATTACTGTGTTATTTAAAGTCTCGGTGACCGAATTGCTATACATAGAGTGTTGGTGGCCGATTTCTAAACGTGTTAATGAAAGCCTTAGTGACTAAATTATTTAAGTTGATGTCCGAAAAATTTCTGGCCTTTTTGATCAAATCAGTCTTTCTGATAGTCTGGTGACACACGATGATACACACTCGATATACCGTACTAAAAACTGGTTTTCTTAGTCCTATTTTAGAACATTTTCGTGTAGTATAGGCCAATTCAGAGCAGACGGTTAGACTCGGATGATACACGAGTGTTTTATTACATATGCATGCGTGTACTCAGTATATGTATGCGTATAGATCATATGGAAATTATGAATTTCCTTTGCTGCTTCAAGAACGTGTGTCAACCGTGTATAAACTACGTGTACCATGGGCTGATACACACTCGATACAAAAACCGTCATTAGTGTCAGATCTTCTTAGTAACATTAGGATTTGATCTCTGGATACGAAAATTCTTCACTCACTGAGGAGATGGAGTAATAAATATTCTTTGAATAGTGGAGATGGCAAGAGACAGGGTCATATCACAGATAAGCATGCTTATCTGTGGTCATATTTGTTCCAACTTTGCGGAGTTTTCCAAAGTTATCGAAACATTTAAAATATTTAGATTTTTAAACTATTCGCTGGACTTTAAAACTATAATGCTTCGGGCAAGTACGAGTAAGTTTTCAGTTGAACAAAATCTATTACCTTTCTCCAAAATATTTTCTAAACACTACATTTCCGAAAAGTAGAATAATTTAAATAGATGAAAAAATACATAACTAAGCCATAGTAGAAAAAACTGGCACATATCTACATATATGTAAGCACCAAAGTTCGAGGTCAGCTTGACTTAGTAGGTTAATTTTATTGAGTCAACACAAGCGAAAGAGGCATTTGAAATGGCTTTTATAGAAGTTTGTAAAAAGAAAACAAAACGAAATTCAAAGAATTGATGCTGGACTATAGTGATGGGGATATTATAATACCGAAGGTTGAAAAAGTCGTACGGGCGTAGATGAAGAACAAAAGAAATATAGGAAGAATTGGAGAAAGGAGGTAGACCGGTAAGAAAAATATCTGGAATACCTACTAATAAAAATACAATGAAAAATCGTCAAACGTTTTCTCTGTAGATTAAAATTCACAACACAAAAAGCGGCATAGCAACGAATAGCAACCATAAAAGGTAAAAATTCAATGACGCTAGTCTCAGTAGGTAGACCGACTCCGTAGTGCAGCAGAAAAATCGAAGTAGGTAGATGGTTGTTGGCTTAAAGTAAGATTTTCGCTCAGCGATATAAGAAAAAAATGTAGGAGTAAAACATTGTTCGAATTGTTTGGTATATGTATGTACCTACATGTAACGTATACAGATGTTTGCATACAATATTAACGTATGAAGAGAACGACATTACATATATTCGTACGTTTACGTACCGAATTGGAATAGCGGATTAACTTGAAATTAGTCAATCTTTTGCATTGGATGTACTGGATTGATATCGACCCAATCTTATTTCACATGTTAACATTTTAAACAAGAGCCGCAGAAGCCCATAGCATTTTCAGTTAATTAACCAGTTAGTTGGATCAGCGATAAACTAAATTATAATCTACTCATTCATCATGTTCTATGACCAATGGCCGATTTCTAGCCCGGGTGCGAATAGCTTTAAAAGTCGGCACCCGCTATATCAGATATTAGAATGTGCATCTCCAGTTAAACAATAAACTGTCGTCTACTGAAAGCACTAACAAAAACAGAGAACTATGTACAAAAATCGCGAACCAACGGTACTCGAAACTTAAACCCGTTTTCCACCTTGAACACATAAGGTGGCTTGTAATATCGCAATTTATTATCTACTCGTCGTATACCATATTATCACATGATACCGCTGAGAAGGCAAAAAAACAACTGCAGCATCAACGATCAAACAGGTAAACTTCATAACTTACACCACATCTTGAATACCGGCCTACCGGCAAACAAATATGGTCAGTATGGCGTGGACAAACTGGTATTACTAGATCAATGTCGAAAGGAATGAACGAACTACATTTAACGAAATAGGTTTATCTACCCTGCCTGTAAGACCACAATACAAGTACACCGCTCGATTCTCGATATCACATTCTCTCTCGGATGAATCAAGTAACCTAATCGTTACGCGGTATATAGGTAGAAAACAAGTGCCACACTGAAATATCTTCCACGATATTGCAGCAAAGAAATGTAGAGTTGTTGTTGTTTCTGTTGCCAGTTAGACCATTCACGTGTCAATAGTTTTTGTATTTTTGTTGTTGCTCTCCATATGGAAACGAGTTTAAATGACATCACGATCGTATGTAGCATTCCTTGTCTTCTGTATACCGTGACCTCGCTAAATGTGTAAATCATGTTGCACTGCAGTTCCGTTAGTGCGTTCAGTGAAAATGGAAAGGAAAATAGAAGCCAAAGGCTGTACGTGTGCCGCTTATAAGCGAACATTTCTGGTCGGTTATTTTGTATCTTTTAAAGAAGATACAAGATCAAAAACTTGCTAAAGATAACAGAGATGGTTGTTGTATAGCTGTGAACGCTTTCAATACGAAACCTACATGATCGGTTAGAATGAACTGTAAGGTATATCCGATTTTATTGAAATTGAATGACTTTTTCTTCTCACTTTCATGTTTGGAAGGGGGAATAAAAATTTTGTAATCTTACAGTGAAATGGCCTTTTCAAAAAATCATATCATTTTTACAATCTGTATGTCAAAATAAATTAAGCAAACTCCTTTAAATATTTCATAAAAAATACAAGAACGAACGAAACCAAAACGAAAAATATTGGAAACAGAGAATGTCGTTAGGGTGGGCCACCCTTTTTAGTTTTGCCCATAACTTCTGTTTAATGAAGAATTTGATCCATTCAAGCACATCTTTGCAAAGGTCTAGGGAAAAAGGGCCGCTGCTTGTTAAACATCGAAAATTGATTGGGTGAAAAATTTTAGTACTTTTTCCACTTTACACCCTGTAACTTTCTTGATAGACACCCTATCAAGCTGAGATTCATCTCAGATGATAGCAAACCGTCTAAGCTTTCCAACAAATGCCCAATCAGCCTGAAACCTTTCGTCGGAAGTTGTAGAACGTCAAGTAAAAAAATTGAAAAAAATTCCAAATTTCCAAATTTTAAAGATTTTGCCGTCGAAATGCATGATAACTTTACAGTTTTTCTTACTCCTAACAGTTTGCGAGATCAGTGCCAGACCTATAGTCCGCGCCACAAAAAATGATCTATCAAGGTCACCAGAGGTAAATTTATATGTTTGTACCATTGTGTATATTCCCAATGGTAAAAGAGCTTCCAAAGGGCATTGCCATTAAAAAAATCGAATTACTTGAATTACTATTGTATTTTCTTGTTATTTTAATAAATATTTATGACGTCATAATAATTTCCTTAATTTCATTCTTTTAAACAATTTTTTTATTATAAATAAATTTCGTCGCAGAACATAAAAGTAATTTGTAATTCTAATTTGCAACCAGAGTGAATTATGTAAGTTACATTGATGCGGCAATATGAGGAATTTGAAAATGGTTTTTGGCTTGTGTCTCAAATAAAAGTGCGTAATAAATGATAGTTCGAATATCCTAAATGGTTTGTGTCTAAAATAAACGAGTTCGCTTTATTGGAAAGCTTTAATTTTAAACATGAAAATTTTTATGTATATTTAAATATATTAAATACTTCTATTATTTGTGGAGTGTTTTAAAGACCTAGAGAAATATTTTAAGATGAAATCTTTGTAATTTTCTCAAAAACAAATCTTTAATCAATAAGCTTCATCAATAAAATACCAAGAAGTCAAAGACCAAAGCAAGCTATATCTGTAGCGTATTTCCAGTTTACATTAAGAATATCGGCATATAACTGATTAGAATAAGCAAATTTATTTGTAAATAAACTCTCTAAAGTACTCTAAAGTAACACAAAAACATGTTTGGGGGATGAAATTTATCTGACGTTATAGAAAATCAATAAAGTAAGTTAATTGGAATGGAAAAATTACAAAATTTTGATCAGACTAAATTGGTAAAGCGGCGTGGTCTATAGGAAATTGGGGGGAGGAGGGCATTAGTTGCCGCTTCTCTAACAACAATCTTTATTTGGGGCAAATTTTAATACAGTTCCAGGGTATACTAGGCACCATATGTATATGATAGATGACCTATTATATAATGCATACCCTGGAACTAGAACCAGAATTGTTAAAAACAATTTGAATTTGGAACAATAATGATTGTTAAATAAAAAGTTTTTTATTTTCGCCGCTTTTCAATATGAATCTTCCCGGCTAAGACTACTAAAATTTGAAACGGTTTCAAAAAAAAAAACTCAGGGTAGGAATTCTAGCGTACTTTTCAAGTTGAAAAGATTTAGCTGATTTTTTAGCCGGATTTAAAGACTTAACTCCGGATAAAATGGCTAAATTTAGCTGACATAAAAATATTTTTCTGGCAACTCTGTGCTTGTGCCTACTGTCTTATATTCTGTCTACATTCGAGATAGGATTGGTAGATGAAGGGAAACATAGGGTTACCAGCCACCTTAATACATTTGTACAAATTTTGAATTCATCTTACAAATAATACAAAGGTACAATTTGAGAATTTAGCGGAATTTTTTAGTTTACTTAGCTTACACAGGCTTACAGACTTAAGTTTAATAGACAGTAAATTGATTGGTTGTATAAGTATAAGCACCATTCAAAGTATGATGTCAGCAAAGCAGCTTTTAGATTCCGTAAAGACAACTGAAGTATGAGGTATGGTCTGAAAAGTTTCCAATTCTTGTAATTAGATTTTTTGTAGTTTAGTAATGAGTTCAGAAGTCCGCTGTATTGCAGCCCCCCTTCAACTAGCGCCCGGGGCAACCGTCCCCTCTTGACCCCAATAGATCCGGCCCTGTCCGAGATAACGGAACTTAAAGATAGTTGGGTATTACCCTGTAACTTCTGAACGTTACACCCTATGATGGTGATTTAAAATTTGTTAGATAGATAATCGTTGGACCTTATGGCCTATAAATGTTACTTCACTCACTTCATTTTTTTTATTTAACTAGTATATTTATCAAAAACCATGTCATCAACATCAATTTTTTGTATTTATTGAATTTAAGAAGCCCAAAAGCTTCGCTTCAAAATGACCAATCACACTCTTCAGAATATCAGCAAAATGCCTTAAAAAGCATATTTCCAAAAGATAATTCCTTACTTTCTGGCATTTATTGAGGAGCAAGGGAAAAATTTATAGACCATTGGAAGGTCCAACGAAAAAAACAAATTTTAAATCAACATCACAGGGTGTAACGTTCAGAAGGTTCAGAGTGATTAATAAAAACTAAAAAGCTAGAATTAGTCTAAGACCAATTTTTATGATACCCTATAAGAATGCTTGTATAAAATTCCGTATGGTCACCTGTGCAAGTTGGATTTTAGAAGTGATTTTTCGCATATTTCCAGAATGGTTCGTCTGACAGAAAAAATGATTATAACCAATAGGATTTTATATTCAGAAGAAGTTTTTAGTACAATAAAATGTCTAGGACTGACCGTTTTCACACTATACGGAAAAAAGCTAAATTTTTATATGGCAACACTAATGTAGCCCTATTTAGTCCATTTTTGAAATTTTATTTTCTATTACCAATGTACCAAATTTCAGCTATCTATGTCGACGTGTTCTCAGGTAGTGCCCAAATTTATAGTGTAAAACGAAATATTTTTATGGCAACCCCACGAAGGAGTTGCCCGATTTGTCTCATTTTCGAACTTAATTTTACTTTCTTTTTTTTTAAAGTGCGTGTACAAAGTAGTAGCTCTCTAAGTATACGTGCGCACAGACAAACAGACGGACGGGTGCGTGTTGCGGTGCGGTGCGTGGGTGTCCAATCCATTTTGATCTACCATCATTATTTCTGTGTGTTACAAACGGAATGACATACTTAGTATGCCCTATAGATTTCATTTAGGATCTTAGGATTGCTCCCTGTCTAAGCCTATCCTATCCATATTGTTCAAGATAGAGATGTGTCGTTCCGAGGATTTTTTCGAAACCGGAACCGGGCCATTTAATTTGGACCAGATTCCGCAGGCCCGTTTCATACGAGTAGAATTAAAAACTAACAATACATTAGGAGGTCAATAGAGCAGGAGGTGATAGTAGACACCTAGCCGAACCAAAAATTGTATGGCAGGGAGTGGGGGGGTGGGGGCGGGCAATAACAACCGTTTATGAGTTACAGGGTGATTAAGAAAAAGATCTAGCTTTTCACAAACACCCTGTATCTTAAAAACTACAGGGTGTACGGTCACAGACTAGAGCTCATTTCCAACGACTGCTCAACCAGCCCCGTACCCCTCTCCCCTAAAGAATTGTGGTTGTCTAAACTAAAAATTTCGGATATTATTACTTTTTTTTTATTTATTTTTGCAAAAAGGTCGTTAACATAACTTTTTTTATAAAAATTGTAAACTGTAGACTCTCGTCTTTAATTTTACCTAGTACACACTATTTGTTAACTGTAGCCATTAAACAGGTCACACCGAAATTAGATGATAATTTTTAAAATGACGTGCTAAGGGAATTATCGTTGAGAATAGGTTTTAAAATAGGTTTGAGAATAGGTTAAGAGCTAATAACGCTTAAAGGGCTACAAATAGCACATACTTCTATTATTTTTGTAAAATGGTCGTTAACATAACTTTTTTTTTTTTTATAAAAAACTGTAAATTGTAGTCTCTCCTCTTTAATTTGACATAATACACCCTATTATGTCAAATTAAAGAGGAGAGACTACAATTTAGGGTTTTTTATAAAAAAAAAAAAGTTATGTTAACGACCATTTTACAAAAATAATAGAAGTTAAATTAAAAAAAAAGGTAAGAAAATCCGAAATTTTTAGAGGCAACCATAATTCTCGAGGGGAGAGCGGTACGGGGCTGGTTGAGCAGTCGTTGGAAAGGCTATGAAGCTCTGCATACAATAAGCACATTTGACATTTACTCAGCTATGACAAATGTTCCTTCCTTCATCTCACTTACTCCTACGTATAATGTCCTGCTCTTGATAAACTACGCTCATGTACACGAATTATACACGATTCAACCATTCCTGTTTGCTATATATTCTAAGGTAAAAACTAAAATAAAGAGGCAGAATTCTTTGGAACATGTCATACAAAGAAGCTGTCTGCTATCTGAATTGCACTGTTCCTACAATCATACGGCTACCTCTGTTAAGATTAAAGCAAGAAACACAGTGAGTCCGGCCAGGTTGAGGTTGAACTCGAGTAGGTCTACTTTCTACTCTGCTGGAACTTTGTCAGCTTTGCCAGCTATTTTTGTTATCATTTGATGCATTGTTTACGGGAAATTTGTTGAAAAAAAATTGGAAAACATATTTAACGTGAAAAGTTATTACTTCTGTTGTAAATTATTACAAAATAATTAATAATTTTCGTGCCAACAGCCCAATTAACTGCTATCATACAGAAGTTGTCAAAGTTCGTATTGCGAGTTGCAAAAGTTTGCAAGGCTCATCAGGTTATACTGAGGTCGAGGTTGGAAAAATTAGCACTGTGTTTCTCGCTTTAGATGTATTGCGTTGCGGGAGTTTTACGTGATGTGAGTACATGAATGTAGACTGCTACCATTTCTACTGTTTTATTTGTATTTTCAGTAAAACTCATCAAATACAATTTGAAAATTTGATTGATCAAGTAAAATTTTGGCAGCCTTTTTATTGAAATGTTTAAGTATTTATAAAAGGTATCACGGTATTACAAAACTGACAGTTTTTTTGCATTGATCTTAATTTAAGATTACTTTCAGTGTCAGTAGTGATAAGGATGAAAATCTGGAATCGACTAAACATGAATTTCGTGAAAATGGCAGCAAAGTAGTTTCCGATACTTGCACTAAATTTTTTAGCAAGACAAGGTGTATATATAAAGAATTTTACACATAAGATTTGATTGAATAGATTTCATGTTTCAATTAAATGGATCTAATGATTGTAATAGCAGTGGTGGACTCGATATCCTTAATGAGGAGGATTCCATGGAACCTCCAAAGAAAAAAGCTAAATGTTATCAAAAGTTCAAAGAAAACTGGACAGAAAAATATACGTGGGTACGTAAAACTAAGGTTAAAAGAAAGGGTGTTGATATCAGTGATTTTATGGAATGACCGTTTTGCATTTTGTGTTCAAAGACACTTTCCAATAATATAAATCATCTGGATAGGTACAAGAAGGGTTCCTTTCACCAGCAGCGGCGTGAACTTGAAAGTAACAATAGCTGCAAAATATCTGATCTTATATGTGATAATAATCGGATTAATTTGAAAAAGGCAGTTAAGATTTTGGAAATACGGTGTATTTTGTATGTTATTGAACATAATTTGTCTTTCCAAATAATGGATTCTCTTCCTAATTTTCTCCAACGTACCATTACTGATTCAAGACTCTGCAAAAAAATAAAATGTGGAAGGAAAAAGGTGACAAAAATTGTAAACGAAATAATTGCCCCTTTTGGTCAACAAAAACTTGCTGCAAAATTATTTTTCTATTTGTATGGACGAAACCACGGATAATAGTTGTGAAAAGTGTCTTGCAGTTGCTATTAGATATTTTGACGAAGAAATAGATGCCATATCTGATAGATTTTTTGCTATGTTGCCTTTGAATGAAAGCACCTCGGAAGAAATTGTTTCTAAATTACTAGAACTCTTTCAAAATTTTCAATACCCATTACTAATTTGATCGGTGCGGGAACTGATAATGCCACTGTGATGACGGGGCGACTTAGTAGTGTTAAAACAAAATTAATGCAACAAAATCCAAATATTCAATTTTTTAATTGTATATGTCATTCCTTAGCATTATGCTCTTCTGCAGCTGCGAAGAAATTTCCTGATGAAATCGAAAAATGTGTTAGACATATTTACAGTCATTTTCCCTAAAGTCCGAAACGCAAAGTTAACTCAAAGAAATTCAGGCAGCTTTCAATGTCAAAATTCATTGGCTTTTCTTAGAAGATTGTGTGAATAGAATCTTAGAGCAATGGGTTGTATTGCAAAATTATTTTATTAAGTATAAATTCGAGAGAGAAAAAACCTGATAACAATACAGATATTTTAGAAATATTATCGAAGGATTCGAAAAAGCTTTATTTCTATTTATTGTCATTTATATATTAAACGAGGTAACTATAATGAACAAAATATTTCAAGCAGAAAGTGTACAAATTCACGTGTTTCTTAAAACCATTGAAGATTCTTTCCGAAATATACTAAAAAATTTAGTTATAGAAGAGTATTACACAAGATTTGAAAGCTCACACGATCCAACTGATTGACAAAATAGTGAATTCTTTCTTCCGCTGGAAAGTGTATATTTTGACCTCAAATTTGAGGAATATGTATATGAAAAACAAATCGATTTTACCGATCTTCTAACAATAACGAAATGTCTTTTAAATTTTTACTAGGTATTATGCTACCAAATACAGAATCGTGTTAACTTTCAAGATGAGCTTCTGTATTTATTAAAGTATTTAAACCCTGAGGAATAAGAAACGGCAGAATGCAGTCCATTTTACAGTTTTGTAACCATCTATATCTCCTTTTGAAGATCACGAAATAGAGAATTTAAATAAAGAATGGCGAATGTTGATTGGCGAAAACAGATATTTAGATAGTTTTAACGGAGATATTGCTTCATTATGGTCGAATATTCGTAAGGAAAAATTTTTTGATGTGCTAAATTTAAAGAATTGGCATATTTTATGTTAAATTTAGCAAGCTTACCACATAGCACGGCTAATGCCGAACGAAAATTTTCTTCTCTTATTAATTTAAAAACTAAAAAGCGAAATTCACTCTTAATAGGCACAGTTGAAAACACAATGCTTTGTTCAGAAATTTTAAGTGGTTGTAATTCTTCAACTTGGGATGTACCAAATGAACTACTCGCAAAACTTTAATTAATGTTCAAACTAATAATTGAATTGAATTTTGTATTCTTTGCTTTACTTTAATTTTCTGTATAATTTATTTGAAGTGAATGTATTTTACTTTATTATTATTGTGTTGATTTTGTTTATTTATGTAATGCAATATGAATAACTTTCTTTTTTTTTTTAAATATATAATTATATAACAAAAATTTCTTCTTATATTTTGGATTTTTCTTAATCTACTACCCTATTATGATATCTACTCCACAAACAAATTTCGTTCTACTACCTTATTATTTTCTTGAGGCACAGCCCTGAGGCAGCCCACGGCATGCCATGATGGCACAGCGACATTACAATGATTATTCAGCTGAGTTTTTGTTTGAGGAATCGTAGTCATTGGTTCAGATAAATTTGTTTTAATAATTTTGTTAGGAAAGGTATAAAAATTTTATTTCGATTAGGAAGAAAAGAAAGCAAGCTTAAGATTTTCAGAACACCGTTTTTCTATATGTACAGTAGTTT
The DNA here is from genome assembly GCA_963924295.1 of Dioctria rufipes. Lineage (NCBI taxonomy): Eukaryota > Metazoa > Arthropoda > Insecta > Diptera > Asilidae > Dioctria > Dioctria rufipes. Next base: position 133,446 of record OZ002744.1, read on the forward strand.
AGGGCGGAGGAGCTATTCAAATCAAACTTTTGTTAGTTTTACATAAGAACACTGTAAATATTTTAGAATGTTAGGGACTCCGTTGGGGCTCTCATGCGGTAGTGAGGAAGTCTGTTTCAGGGCTTGTGAAGTATTCTCGAGGGTTTTGACTTGCTACTAGTTTTTTTTTTTGCATTCATCTCATATTTCTCTGCATTTTGCGCCAACTTTTGAGTCAAGAAAGATAATTTTGGCTTAACACATATCCCTACACAAATTTTATATGATACCGCATTCCTATACTTCTTATAATATGTTCTAAGGGAAGTAAGAGTAAAATTAAACAAGTTCCTAGAAAATATTAATTTAATCAGAAAAGTCGAAGTGTAATGTCCTCAGATCAGTAAATTTTTTTGCATAAATGGGTTTAAATATAGGAACGAGTGAACGATTCCACTAATTATGGACGCATTTCGTATGGACCCGTTTCGTTCATACCTTGTATGGACCCGTTCGTTCCGGACCGACACATCTCTAGATCAAGACCACATACGGGATAGAGTATACACAAAGTGAGTTGAAAGTCAGTAAATTGGTAAGGTTCTTAAAAACGACTTGGGCCATTTTTACTTAAGAAAGATAATTTTACTTTAAGATGATGAATAATACTGTAAGAAGCAATTAGGACTAGCACGGGCACTTATGCATTTCTACGTCAGGCTACCGAAGATATCTGGGGCATTTTGAAACTGCTTACATTTGCTTGTCATTCCATTAGTAACGTACAGAAGTAATTGGTAGAGCAAAATTGGGGTTGGACACCCACCTATAATATTAAAAGATACATATTTTGATTTTTACATGTCCGTCTCTCCGTCCTCATAATAACTCTTACTTAGATAGCTGAAATTTTGCACACGGACTTAATAAAAAGCTAAATTAGGTTCGAAAATGGGACAAATCGGGGATGCCATACAAAAATTTCGCTTTTCACTATATATTTGAACACTGACTGAACACGCGTCGACGTAGAGAGATGAAATTTTGTACCCGGCGTTTTCGTAGACAGTAAATATATTTTCAAAAATGGATTAACTTGGGCAACTCCTTCTTTGTGTTGCGATATAAAAATTTATTTTTTTTACGTGTACTGTGTAAACGATCAGTCCTAGATGTTTTTATTGCTTTGAAAAGTCCTTCAGAATATGAAATCCTATGAAATTGTTCATAATCAGTTTTACTGTCCAGCGAAACGTTCTAGGAATATATGCAAAAAACCACTTCAACAATCAAACTTGCACAGATGGGTGACCATACGAAATTACATACGAGCATTCGTCTAGCATATCATAAGAATTGGACCATTTCAAGTTTTTTTACTTGTTTAATTTCTCGTTGGAGCCTTTCATTATCAAAATGCTCTTTTGTGATAAGATTACACTGATGTTGGCGATTTCAAAGAAACAACAAACAAAGTTAACATAGATACATTTTAAATTTTAACTCTGCAATTTTTACAGTCCTCACACGAAGTTTAAATCCCCACTAAGTTTCGCTCTCTCAAATTTTAAATATTTCTATGGAGCTATTTTAAGAAATGAGGAGAAATTAATGCATCTTTTAACTTGACCTATCCACATACATATGTATGTATGTACTATCATCTAGATTTCTTACCGTACTTCCATTCTCCTGGACATGCGGCAAGATACCTTTCTGGGGACTGGGGTTGTTATTATTGATGCCGATTTTGAAACCCATCCGTCGTGCAATCAAAGATCTATTCTGTGCCAATATAACTCCAGCATTACCACTAGTCGATGACGATTTTAAAATGCAATTATTATTGTCATTATTATTGCTAATTTTGCATGCATTTGCAAATTTAATTTTATCATTTTTTCGAGTGCATTCTCGTTTGGCCCGATTTGAAGATGATTTCGGTAACTCTTTTAGTCCTACCACTGGCCCTCCAATGTTTTGATGAGAATATGAAACACTATTTCTATTGCTGGTGGAGACTATCTGATTGCATTTGATTGGAACGACTGAATTAGATACTTCTACCGATGTATAATCGTTGTCAGCTGGAGATAAACGGGAAGAAGGTGTTGGCGACGAACCCAGCGAGGAATGTTGAGTAGTTAACCGGGCTTTCTGGAATACCATGGCAAAACCGCTTGCCGATGGTGGCCTTTCAGCCCCATGTACTGTTCTCCAACGTCGAAATATTGTAAATCCGATTATTGACTTTAGGAATTTAATGATTCCAATTTGACGGAACAACTTAATTGTCTTCCTCTTCGGCGAATGGATATTTCGTAAAATTCACAAAACTAGGTCACATTATAGTTAGACTATTTTAAATAAATTGTGTTTCCCTAGTCACCACTCCAGCATTTAAAAAAAACCTTATGAGTCACTAAGGCTTTTGTACACAATCAAAAAGTTGACTCGACTTCAAGACACACTGAACAATATTATGGTTTTAGACAACATACATTTGATGTGGATGTTTAAAATAACCACTAAAACAAAAAAATTGTTAATTTTTTTTAAAAGGAAATAAAGAGATGAGTAGAGAGCTACCGAGCAAAAACAACACTGCCGATTTAGTTGTAGTACACCGAAAACCGAGCACCAGAGAGGACACGTTAAAGATTATCTTTACGTCATTTTGCTTCGAAGAGTTTCATAACATTTTTAATTAAGCAGTTAGTCTAAATTAAAAACTTAAAAAAAAAACATTTTAACGAAACTTTTTTCATTCCATAAGCCAAGGAACTTGAATCGATGCTTAAGGGTATTCTATGGCTCATGTATGCAAACATTAAAATCAATCACACACAATTGCAGCAGAACAAACCATTAAAATGTTATTCCTATATAAGCAACATCTCAATTGCACCTCGGTGGTAAATCGAAGGGAGAAAAATTTCTAATTGGGTTACTCGCGACTATCAAACTGTTCCTCTACGTATCCGAAGACAGACTGACTCAGAGTGCAGAAAGAACAGTCACTGCTGTAAAGTAACGTTAAGTAAGGGTTGTTTCGGCATGCGAAATAGAATTTCCATAGACATGAAGAGAGGTGGTTGCGAATGCGATGCTACACACTACATATACTAAGTAATGATTGTTTGGAAAATCACTTTTGATTTACATACTATGAGGAATGAACTTCGAATATCCGACTGAGAGCTGTCAAAATCGCCCTTGGAACTTGGAGGGTTCAGATTCAAAGAACTTTATTGAGACTTTGTTGCTCCAATGTATACATGCCTTTGACGTCTAAAGTATAAATATTGCCGCCTAAAATTATATCTAGCTACACAGATGTTATTAAGGTGAGTACTACTTCCTTTTACAAATAGTTCGATTTAGGTAAGATGGCCTTAAAAATGTTTTTTGAATGTGTACAGTATGTGATTATTAAATTAGACGCACTCCTCGATTTCAGTAACTCACACCAAAATCATCTTTTATTTTTAGTTTTTCTTTTCGCAGATGATTTTTTTTTTTCTAATTATCAAAGACGTATTTGTCTGCTACCCTCCAGAGGTAGGAAAAGGTCATAAATAGTCTAAACTATGTTTTTCAGGTATATAAATTCAATTCGATCCTTTATTATATCACATTAGTCGTGTTGTTGCATTGTGAAAGTTGGATTTTATGTGGAAAAAGAAATACAAGGAAAGAAATTAAAAGTGATTAGTTGATATACAGTAGTTATTTGTTTTGTTTTTAAAATAAACTAAGTTCGTGAGGTTGTTGGTGCACTTATACAATAAGAACAAGAAGTGGCACCCTGTGTTTTGATTTTTAACGAAAATGGGGCGCGAAAAAGACATTTCTAGTGAAAAAAGAAAACTGTTATTATGACATTATTGCATTCGCAAGGTCTTTCAAATAGACAAATTGCTCGCCAAGAAAACGTGTCCGCCTCAACAGTCGACAGAATATCGAAATCTTTAAAATTAAATGCTTCTTTGCCTGTTAGTAAGCGTGCAAATTGCGGAAAACCGAGGAAAACGTTAAGAGGACAGATCGAAAAATTACTCGAAGCGCACTTCTACAACGCCGGGCACCATATAGGACCATTCACCACCAATTTCAGGAGCAAGGAGTGGAAATAACATTGGTTACATTACGGCCAGCAAAAAAGCCAAAAATTAACGGAATTAATGAAAAAAAGAAGTGTGCAATGGGCTAAACTTCATCAACACTTTTCAGTTGATGATTGGAAAAAGGTAAAGCGAAATTTATTCATACAAAAATCGTTATAACCGAACTTACAACAAATTACATGAGATTAATGCATTTGTTAAATATTGTAGGTAATCTTTAGTGACGAGTGCCGTTTAGAGGCGGTAACGGAATCAGTGCGCTTTGCGTACAGGCGTCCTGGGGAACGGTACAATCCAGACTGTATTGAGCAAATCGTGAAACACCCACCTTCTGTGATGATATGGATCTGCATTAGTGGAGAAGATCCCGGTCCCATATATTTCGTCGAGGGAACTTTACGCCATGACCAGTATAAAACGATTTTGTCAGATGTCCTTTTACCACATGTAAATTCGTTTTCATACACAGGAAGCAATTTTACATTTATGCAAGATGGAGCGCCTTGTCACACGTCGAAATTAATTAAGGATTTCTTAAATCGTGAAGAAATTGAGGTTTTGCCATGACCCGGCAATTCTCCGGATTTAAATCCGATTGAGAATTGCTGGGCATGGCTCAAATCAAAAGTTTATAGCCGTCCCAATCCTACAATAAAAATTCTAAAGGAAAATATAACTCATATTTGGAATAATGATACAAATTTGCGAGCAATGATAAATGCATATATAAATAGTATGCCACGAAGAATTAAGGAAGTAATTCAAACAAAAGGAAATGTAACGAAATATTGAACAATTTGCCGTTGAAGTTAATGCAAACTAAATACCCTATTGCACAATAAACTGTTTCCTTCTAAAAAAAAAGTGTTTTAAGTTCTAGAATTTACGTCTTTATTAGAAAATTTCGTTTTTTGCAAGGTGCGTCTGCAAACATACTGTATGTTTGCTCTCGATATACAGTCTCATCTTTGCCTCGTGCGTACACTTAACCTAACAAAATAACTGACAAATTAAGTAAACAAGTCCCCTAGGGGACGAATACATTTAATTGTATTACAAAGGTTCGTGGCAGTGTTACCTTAACACCTTGGATAGCTTATATCTAATTTGATTTTCACAGCTTTCTTTGATGCAGTGGTGATAATGTCAAATGTGTCTATTTATATTGTGTATTATGCCCTAGACACAGCGCTCTTAATGAAGAAATAACTAACGACTCATTATTATAATTATTTATTATAAACTGAAGACGCATAGCCATTTCTTTAATTAAGTTGTACTGTCAAACTGGTTTTGATACTTATACTTATGGTATTAAAGAAGCGATATGGCTTGAATTAACGCGATAAAGTTTGTTTTTATTTATTTTATTTTTCAATCTAACAATTTACAAATGAGAAAAACATTATATTAAAAAGAATATTGATAATATAGTTTGTGATTTGCATTTCTTCTTCTTATTTTTCAAATCGGCAGATGCACAGCGGAGCTCCAGATTTGCATTACAAGCCAAATCTGGCACATTTTTCCTTATTATACCTATAGGCCTAATGCCCTAGACACACAGCACTCTTAATGAAGAAATAACTAACGACTCATTAGTGTATAATGATTCATTATAAACTGCAGACACAGAGCCATTTCTTTAATTAAGTTGTTCTGTCAAACTGGCTTTGATAAACTTATCATATTAAAAAAGCAATATGGATCAAATTAACGCGATAAACTTTGTTTTAATTAATTTTTATTTATATTTATTTTTATTTTATTTCATTTAACGATTGAGAAATGAAAAAAACATTTATTAAAAAATATTTTGACATAATTACTTTGTGCTTTGCATTTCTTCTTCTTATTTTATCACATTAAAAAAGCAATATGGATCAAATTAACGCGATAAACTTTGTTTTAATTAATTTTTATTTATATTTATTTTTATTTTATTTCATTTAACGATTGAGAAATGAAAAAAACATTTATTAAAAAATATTTTGACATAATTACTTTGTGCTTTGCATTTCTTCTTCTTATTTTTCAAATCAGCAGATGCACAGCGGAGCTCCATACTTAAATTATATGCTAAATCTAGCACATTTTTCCTCATTATAGCTACAATGAAGGAAGAAAACACTTCATTAGTGTGCTTCATTATCATCTGATTTTTGAGCCATAATGACGTATACATTTTAATGAATAGATAGTACTAATGATTATTAGATCATGCTGTGTGTCTAGGGTATTAATTGAGGCTCTGTTTGATTTATCACAAATTTAAGGTTTATATATTATTATATAACATTTGCAAACTGTATTTAAGAGTAAATATATATATATACCTTGTGTGATATTGACGTTATAGCCTTGATATTTGAGTGGTGAGTGCTTATATAATCTTGGGCTTAAACGAACTATTAATATTGCAAGTTTAAGATATTGATTCTAGAAGCCGTAAAGTTGTAGAAAAATAGTGTTTAGTACAGTCAATGGCACGACCTTTGAGGGGCGGAGCAATGATTAGCCGCCTCTATAGTTGCAGGATGAAACCGTCTCGTAGAAAGGTACGGTGAATTGATTTACGGAACATGGCTGTAATAGCCGCAAAGATTTTCCGTGTATCATGTTGATTGGTGAAAGATAGTAGTTGTCAAGTATTAGTTCATACGGTCCGAATTATATATTGATCTTATTAGTAGATTTGATGATTTTCTAAGCGTGCTTTCCTAATTTTATCATATACCGACTTAAGGAAGGGGGTGATACCAGATTCATTATAGAGAATTGTGTTGGTGAACCATTTTCTATTAAGCCTTCTATATATCTATATTTGCCCATACAAAATCTCAGAACCTTTTTTTCAAATAAAATAAGCCAGTTTTCTACAGTGGGGGGGGGGATGAAAAACCATGAGATAAAGCCGTAGATAATAACTGATCTGATAGGAGTTTTAGTAAGGCTTTTAGAATTGAGGAGCAGTTTTACTATGGCAGTTTAAGCCTTGAATTTATTCAACACTTTTCTGGCATGTGGATTGAAAAGAAATTTATTTTGGAGGTTTATACTTAGGTACGAGATTTCAGTTTTGAGAGGAATATTTTTATTATTAATTTTTAGATTAGGGTTTTGCTTTCTCTGACGGGAAGATGATGCTACTTTCCACTGACGTTCCTAAAACAAATTAGTACACATTTGTTGCTGTTGAGTTTAAGGTCCCATCTATTATGATAGTTGAGGAGCATGGGTATTTCAATTTTAAGCTTGTCGAGGGCGTCATAGGACTTATCATTACTGGCGAGTAGAATTGCATAGAAATATAGTTTTTTAACCCCTAATTCTAGGAAGTCTGAAATCTTCCTTAACTCTTTCGCTGTCCTAACCGAAACAGAGAAGATATTAAAAAAAATTCCGATTAGGAACATTATTTTAATTACAATTCGTTGGGGAAAAAGAAGACCGGGAGGATTGATCGATGTTTTAGGTGTTACAATTTAGCCACACCAGCGACTACTGCTCGACTACCGATTCCACATTGTGTCTACGTTGATGACTCTTCAACCTGCATTTCCAAGGAGAAATTCAATTGACCATCTCCTAAGTGTGCAAACTGCCAGTCAACTGAGCACGCTGCTAGTTATGCAGGTTGCCCTGAATTTCAAAAATACAGTATGAAGAAAGATGATACTGAAGTCCAAAATCAGATAAAAAGCTATTAATAGATTTGCGAGTCAAGAGAGCATGCTGGTCACTTCAAAACCTCAATCGAATTGGTCGCCAACCAAGAATATAGTATGAAGAAAGATGATACTGAAGTCCAAAATCAGATAAAAAGCTATTAATAGATTTGATTCTAACTATTGAGGTCAGGAGAGCATGCTGGTCACTTCAAAACCTCAATCGAATTGGTCGCCAACCAAGACTTGGTTTCGGAGTTGACGGGTGGCGTTATACTGGTAAAAATTCCTGTGTTGGATGGAAGGAACAAAACCCATCCGACGAACATCATTGTAGCGTTTTTTTTCCATCGCCCATTCCATAGACCAGGCAATCCTAATGCTTGCTATCACGCATAATTTACGCAATCAAATCAGTATTTTTGCCTTGTATAACGACCACGAAAAGGCATTTGACGTTGTTTGACAGAACGGGCTAGTCTTTAAGCTCTTGAAATTGACTGCCCTTTGAATGTTACTAAAATGCTATTTAGCTTCCTTAATAAGAGGAATACTTCGATATTAACTTGTAATACCTTGTCTGAGACCATCCCAGTAAAAATAGAAGTCCTCCTTGGACCAAAGCTTTTTAACATCATTCCGGATGATGTTCCTTTTCAGGACTATAACACTAATATGTACCTGTTGCAATACTTTACGCGGACGATACAACTATGTTAGTCGAAGGTGAAAGACCTCCTAAAGCCCTCAACAGAATACAGCAATTGGTTCCTAATCTCTTAGAATTTTATAATATTAATTTAATAATAATTCTAAGACTCCATTAGCATCAATACAGTCCAATCTACTTTAGGAATGCTATTGGGAAAGGATACCCGAAGGCAAAACACTGTAGCTAAAAATCAAGATTAATACGATATCCTTAAAGAGTAATATTAAATACCTGGGTATCAATTTTTATAACCGCTTTCGTTTTGACCTCCACGCGAGATGCGCGCTCAATAAAGCTAAAGCAGCCACGGCTATTCTCAGATACTTGCTGAACACCAGATTCTTATCACAAAGTACAAGACTATTTATATGTATATTTTTATATTTAATGGGGCCACGAACGGCAACTGCACAGGGTGGGCCTCATAACTTCTGAATTTGTATCACTAACCTGTGACATGCGGTCCAACTCGTAACAATACATCAAGATTGTCTGACTTTCTAATTAAATTGTTCAGAAATAACCCTTTAGACTTAAGATGGTAAATTAAGTTATACTGCTTGAATTAATATTTAATGATTAAGTTACACTAGGTTTAAGGTGCATCCACACATAACAAACATTGGCAAAAAACATTTGTCAAACATTTGACAAACAAATTATAGGCAGTTGCAAAATATTTGACAAATATTTGGCAAATGTTTCTCAAATGTTTGTCAAACATTTATGAAACATCTAATAGGATATTTATGTGAAAAATGTTTTCCAAATGTTTAATTTTAATCATGTATTCTCCGAGTGAAGTAACGTGCATTGCAACATCTTTCGTCGTATTTGCTTCAACGTGTGAGAAAATTTTTTCGAAAAATGAGAAGGTAGAACAGAAAATTTTTAGACAGAATATCACAGTACAGTGGTCTCGTGATTTATTGAATGATAAATTGACGATCTTTCCGGTTTTCGAAATTTTGTAAGAATCTAATAATTCAATTAATTTTATTATTTATATCTTGTCCCATTTCTCATTCAAGACTTAGACCTTATTATTAAAAAAATCCAAAATGCACTTTCACTATCCACATCTGTTGAAAACTGACTGAAAATACGGTACAAACTTTAACAAACATCTAATGTTTTCCATTTCATTTGGATTAAATTGGAGCTTTTTTAAACATCCATTAATGTAAAATTTGCGTCCACACCCAAATCAAACATTCCAAAAATGTTTTCCAATAAGAGGTGTTATTTTGATATTCAAAGAAAAATGCCATTTTTTGAGATAAATGATCGGATCTTTAGTTCATTATAAAGAGGAAGGTATGCCATAATGGAAAATAACATCAGCCAAATGACCACCACGACCACGCCTACAGGACAATATCCTTTTCATGAAATTTTCCATAACCAAATCGCAAAGTGGCTGCCCTATGTCCTCGATAGCCTCACGAATTCCATCTTTGAGGTCTTGAATCGACGCTGGGCTGTTAGCGTAGACCTTCTCTTTCACGTGGCCCCAAAGGAAGAAGTCGCAAGGTGTTAAGTCACAAGATCTCTGTGGCCAATTGTGATCACCTCTTGGAGAGATAACACGGTCCAGAAACTTTTCCCGTAAAAGATCAATGGTTTCGTTGCTTGTATGGCACGTAGCGCCGTCTTGTTGAAAGTAAACGTTGTCCAGATCAATACCATCCAATTCCGGCGATAAAAAATCATTAATCATCTGTCGATAGCGCAATCCATTCACCGTAACTGTTGCTCCAGCCTCATTTTCGAAAAAGTAAGGTCCAATGACCCCGCGGGACCATAAACCGCACCAAACAGTCACACGTTGAGGATAGAGAGGCTTTTCAACAATAACTCTTGGGTTTTCCGAGCCCCGGATGCGACAATTTTACTTGTTGACGAAGCCATCGAGTTGGAAATGGGCCTCATCACTCAAGATGAGTTTTCGATGGAATTCCGGATCATTTTCATGCATTTCAAGGACCCAATCAGCAAAGACTCGACAGCTCCAAAAGTGACATCTACCGAAATAGCGGGCTAATTAAAATAACACCTCTTATTGGAAAACCCTTTAGAATCTCCGGTATATCAGAAAACAGAAGTTTAGAAGATATGGAAAATTCAGAAATGCTGATCAACTATACGAAGCAGTAAAAAGTGAATAGGATGATTTCATAAAAAAATTAGTAAACTTATTAATTCTATGCCGAAGAGATGTTATGAAGTTATTAAAAATAATGAATTTAAAACTAAATATAAATATTTTTTTTGCAGTAAAATGAAGTTACTTTTACTCCCTTACCGTAAAGTCGTGATCGGAGGAAAAGTTAGATATAAAGTTTATGATGTTTATAATGCAATATCTGTGGAATGGAATATGAGATCTCTACTTTCAAATGGGAAAATGTATGAAGTACTCAGAGAAAAGAACCGCTGCAACATCGTGGATATGGGATGATAAGATAGAGAAGAAGATGACAGTACAAAAATACGTTCCAACAAAAAAACAAAAGAAGGCATTTATAACGAGTCCTATATGTAAGTATATCAATAATGAGAGCGTACAATATATTCGAATAATATTTCAGGCAAATTGAAAACAGCTACTCATAACACATAACTCTGCCAAACATATCTTTACAGCATAAGCAAGAATCATAGATCAATTCAATCATTCTATTTGTTTTTAGTCGATTATTTCCGTGGAAACTTTTATGTTGTTTTGAGAAATAGAACGTTATAAATCTGAGTTAAGCAAATTTCGAAAATACATACAACCAAAGGATTACAGCTACCATGCGCGTAGCGAGGTAGGGGCAGGGTGGGCAATGCCCCCCCCCTAGAGAAGCCCGTGTAGGCTCTATGCCCCCCCCCCCAGAAATAAGAAGCAATCATTACTAATAATTTGGAATTTTTTCTTTCATTCATTCTTCTTTCATGTAGTAAGATATACATACAAGCATAATTGTTTTATTCAATTATTTGCAAAATTTTGAATAACTTCAAAATCCTTTCAAATTATTCATAATAATGAATTTTTCGTATATCTACTCTACCTCAATTTTTTAAGAAGAAGACAAGTGTCGTTTTGGCCAATGTGCTGAAAGGAGATTTTAAATGTCTATCAGTCAAATAAAATTCTCATTTTTCCCAAGTCCATCAGAAAATGAGTTACAGTAGCGTTATTATATTATGCGAATTCCGACCATTTTTATCCTAGGTACCAAAAGCATAAGAAATACACCAAAAGGAATAGTTCAGTTCACCTAACTTTCGAAAACTAATTAATTTTTATTCATATAGGAGAGATATCCATAAAAGTACATTAGCAACTAGGCGCAAAGTAATTAGTACTATTACATATTAATTTCCTACTTTTCAATATCTTAATGGCAGAAATTGCCAGAATATGGAATTCCCACGATCTCCCAATACTGATAACACCCATCCTCTTTAGAGCAAAGCGTGTAAACAGAAGCACGTTCTGTTCAAATAACATAGGATTATACAGCAACAACTTTGGAAAAAACTTTGGTGACCTCTTTCAATATCTCAGAAAAAAGTGCTTTCACAAAAGCGCGGTATTACATGTCATTATCATTTATTTATGAAAATTATTCAATTTGCCGCTCTTTTTCGTTGCATGTAAATCTGCGATATCACATTTTTTGTCTTTATTCGTCAAACCAGAAGGCGAAATCATAAAAACTGGAAATTAAAAGACTTTAACGGGCCGGCTACAGCCGTGCAGTAATAGCTCACTCCTTAGAATATATAGCAAACAGGAATGGTGATATGCCAGATCTTAGAATATATGAGCGTAATTTGTCAAGAGCAGGAGATTATACGTAAGAGTAAGTGAGATGAAGGAAGGAACATTTGTCAAAGCTGAGTGACAAGTTTTCAAATGTGCTTTTGTTTTGTGAGCAGATTTAGTCAATTTAAAATTCTTTTGCGAAATTTAACACAAGTACCGAATCAATTCTTTTCAAAACTATTTCTCTTTGAACTTTATTTAGTGCAAAGTTTTATAGTGCCACTAGTGCCTGTTAAAATCTTCATATCAATTAAAAAAACAGAAATTAAGTGTTCGGTCAGTGCTTGCAAATTTAAATTGGATTATAAACTAGGGAAATCCTGTTTGAGGCAACTAAATTATCTAATTATCTTTTTTGTTAATAGAAGCAGAGATTTATATAAATTAATTATGTGAATTATTTCAAAATAAAGTAGAAAAAGAACATTTTTTACCACAGATGCTCCGCACAAAACCTTTGTTTACTTTTTGCAAATTGACAATTTGCTTAGAATAGGGATGGCGGGTAAATACATGTAAAAATGGACTACCAACACAACCAGAAATTCATTACGCAAATCTGGCTCCTAGACATGACAAAATTTTACCAGCAATTTTAATGTGAAATATGTATTTGGAGACCGTGTAAAATTTTATTTTGCCAGAACTCGATTGCAGACTTAACCGATATTATAATATAATAATTCAATTCTCATTATATGCTACGAATTTGTGATACAATTATTATTTATATCAATAACTGTAAGTTGATAAAAAATTTTCTGATGACATGCATCTGGGCATAAGTGTAGCAGAATGATCGTGATTAATATGTGTAGGTTGGCCCATGACACAGAGATAACAAGCTATGGCCGATTCGAAAGGAATTTTTTGTGTTGCTACGTCATGAGGTGACAATGTCATTTCCAGCGAATTTGTTTTGAGTTTTTCGTATTTTATTGACTGAAATACGTTTTGAATATATTATAATATTTATCTAACCATTAGTTTCTTCGTTTAATTCACTTCGGGAAAAGTAATTAATTATGTGCTAGTGAGAAAGCAAAGAAATTTTTAGATTGAAATTGAGACGAACAAATTTGTAACAATTGTTGCCAAAGCAGGCAAGCAACCAATTGACAGCTAATTCGGCCATAACTTGTTAATCTTTTTATCATCGGTTGGCCCATAAAATGGTATTAAGTTCATTAATGGATGGATATATATGAATTTTATGCGATCCTTTTTTTTCTGAATATAAATCATTCTATTTCTATAGTACAGTAACTATAATTTGCAAAACCTTTAAATTTTTCCGCAAATTTTTGGTAGAAAAATAACGTAGAATTATACAAAAATGTATTTTTAATGTAACGAAATATCTTTATAAGCCATTTAATCCCACAAGAAGAAAGCAGTCAATCCATTGTATGCACACATTTTAAGATTAGCTGAGGATAATCAGCGTGGCTCCTTTATCTATAGAACATTTTAACATTGTCCGACAATTGGTGAGAGTTTTAGATATTATAATTATTCTTTTTAGGTATGCTGTTAGCAAAAATTGGAGGCCCTGTTTACCCTATTGGAGTTGGAGGACGAGTATCAAGCTCTGCTGAAGAGCTAGAAGATTTCAGTGCGGAATTAGATTTTAATGCAGTTATGCTTGAAAATTTAAAAATGGAAAATAGATTGAACCGACAGAGTGCTACGTGAATGTATTTTCAATTGGAAGATCCAAGAATAATAGCCCTAGAATGCCGAATATCAAGAAAATAATACCATTCCTTGCAAATCTGAAGATAAAGAGCTGATTCAGCAGATCTGCAACCTAGAAAGATGCCCCATTAGTTTTAATGGGGTGGTAACTGGCAATGGATATGTTTCATTAATTGAATCGAATAAATATTTCGATAGATATGGCGTTTAATGATTTAATACAGATCTGCTTAAATCTGGTCTATCTCACTGGGAATATTAATTATTTGCGAATTTTGTATGAATTTAAGAAATTGAACTTTGAAGTTAGCACTATTAACTTATTGAAGAATTGTTGAATATGTTTGAACAGCGATAGATTCTACAAGAATAATTTAAATCTGTTTAAAGTTTTTTTTTGTACGTCATTTATATAAAGAAAATGGATAGATATGGCGTTTAATGATTTAATACAGATCTGCTTAAATCTGGTCTATCTCACTGGGAATATTAATTATTTGCGAATTTTGTATGAATTTAAGAAATTGAACTTTGAAGTTAGCACTATTAACTTATTGAAGAATTGTTGAATATGTTTGAACAGCGATAGATTCTACAAGAATAATTTAAATGTTTAAAGTTTTTTTTTTACGTCATTTATATAAAGAAAATGGATATGTAAATCTCTAGTAATATTTCTTCTTTATTTTAAAAATGAATAAAAGTACATTTAAATCAATTCGTTGCTGTATCTTCATCCACTTAAGCGTATCTAACAACCACTTAACAGACGAATATCTTGCACACAACAGTGTACTTCGCATCGCTTTATTCTGGACTGTTTACTAAATATTATACCCTAAATGAAATCTATTGGGTAAACTGAGTTTGTCATTCCGTTTGTAACACATAGAAATAATGAAGGTATAGCTAAATGGATTGGACACCCAAGCATAATAATAAAAGTTATTTTAATTTTTGCATGTCTGTCCGTTCTCACGATAGCTCCAGAACGGATTTACTTAGAAAGCTTAAATTTTGCACACGAGCTTTTCGAGAAAAAAGGAAATTTAAGTTCGGAAATGGAATAAATCAGGCAACTCCTTCGTTGAATTGCCTTGCCATACAAAACTTTGGTTTTCCACTATATATTTAGACACCGCTTGAGAACGAGTCGACGTAGAGAGCTGAAATTTTATACACGGCATTTTCATAAAAATTATGAGTATAATTTCAAAAATAGGATAAATCCCACAACTCCTTCTTGATGTTGCCATATAAAAATTTAGGAATTTTATGTACAGGTACTCTGAAGACGATCAGTCCGAGATGTTTTTATTGTACTAAAAAGTTCTTCAGACTATGAAATCCTATGAAATTAGTTACAATAATTTTTACTGTCCAATGAACCGTTTTAGAAATATATGCGAAAAACTACTTCAAGAATCTAATTTCACGGCTGTTATTGGGATACATTCACAATTTATTAGAACCATGAATTTGAAATAACTTGTTTTTAGAAAACCATATAATTATATGTTAGTAAATTATTCTTATTTTGTTCTTGTTTTTAGGAAATATTCTTATTGTTGTTTAATTTAAACATACATTGGTTGAAAAAAACAACGGTAATCAATGAAATAGTTTGCTTCATGTAAGGAAACTTGGTTTTAACACTGATTAACGTTTTAGAAAGTTATACACATTTTTGAAAAACAATACTTGCTTGAAGAATATTCTCCTTCAATATTGTGTCAGTCTGCCCCCTACTACCCACCCCACAACAAAACGCTGGCTACGCCAATGACAGCTACAGTGCTAGTTTATGGATCTACCACTTTCATTTATTGTGTGACAATAGGAATACTACATATATTGAAATATAAAATTTTTATTGAATTAAAAAGCTTGTGGAATATTAAAAAAAAAGTGAAGTAAAAGTAATTACGGAAAATGCAAAGAATATACTTCTAGCAAAAATACAATTTAAATCAATTAACTTGAAATGCATGCTAAGCAAAACAAGTGTTTACACAAATGCAGGTTACACTTAAGTTATTGTGTCAACCATAAGAAGTGACTGCATTTGTTTACATGTTATGCGACATGCTTAAAGCGGGTCAAACCAGTTGCATCACATCAAGCAAAGTTAACCACATAAGTGCAAGTAAGTAATTTATATTGGGCATACGTACATACGACATTAATATTATAATAGCATGGTATCTTTTTGTATAAATACGCTAAGAATACTTTATTAAACATGCATAGTATTATCAGACTTCTGTCTTCACTTGGTGCTTGTTGGTTATAGCTGCGCCTTCCTACCACTGGGCAGCAGCTAGATATGAAGATTGAAGATTTGTGTTGATCCAAATAATAAAAAAATGCTTTTTAGAATTACTAAGGCCCTACATAAGGGCTGAATAGTTGTTACAATTGACCGACATAGGTCATACATAGGATAGAAACATAGCGAGAAGGTCAACTAAGTTCAGTTCGTGGCATTGTTGCTCGGCCTTCTGTATCAAGACCTGAAGAAAGTGCTGTCTATGCTTCTACCAAACTAGTCCTTTCGATTTGCTCACTATGCTTCCAGCCTTAATTAATAATTATTGTGAATTGCAGAAAGGTAATATGGGAAGTTTTGAGGTCAATATGCCAATAGTGCTCTACTGTGAAACTTATATAAGCTGTTATTATTTGAATGATAAATTTGTGTATTTTTTTCCTTCAATTCAAAATATTAAATTAAAATTATTAGAAAATCTCTGAATACTAATCGGTTCTTGTACAAAAACTACAAGTCAGAAGCTGACTGATGCCTTTCTTTCGAACAAGTCCGTTGAATTCAGTTTGTATTTAAAAAAATAGGTAACCTATCTATCTGACAAACTTTCATTAAATAAAAAAATTTGTCAACCACATAATTAAAAAAGTGAAAATGAAAAATTTAATCCACTGTGTATCTGACCGTGATATGTACATTGTACACATATGTACATATGAATATTTTCTTTAAAATCTTTAAAGTTGCCTTCTGCGCTATCGTCAAGCTCGCAGAGTTACTTCAAAACGCTTGTTTGTTTCAACAGAATCATTTTACATAGGAGAAATGACTAAATTTAGTCGATTCATCGATATTTTTCTGGCGATTTTTTTAGTCGTCGATTTTTTTCTATAAATAATCGAATTAGTCGATTCATCGATACGGTTTCAAATAATTTGTTACATCACTAATTTGAATTAAGTTTGCTTAAAAAAATTTGATTGTACCACTGACTTATAACAATTGACTGTGCGATTTGCTAATTCATGTGGCACAAAAAATTTGTTTCTGTATATCACCGTTAGAGCACCCCTTTACTACATAAAAAACATGTAAAACTCAACCAATCAGATAAAATTTTACACCCGCAAATCGAATTAAATTAAAAAAATACATTTTCTTGTGCCCAAGTGATATTTTAATCGCTTATAAGGAATTAAAATCATTCCGACTTTAATTTTCAAAAGTTATTCTTACCTGAATCCTGCGTATGGGCAAGAAAGTCGGAGCATCATAAACACTATCTTTACATTATTCTTTCTGTGATGATTGCATCTGAAGCCAACATAAAACATCAAATGGCATAAGAAAACGTTCAGTAAGCAATATTTTGTGTTGGTAGCTCCAACTCTGTCATAGGGCGAAAAAGAAAACTGTAAAACTTGTGCCATTCTTTCCTATAGGAAAATAGCAATATGCTCAGTCCAATGTTATAAGTCAGTAGATTGTACCCATATTAGTATTATTGTAAAACATTACCCAGGCTACTGTGGACCTAGATAGGCAGACTAAAAGGTATTTTACATGCAGCAATTTCCAGCAACAATTAAAAACAATTACACGTCAATTGCCGTCACAGCAGAAATATTTTCAATAAATTTTGCAATGGAAGTAAGTCAATGTTAGTCAACGGAAGTAAATTGGAAACTTTTAAGAGAAAGGAAAATAGCACTTCCTAAAAGGTATTCTGACATTTGAACCAGCCGGATATTGAACACGGTGTGTAGCAAACTTTTCTCGACCCGTTGAGAGCATAGCACAGCAACAATCAGAATGAGACATCCCACACGAGTATTAGTGATGCAGAATGCAAAGAGGTTTTCTGAGGAAGAGGTGTAAAGATATATATACTTCTTCTCACCTCTTCCCAAGAAAACCGATATGCATACTGCATAAAGAATACTCGTGTTTGATGGCCCAATAGGAGCATTCTTCCCTGTTCAATATGTGGCTCCGCTCTACTTACATGTCACAAAAACTCCACCAGCCTGCAGTTGTGGCCATCAACCTACTAATGACGCATAGTCTTCCAAAACAGGATAAACCGTATGCAATATCAGTATTTGGGCTTTATCTACCTTATAGAAAGAAAAGAGGTTCGAATATATCATAAAGAACTATGCACCAGTTTAATATTTAGTGTATTGAAATTTAAGCTGACATCCAAAAGCGGGGCAGAAAAAACGCGAAAAATAGATGTTGCGATGTTGAGATTGCTTTTTTTGCAAACATAGCAACAATAAACTAATCTTTTTTATTACCGAGCTATAAATATTGTTTAAATACAGTAAATTGCGACTTACCTCAGTCCAAGCCATCGTCTTTGGTGCTCTGTTTTGCTGTCCGGTATGCTGCAAAGGCTTAAGTTCTGAAGAGGTATTGTTTTTAAACACAAAATATGGAAGTAAACAAAAAAAATGTTTCAAACACAACAGAACACGTAACAAACTTTCCCGATTAACGAACAGCACGAGCGAGCAGCAATTGCAAACACTTTTTCAATTCGAAGAACTTCCCGCATTTATTTCATAGCAAGTGCCAAATGCCCGATCACCACGGTAAGCGATGATAATTAAAGAAAAATGCACTTTTGTGTTTTTGGACATACAGTGCAGTGGTAGCTGCTGGAATTAAACTGTACAAAAGATAAGCGCAATTACATAACAAGTAAATTTTCACAGCACTTCAAAAATCAGCAACAAAACTGATGCCTTCCTTGTTTGACACTTTTGGCCCAATTTCCATCAAAGTTTACATTCAAAAACTATTCAAAATAATTTATAAAAACAACTATTGAAAACGAACTGTTTCTGGGATTTTATATTCACTTATATCAATGTATTCGTTGTATTCATCAAGCAAACTGCATAACATAAAAGCAAAATGTAAAATTTCATTTACAAAGGCATTTGGCAATCAGCATCTCACAAAACTGTCACAATTGCAGATAAAAAAGAGCAAATGTCAATTGTACAGTTAGTACGTTTTGGAATGGGATTGGAACTAGATTGGATGAAGTAATAGAGTAGTTAATTTCAGTGCCGATTTCAAGTTTTAATAATTTTTTCAGTTATTCAAATTTTACTACATGAAAGCTATAATAAAGGGTTTAATTAAGGGAACTTTATCTTTAATGTGCATAGTATACTGTACTGATGCTATGTTTGAAAATAAAGAAGAATGTAATTTCAATTCATCTCCATTTGCCATTTCTATCTGTTATCATTGCGGAAGTTTTTAGGCAGTTTTTATGGGTGACAAGTATTCGCGGGTAAGAAAAATTCCGTGCTACCAAGTTTTGATCGGGAATACGGGCAGAATACCAATTCTATTGCCAGCAAATTACCTCCGACCATTTTGAAATTGCGAAATTTCTTATTGCATAATATAATAATTTAATAATCATTACGTATTGTGAATTTGTGATATAGTTATTGTTTATATCAAAAACTGTGACTTAATTAAAAACGCAGTCATTTCTACACATTTAGTACGTTTGCACGCCGGAATGAAACAAGATTTGAGTTGGATTGGAACGAACAATATTTACCATTTGACTATACTACATCGAGACCTACACGCTACAAGATACAGATTTCAGTTCGTACATAACGGCCTACCGTAAAAACCGCTAATGATATACATTTACATAGAAAAGACAGAGAGAGTATTGTGTTTTTTGTACCGTGCTTTCAAAACCCTCAAGAAAAGAATACTTCCCAAGCCATGAAACAGAAATCTATATGTATGCGTTGTGAGTCAGTTTTCTAAAATGTTTTATATTGATTATTATGGAAAAGTGCCAAACATTGACTTTATATATGCTATAGAGCCTAAACTACTGTCCATACAGGAAAATAGTCTTCTAGTAATTTAAAGATTGGTTCCTTACCTTTCCAAAGGCTACACTTCCTATATACCTTACTTAACAAAATATTGATTACAAAGTAACTTTACCAATTTACGCTCAATACCTCAGAGTCTCAGCTGAGTGATAATTGGATGTGTGATGTGCAACCGGAGTCCGAATCTGTTGGCAGCTCTTCGAGGAGGGAACTAAAGGAGGCGACATGTGATGAAAAAAGCGTAGCATGCAAAGCACTATCGTTCTTCTTCTTGTTTTGTCAGGTGTCTCTCCTCAAATAGGCAGCTACATTCGACATCATCAGCCACGGCGTACAACGATTACTCAGCTGAGAGTTTTTGTTTAAACAAAAAACTTTTTTTTTTAAATAATTTTGTTAGAAAAGTATAAAATTTTTATTTCGATCCGGAAGATAAGCAAGCAAGCTCAAAGCTGGAAGCACAACAATGCGACGGCGTTCATCAGCTGAGATTTCATTCCATTTTATTATCAGATATAGGAATAAACTGAAATTTGAGCTGATGAACTCTGATGACCGTAGCATTGTGTTTCCCGCTTAAGATTATCAGAACACCATTTTTCTGTATGAATAGTATTTAACGCGGAGGAGCTATTCAAATCAAACTTTTGTCAGTTTTACATAAGACCACTGCAATTATTTAAGAATGTTAGGACTCCGTTTGAGCTCTCATGCGGTAGTGAGGGAGTCTGTTACTTCATCGCTTGTGAAGTATTCTCGAGGGTTTTGACCGTGCTTTCCTATACATTACACGACATTTCGTCCACTAATGGCGGAACGTGGTGCTTATCACACATACACAAATTTTACAATAGCCCTTTTTGTTATATAATCCAAGCCAAGGCTTTAACCTGACGGTATGTCGCTATCTAATCTCAATGTGTTAAAGACGGCAATAAAAATTGTGCTGCCCTATTATTGCCATGGCGATGTTTTGGCGATAGCTCGATAATTAAAGTCAATTAGATGCCCGAAAACATTACGATTGGCCTAAGAAACGCTTTCTTGTTGCTACATTATTGCATTTTTATTGCCCGGATAGGTGTATATAAACTATATTTAAATAAATTTTACCGTTATCGAGAATATTTCAGTCTTTCCCTTTGGCGATTTACTCATTTGAAGTTGTTATTTGTTCAAATGTGGTAGAGTAGAAAAGCAGTGAAAGCAGAAAAAATTGCAAACCCAAAAATAAAGTAATATTTATCGCCATAACGATCATAAAATGAATCACTTGATTCGTATGTGATGGAACACTTAGCCCCGTTAAACTAAACGGAAGCGATAGCTATGCATATAATTCTGGCAACAAAAAATAAGTTTTATGCGATAAAATGGCGATTTGCTTGTAATTGAAAAGCAAACGCAAGAAGATAAGAATATTTATCGCCATGGCGATCAACAAATGATTCGCTTATACTATTCACATGAGATTCAACATTTGCTGCCAAGTTAAGCGTAAGCATAAAAATGCATTATTGCCGGCAATAAATTTGCTCGTTGTGGCAATAAGAAATCATAAGAAAGCGATTCATAGCCCAATCTTAATATTTGGTGCGAAAGCTCCCATCGAGGCAATTGGTGAATTGTGGTGTAGTGCACTGTCAAAAACTAATTCTTCAATGCACTTAAAAAAAAAACCATATGATTATGATATGCTTAGTAATCGCATCGCACTCATAAATTTTCTTCTCTAAAAAGTAAAAATTAATATAAGAACAGCAGCTGTTTTTTTCACAGCAATGTTGTTTTGCCTAATTAGCTTCTTGTCGAGCTTAATCTGCACTTTTAAAGAATTATCCTTAGTGCAGCTCACCTTGTCCAGGACCGACACCGAACGCAAACAATGACCAATCTTTAGATTAGATCTGACTTCTTTGCCAGCTCGACCTATCAACGGATATTCTGACTCCCTCTGAGACTTGGTTTTCATTAAAAATTGAAATATAGTCTAAGTTTCATGGAAATTTATTATTATAAGTAAAAAATGTTCAGTCATTTTTATTCATAACATTCTTTGGAGTTTGTTTTGAATTTCTCGCAGAGATTGCATTAGATGCTCTGTTCCGGGTTTAGGATACAAAAGGTTCAGGCAAGCAGACACCAGATCTTGGGCTTTAGCAATTATTCTTCTTCTAGCATAATAAATTTATAATTAATAAGACTATATTATATTAAAGGCAATGCTTACTTGTTCCGGTTTGGTAGCTGATGTGCATTAACTGTTAACAAATTTACTAGTCTGGCAGACGACTGCACTAAATGCCATTCATTGCCTTCACTTGCCCAAACTCTCTCATTCATTGAAATCATGCTGAAAGAAGAACTTATATTAGCTAAAGAGAGAAAATTTTTTATTAGTCTCACATTTATATTATTGTCGACACCCCAGATGAAATGCTAGGTAAACACAGAAAGACTGTCTCAGAAATAAATTCTTACAATCACTGTTTCCGGCATTTTTTTTTGGAAATTTGTTGGGCCGTATAAATGACAATAAAATTTGATCATTTTTGAAATATATTAAAACTGTCTTAGACTGCCGGATTTGTCCATTTTCAAACCAACGAATGAATACAATTACTGCAACTAATTTTGCTAAATAAAGGCCTAAGAATTTTACAACAGTTGCCCGATTGATGCGACCATTCGAATTTATTACAATACTTATAAAACAGCTGTGACCAAAATTTCAGCTTTCTAAGTTAATTTTTTATTTTAACGAGCCGACCCGACAGCAAGATGAACGGCCTTATAAAAATTAAGATTCATATTTTTTAAAGTTAAAACAAAGAACTTCAGTTAATTTCATTTAGGGTATTTAAATATCCTTTGAAGTTATCATTCAATATACCTGGCATAATAGTCTATAAGCAGCTCAATATCTAAATTCATCCCAACTAATGCATCTGATACAGTTGCTTCGTTTACCTTGAGTTGGCAACATTTTATTTCTAATTCTCTTACTAGAAATGCAAGAGGAAAGCAGTGTCCTGAATCTCCGAATTCTTTTACTAAAGACTGAACTTTCGCCAACAACCTGGTGCACTTCTCTTGTGCAGAGCCAGATCCTTCTACTGCCTTATTCAAGATCTGGATCCATACAGATTCTATGAGCAGTGGATCATTGTGATGAGAACAATTCAATATTGTCAGTTTACACTGCCATAATTCAAACGGTTCAGCAAAATCTGAATATAGTTGAGTCATATCGTAAAGGGTATAATTTAAGCTCTTCATAGCTTCAAGAGCAGCCGTGCTGTTTATAGAAGAAATTGCATCTAAAATAACTTTTTGTACTCTAGCGATTTCGAGCTGAGAATATTTATAAAAATTATTTAATATCTCATGAGTACACACATATTTACCTTATCTTCCAGATCTTTAAGCAGCACTCCATTGTGTACTGAATATCCAACGCTGTCATTTCTCATGCACATAACTGCTCGAGCTAAATATTCAATTCTTTGAGGCAATGGAATTGAGTTAGATGGCATGGACGCTAAATTGTCTAGAATTTTGGTAGCAGCAGCGTGTTGACCATTTTTTTCGTAATATTTCCACAGAAGATCAGTTAATTTTAAATTTTCCGGATTCCTAATCACAGACCTCCGTAGGAACTCTCCAAGCGAAGGTTCCGTTAACACAAGTAATTCGGATAGCATATCATGCGCTAGAAGCCAATCGTAAACTACAACATGAAGCAGAGAATCATTTGTTTGTATAGCAGTTGAGATAACTTTCATAATTTCGGTATTGGAGGTTTTATCTAACGATTCAATGCATGGAAGTGTGGACAGTTCTGAAGTGGCACTTGAATTGCAAATGTTTTGATAAATCACGTCCAACATTTGTTTTGCTTGATTGTAGTATCCCATTCTGAAGAATTACATTGACAGAATTAAGAGAGTTAAGTTAATTCTAAATTTAATACCTTGTGGCAAAGGCTGCATATCCTTCTCTGTCATCAATTGGTTCATTATTTCTATAATAATGTAGGGCGTAACACTCTGGATCTGCTTTGGCTGCGCATGTAGAAGCCAATTCTATAACCCCTTGATAAAACCCAGCTGAAATAAATTGTTGGCAAATATTCGATAATGGCAAATTTGGAGCAGCATCTTTGCAAAGCTGTAGCGCAGTTCTAAGTCTCTCTTCTTTCTCTTCACGAATGGCACATGTTTTAGACAAAAGAAGAATTTCAGTGGCTTTAAATGAAACAGCATCTTCATGCCTGTACAGATTTGGGCAAACATCGCGTAATTTTGCTGAAATAGAACTAACGCTTGCATTATCTTTAAGATATGAATTAATAAGAGAAACAATCAAAAAAGCACAGGAATCAGCTCTCGAAAGCGTCAAATCCCGGAATGTACACGCTGTTAGGACGTTTTGTTGTTCTTTAGTCAGCTGATTTAATAATAGTTGAAATTGATGTTCACAAAGAATTTTCCATAGAGCCATTACTTCACAGACATGCTCTAAAATAAAATTTAAGTTATACATATAACATATATATATATATATATTCGAAAATGTGCAATTCCTACTGATGAAATAATTTAGCGCAGTCAGAGATCTCTTTTCTTCGCTCTGTGCTTGTTCCCCAGAGGTGCACTGCTCTACTAAGTTAGTCCCTTGAGTAAATGTACCGAAGCCACTGGTAATAATATTTTGGTTTGAACATTGTCTTACTGGACCTATAAAAAAGTTTCTTTATTTTTAATACACTAAAATTGTCGGGGTGTTACCAGAAATATCATTTACAGAATTTGCGTCTAAGAATGCTTTAATAGCATATAAATCATCCAATAAAAGTTTGCAATCCTGTTGGGTAATGGTACTGCACATATTAATGTCAATACACCTCTTCTTCCAAATAGGCCGTAGCAATCTAGTTACGTACAAGTACAAACCGTCATGCTTAGCTGAAAATATTGTATTGGAAATTTCCAGTCCAGATTGTGCAAAGTTCTGCCCTACAACTAAACATTTTGTTAAGCAGGAAAATAAAAATATCTGATTATGTTAAATTTACTTGGACTCATAGTTGGAAATTGGACATGTTGTATTAGATTTTGTTGCACACTGTTAGTCGTCCTTGCTGATACCGGGGTAGATACAAACATATGCGGCGAGTTTCTGTCCGACATTGTTCCAGGACTTTGCACCCAACGGCCTAATGACGCTTGATTCGCATAACAGCTGGGTTCACCGCCATATAACATAAAAGCTTGTGCTGCCCACATTGCGATGTCGGTTGCACGGTATGTTTCTGAACATGCCAAAATTAGACAAGTCGCGCATGCTTCTCGTTCGGTTTGAGCTTGAAAGTATGCCTTGATTGCTTCGTGATGAGGACCGTGACAAGCTACTAACAGTTGTTGCAAAATATCAGCAGGTCTAAGCAGGACTATAATGTGCGCTCCTTGATTTGTAAGTAGAACTACTTTTTTCGGGCGTTGTGACGTCCGCAATGTATTTATTAATGTAGTTTTGGTTCTCTCTTTTAACTCAGCTAAGCCCCAGACAATTCCGTCTAACGGTAAAACGGTTGTAGACTCAGCTAGGTACGGACGATTGGGAAAAGGTGTTGAACTAATTGACCAAAGAATATCTTGATCTTGTTGTGGCGTACATACAAGCAGAAGAGTACCTATGACACAAAGCAACAGTAACAAATATTTCGACTAAAGAATCAGTAAGAATTTCAATAAGCTAAGCTACGAAAATAAAATAAATATAACTATTTTCACGTGAAGAATTTAGTTTTTTTATCCAGTCGGTGAAACCAACAATCATATAATTTATAGCCGAATAAATTCCATGTGCAAGAAAAAATGTTCATGGTATGAAGCAGTACATCCCAAGCAAGGCATTTGGACGCAAATAAATATTTCCATGCATAAATCGCACTTCAGTAGAATCAGAGAATATCTCTTTTCGTGTCACTCTTCCTTCCCCCAACCGGCAAATATCGCCTCAACGGAACATATTCTCGGTATAGTGGTTCAGTAGCCGGCAGGGGTATTCAAATTGGCTTCACTACTTTAGTGCTATACCGTGCAGCTGAGAGACTTGGTTACTGACATGTGTCACTATACGTTTGTGATGTAGTTACATACATCCCATGGAAAACTTTTCTTGTACATGGAATTTGTTCGTCATGCGATATATTTATAAGGTATATGATTTTTGGTGAAACACAAAGACTATAAAGACGATGTCTGGCTTTGTATGTATTACCTTGAAATAAGTTATATATAAGACGATAAAGGGAGTTAAATGGACTTTAAATAATAGAGCATATAAGAAATAAAACTTAATGAAAAAATTAAAACGGAAGACTTCTTTGCCATTTCAGGTAAGATCAAGAAAAAAAAAGCCTCCTCTAATGCAAACCTTGATTGTAGAGAGCTGAGTGAACTCCTTTTGGCTTATTTATTGTAGTATTTGGCGTATATCCCGGTGGTAGTCGGACATGCATCAAATATAGCCCTTGAGGCTTCGACAAGTCACTAATTGACGTGATCGTACCAACTGCGTGTTGTTGCTGTGGTGTGATTTGCAGTGGAGTCGTTGCGAAGAATAGACGAACGCCAGACTGTGTTACAGCAATTAAATGCATTTCGGCGCAATCATCGATGGTAAGAGCGCATATGGCTTTTATTGGCTTAAAAATTGATGGGTCCACTGTCCTGAAAAATATGTAATTACAGTTTCGATTGGAATGTTTTCTTTAATTTGACAACTTTATTATATTTCCAGCATGGTAAACGATGTCGTTCTGAGATACTCTGGCTATTCTTGTCATTGAGTTGCAATCTTCACCCATATTCCAAACTTCTATAGTACCTTTTTCTGTGAGAACGTAAAGTAGTTGGCGACTGTTATCTATACAAATTTTTACAATTGGATCATTTTCCTAAGGGGGAAATTTATTTAGCATAACTGTCAAGACTTATTATGTTTTGCACATTTTCTTACCGAAAATACCTTTAAAAAATTTGGCATTAAATAAGAAACCAGTCCCTGAGAGTGGTTTATCTTTTTGCACCGTTTTCCAAACCAGCTCGACTCTGCTTGGTAGTATATTTCATAGAGGCACCCGTCACGTCCTCCAAGAAATATTCGACCGGACTCACTTCCTTCCACAGTTGTTATGGCTACATTGTCCGTGTTTAAAATAAAAATAGGTTTATTCATCAGTTGCATTTCTTCATAAGTCGTCGTGTTCTGCATTGATCTGTTTGGAGACGAGATTGTCTTTGTTGCATCGTTAAATGCTACTCCGAGCACTATAATTTCTGTTGGTGTAGTCAAAACTAAAAGATATTTAACATCCGATATGAACACCTGACGTCTTGGAGTCACTAGTCCAACGCTTACAATTAAGTGATTCAGGCCATCATAGTAAGCAACGTCTCTAGCTTGCTCATAGGTCCATATCTAAAAAAAAAAAACAAGAAAAAAAGATTGAAAATTTTCCGTCAATTTCTTACAGCTATTAGTACAGACATATATTTCTGAATCAATGGTAAGCCAAGCTCGTCCTATCTCCGGAAAAAGTCCCATCATGCAGTGACACTTTATATCTGAAATCAGAGGTCCAATAAGCCTTCTAGTTTCTATCCAAAGTTTTAGTAGTGTTACGTTTAAAATGCTCCAATATCTCGGGAGGTATAGGTATTTTGTTTACCGTGGTCACTTGATTTAATTGCTTGTGACCGAGAGATAGAGTAGACAAATTCTGGTAATCGTAGTCATTCAAACCGCTGGCCGTTGCCATCCCATGTTGCCTGATACCGGTAATCTATACGGTAGTATTTTAGGTTAGAGTTTTATTTAATTTATCCCATTATAAAGGAAACAAAATAGTATGTTGCTAATACTTTCTTACGTCTAATAATCCTGGAGATAAACCATCCTTGATGTCGTGCCTCTCAAGCATGTTTCCAGCAAACTCTAAGTAATCCATTTGTATGGGATTCATCGGCTTGGTTAAAAATTCTCTGTAAAAGGATATTTTCTTATATGTAAATAAATTCAACTTTCAGGCTATCACGTATTTCTTAAAACAATTTAGTTAGGAATACGTAATTTATTTTAACGCACAAGATTGGAAAGTTGTACGTTCTTTAAATTTTGCGGGCTGTTGTAATGCGAGGGGACTTGCTTGGTAGAGATAAACTTCAAAAATTCTAACTTTCAAAAGTCAAATTGAATTTAGATGTTGGCAACAGTACAATAGTGTAGACTCAAGATGCGTGCGAAGTGTCGACGTACCCTACCAAACCAACTAAAACTACGTCACTGCGTCTGTGCAATGCATAAATGCATTGACACACGAGGTCAGTTTTAAGCGCGAATTACAATTACGACTTCGACTTCGGCTTAGACTTTGCTCAAATGGTAAATACATGTCGCAAGATATGGACTGAAATTAAACTTTGCTCAAAGTGCAAAGTTGGTGTTCACTGCGGCCAACTTGAGTTCAATCGAAGATGTCGGGACTTCTGGTTTGTTCAAGGAGTTGAAGCTTTAATTTAATTACAAATTTCACCTCAGCGTAGACTTCGACTTAAAATTAAGTCGCAGTCGACAGATCAGCCGTAATTGTATTTCACGCTTGATGAAAATCCCGGGTAAACCTAGGGCTACAACGGGCTAGACTATCTTGTTTTTTGAAAAACCTGGGCTACCCCGAGCTTACACTAAAAATTTCTCAGGCTAATAGTTTGACAGTTGTCACTTGCAATTTTTTGCTGATTGGGACATATAAATTCTTGAGCAAAAATAAGCAAAATACTATTATTATTCTTCACCCATTTTATAAATAGCTTTTTGCAATTAATTATACTCAGGAGAACTATCAGAGAAATGTCATTACATTAGGTTTTTAACCGTGTTTTAAAAACTTGTTCGATGAACGCACAAACACTGGGCAAATATTGGAGTAGAGAATTTACACGGTGAATGACATAAATTACAAGAACCAAAAGGATTGAGGAATCAAGGTTAGAAAAAACCGACCGGACTGTAATACATATTTCCATGCAAAAAACAAATAAAGCATATAAATACATAAGTTTCCAATACGAGTTTTATTCCTTTAGGTTGCTTACAATAGAAATCAAATTTCTAATTTTGGTGTCAGCAACAAAATATTTAGCTGCAGTCCAAGTATACAGGGTGTTTCCCCTTAGGAGGTCCATAGAGCCGGAGGTGATAGTACTCACCTAGACGAACCAAAAATTGTATGGCAGGTGGGGGGGCAATATCAACCGTTTAGGAGTTACAGGGTGATTCATAAAAAACGCTAGGTTTTTACAAAACACCCTGTATCTTAAAAACTACTGTAAAAAACTGTAAACTGTGGAGTCTCCTCTTCAATTTGACCTATTACACCCTATGTGTTATCTGTAGCCGTTAAACAGTTATTAACTCATAACCTATTCCGGTCACACCGAAATTAGACGATATTTTTTAAAATGACGTACTAAGGGAACAAATTATCGTTGAGGATAGGTTTGAAAATAGGTTTGAGAATAAGTTTAGAGCTAATAACTCTTTAACGGATACAGATAGGACATAGGGTATAATAGGTCAAATTAAAGAGGAGGCTCCACAGTTTACAGTTTTTATAAAAAAAAGTTATGTTAACGACCTTTTTGCAAAAATAATAGAGGTCAAAGTAAAAAAAAAGGAAAGAAAATCCGAAATTTTTAGTTTAGACCTTCATAACTTCTGAGGGGAGAGGGGTACGGGGCTGGTTGAGCTGTCGTTGGAAAGGCCATGAAGTTCTGCATACAGTGAGCCCTTAACTGTGACCATATGCCCTGTAGTTTTTAAGATACAGGGTGTTTTGTAAAAACCTAGCGTTTTTTATGAATCACCCTGTAACTCCTAAACGGTTGATATTGCCCCCCCACCTGCCATACAATTTTTGGTTCGTCTAGGTGAGTACTATCACCTCCCGCTCTATGGACCTCCTAAGGGGAAACACCCTGTATAGAAGACAAGTATTCCCATTAACATTTTGACACATTGCAGCTGATAACCTCAGACGTAATTCTGTGATTATTGTACATATATATATTTTTATAGGAAAGACAGAGAAAGGAGTATTGTGCTCTCTGTACCGTACTTTCCTATGCATTTTCACGATATTATGTCACCTAATGTTGGAATAACTTGTATTTATGAACGCAACCCAAAATCATAACTTTGCTAAACGCACCCTAAACGTGCGACAAATTTCAACGTCGAACGATGTCGTCAGCATTGTATTTTATACCATACACTGCCATGATTAGAACCAATTGACAGCGTTTTTACGGTATTTTTGTCGTGTCGCTCAACATTGTGTTTTAGCCTTTATTCCCAACTCTAGTTGCGGCGACAAAATCGATCGGGCCCATTGGGTACAGCAACATGGTATTGCCATTAGTTCAACATTTATTTCGATTTCGATGGAACCATTTCAGTGTTGCACTTTTTCTGGCAGCGGGAAACTGGGAGCACTGAAGTCCAAGAAGAAGAAGAAGAGTTTCTCTTTTCTAAAGTGTCATGTCTAGTTTTTTGTAGTTATTATTTATTAAATAATAACCTAGTATGTTAATGAATGTACGTTCTTTATAACTCAATGGATGAAATATCAAATAATAATGCGAGAAAATAAGCAAAATGTGCGCTACACTCGGGTTACATGCTTTTCGAAAGAATAGTGAATTTAGTGTGGTGTTACTTTAAGACGTTTGGTTAAATAATAAAAATTGATTACATAATAAAGTAAATGACACATTTATTATTTAAGCGAATTGCTAGCCGCGCGACAATGCGTAACTGGACGAATACGCGGAATGCCCTGGCCCTGGGCTTCATAGCTTGCTTAATTATTTTATACATGATTTGGACATCGTCAGGTAATTCTGGAGAGTCTGATCATCAGTCCAAAAATGGAAAAATTAAATCACGTAAGTAGGGTTGCCACAAACTAAATCTCGAAATCGTGAAGTTTTTCCCTGCCCGCTTTGTAAAACTCCTTTAAAGAGACGAATTTCCATTTTGGCGCACATTCAATATCAAAAATGGAATGTTAACATCTTTTTGAAATACGAGCTGAAAAAATTGATGGGAAAAGGTGGCAACCCTACGCTGTTTGTTTATGTTTTTATTTTTTTTTCTGTGCTTTCCAATTCCGCATGAGTTGATTAACTCTCTTCTAACTGCCAGTTTTCCCATTAATTTTTATTTACAAACAATGTAATATAAGAAGATTTATTATTATTTATTAAGCTACAAAGTTGGGAATATTGAGTAAACTAAAATATATCAAGAGATGTTGAGTTCAACAAAAAAAGTATGGAGAAAATTGTATGCCGAAATTGGAATATAACGATTCTTATTCAGAAAAACGAAATTCTCTGTCAACAAGGTGATGCAATAGAAGCTACTTAACTTTAATGCGTAATGGTTCTAATGGATTCCGTTAGAAATCTCCATATGGAGGTTCTTTGGACAAATGTGTTTACGTCTCCAAGAGGATTAATATAGAGCTATTTAAGTTGCCCCAATAAATCCTTTGATTAATTTCCTCTAGAAGTAAATTCAGTCTAGCGTTGTTGACGAAACATGACTCTTTTTATAAAGTTTAGAGAGTGGCCCAGCGCAACAATTGTAAAAGCTACGAAATGTGGGCTCGACATTAGAATAGAATAGAAAAAGCATTTATTAAAGAACCTCAGCCTAAGCTACGTTACAACATTAGGTACATCGAGTATAAAATAGATAATAGTATTATAAGTTGAGTACAAAGTCAAGAAAAACAACAAAAACACAACGTCAAACTCGCTGCAAATATCGAGTAATAGGATTATAAACGAGGTGGTACAATTAGAGGACTTATAATAATTTTTTAAAATGAAATTGATTAAGATTAAATATGAAATTAAGGTTGACATTAAGTTTAACAAAGTAAAAAACCCATAGACAAATCGCACAGAGGCCAGATCTCGTAGAAGTAAGGAAAATTTAGAGTATTGCATGGGATACATAACATCTACTTAAAATAAATACCAATCAGGAGCGAGTTAGGCTCGCGAAATCAGGGCCTCGGACTAAGAAAATTGGTTAAGCGGAAAAGTAATAAAATTTTATACGAACCAGGTCAGTGCAGCAAAGTTTCAAATGCTCGTCGAGGGACTTGATGTATTGATGCTTAAGAGTACACAAAACTCAATGTAACGTTAAAAATTCGTTATAAGCATTTATTTATTTGAGTACCCACGCCAAAGGAACGCAGTGAGTTGGGCACATCATAGAAAGTTACATGGTAGATTACATTAGAATAGAATAAATAAATGGAATGAACAGAATGCAACAAGTAAAATAAGATAAATAAAATGAACATAGAGTAAGATAGACTAAAATAACATTACGTAACATAAAATAAAATAATGTAACATAACGTATTGACCAGAATAAAATCGACTAGACTAAACTAACTAAATGAGTTAAATTTTTTTTTAATTTGAATTTATCGGGATAAAACAAAAAATAGGAATAGTACAAATATATATAGTGATATTTATAAATAAGTGATTAGTAATTACAAAATAGCAAAACATAGGAAGATGAGTGTTAGAAAGAACGCACGCATCTATAGTATAGCAAAACAAATTGTGACAGATATTAAAGCAATCAAATCTAAAGAAGTAAGAACATAATACAAATATGTATATACCTATATAGGAGTATTCAAAGAATAGAGAGGAATTGTCGAAAATAGCAATTTACAGCAGGAGATATAAAATGTATCGTATATCGCGATAATTCCAATCTATATCATTTATTAAAACCAACTGAACATTCAAGATCGATCGATCGATGACATTTGCATTTAGAGTTGCCCGAGGCTGAGTGATTTTAAACAGGAATCATTACATACTATCAAAACAAAATAGGAGATGAGTAGTAGAAAGAATAAGAACTACACAGTTTAGTATATTACAGTATATAATTATATTATTAGTAATGTAGTCAAAAGAAGTAAGAACTTAATATATACATAGCATAGCAAAATAGGATTCACATTCCAGCAAACAATATAACTAGTGGTGG
The DNA here is from genome assembly GCA_963924295.1 of Dioctria rufipes. Classification (NCBI taxonomy): domain Eukaryota; kingdom Metazoa; phylum Arthropoda; class Insecta; order Diptera; family Asilidae; genus Dioctria; species Dioctria rufipes. The sequence goes on from OZ002744.1 coordinate 166,764, forward strand.
GACCTTAAAGAAAATAATTGGTTCAAATTGATAGAATGTAAATAACATAGACATATCGCAATTAGTGAGATAGAAATAATGGGAGCTTAATGTATACAATGCAAAGAAATGGTACAGTTAACCTTAACATAGAAACGGCCAGATTAACAAGACAGAGATAGCTGGAAATTTAATTCAAAGTAAAGGCGAATGGCGAAAGGCGCAAGGTGATATAATTTCGACAACAAATATAAATGGAGAGTAAAAGCTGGAACCTATCAAAAACAATTTATCCAAAATCATACAGGCAGGATATATAGTATGGCATAATCACTGGATAGCTGAGGGCTGCTGATAAATTATCCAAATAAACAGCGCTCGATAATTATTGCATAGTATGATATAAAGTAAACAAGATCGAATCACTTGATGATAAGTTACCACCGGCAATATCCAGATTTATTGATAGTGAAACAACAGCAGACTTATAATAAAAAATAGAAAATCAATATACGATCAGATAATTTAAAGTATGTAAACCGATTTGTGTACAATCGGATGAAACAAAGCCTCTGACCACACCAGCAGGAAATACAGAGCAAAGCGGGATGGGTGGATACATATGCTATGGACATTACCCACGTGACTCGATGATAGCAGTTACCATGCATTAAGCAGATCAAGCAGCAACGCTCAGGAAATCATAGACCACAGACCTATTGCATTCAATGAAGCACTGCTGGGCAATAGGCTGTGTGTAGTCTTGTATATCAACTTCAGAGTGTTCAGTTCATACATGTTTTGCCAGCGAACAGGGAAGAAGCGATTCGAGGAAAAGGGACGGGGGGGGGTACATATGATCCGCGTTTAGTCTAAAGACATATGTAGTGCAGATATGAAATGCACAAAACCGCTTGTTGAGATTTCCGACGGAAATAGGGAACAGTCACACCATCAGCATAAAGGAAATGTGGTAGGATCAGAACTGAGAAAAGTCTTTTGCGGCTGATCACATCAAAGTGCTGAGAAGTAGCATAAAGTGAGCGCAAGCCAAAATATACTCTCGAACAGATCTTATTTTTCTGAGGCTCTCATGTCAGACCAGTATCCATGAGAAGACCAAGATTTAAAACCGAATTTGCCGAAAGCTCAATGTTTATCAGTAGACCAATCCCCGATTCTAGCAAGAGTCCCATTGATCACAGTCACTGCGTCACCGATGTGACTCCTATATGCGCCATAGTAAATCTGTAGGTCATCCACAAATATGTGGAAATGCACATCACTCAAAACAGTGGTGACATCATCGATAAAGAGTGTAAACAGGAGCGGACCCAGTACAGCCCCCTGAGGTACATCATTTACCACTGGCCTCATGGATGAGCACGATCCATTGCAGTTACCATGAAGTGGAGGTGGAGATCCTATAGGTTATGATGCGCACTGAGCTGGGGAAGCAATAGTGAGTGAGGGACAGTCAAAGGCCTTATTGATATTCAATAGCACATGAACCACGCATTTACCATTGTCACAAAGATTACGGATGTCCGCGGCTACATCAGGAAGGGTCGTGCTAGTAGAGTGACGCCTCATGAATTTTAGAGAATAAATTGCATGAGCTAACATGCGACAAAATTCGATCCGCAATGAGAGATATCAGAGGAGGAGTTAAATTAACTTATAGAATTTGAGTGGTACGTCACTATAACCCGTTGCGTTTGATTTAATCTTACGGCACGCATACTAAATATCAGCCTCCGAAATGCCAGTGTAGCTAAAATCATTATCGACTGACGGCTCACGAGAGTCAAGAGGAAGCCAAGAGGATGCAGATTCGCACCGGAACGAATTGGGGAGAGAATATGCTGAGCATTAGCTGAACTATCACTTACATCATCAGACAGCAGTGTAGGGCTATGAGGACAAACATACTCAGCATATTCTTCCAGTTCGCAGTCAGGCTGAGACTGCTTTACAGCCCAGAGCAATGTCGTTAATCTTGTTCCAATTGATGTCATTGCCACCCCTAACACCCCTCATCGTGTCATCTCTCAGTTTAACTCTGATCGTATAAACGGCCTGGCTACGCAAATGACGGAAGTCATGCAGATTAACAGCTGTTTTGTTACTCTTCCATTGTTTATAAGCAGAAGGATTTCCGGATATTTGAAAATTATGTCTTTAACCGTACGAATTTTGATGGATTTGAACGGGACCTGCCTGGCAAAAATCGAGCATAAAGAGATAGAAAAGTAATGAGCAGCAGCGTTAGGGTCAGAATTATTGAAAATAGGGGACCAGTCAGTTCCTACAGGATCAGCCTGAAGGGCATCATTCTGCATAGCTGAATAGTTTCTAAAAGTTCTCCAACGTATGGGAGATTAAAAGAGGCGAATAGTAGTTCATGATCGGAGATGCCAGGACACTTGCCAGAGAAAGCAGGCTGAAATTCCAGGAAAGATTGTTGATGACCCCTCTCACTCAATAAGCGGAAGAGTTTAAACTTTATAAAATTAGTAGTTATTATTTATGACTCAATACATATTATTCCTAATAATACATATACAAATTTTAGCTTTAGAAACCTAGAAAATGGACGGGAAGAGTATTTTTTCGCACAGCTTGGAGTATATCTTTATAACCAATTCAGCAAAACTACATATCTGGAATCATTGAAAGTAAAGTAGCTCTTTCAAACGATCTCCACACGATACAAAAATTTTTTTTTTGACGGGCCAAACTCACATAATCTTTAACTGTTGAAATATGTGCGAGTTACGAAGACCCATTCTGCCAAGTTTTAAATTCCTACGTTACGTCGTTTTCGATAAAAATGGCTCTAACTAAAGTATATACATAGAACTGATAGTTGAAGAATTTGTGAAACAGAGTCCATGGTAAATCCTTTAGCAGATCAGATAATTTTTCACCAGAATTAAAACTGGAAACAAGAAGTCGAGTTTTTAAACATAAATTGATAAATATATTCGCATCAACGTTTAATTAAAATAACTATAGAGAAGTAATCAACGACCAAATGAATTATATTTATATTATTAAATTTTCAAATGCATGGAAAAGTTTTTAAAACTAGTAATTAAATACATATAATGTGAGGTTGGATGCCATCAAAAGATCTTGGGCATTCACAGATCTGATCCTTCTTCATCAGTGTAAAGCAGGATTTACATTATGATGGCAGGCATGCATTTTTTACAGATATTGTGAGGGAGATAGTTTATTGAAATTTAAATGCTGCCGATGCAATCACTACAATATCTCTCACGTACTGTCCCCTCCAGTTTTTATGGTACAAATCGCAAGCTGTCACATTGTCAAGTTCTCAAATTGTAAATTTTTTAATCGTTGTAATAATAATTGTTAAAAAATGGAGGAAAAACTATGTCCGAAATAATTTCAATTTTTTCTATAAACAAATATGTAAAAACTTTCGTTTTCGCAATATTTTATTGCAAATTAAAAACTTACTTTTATTTTCTTCAATTTTTAACAGATGATTTAATAAATATTTTCTATAAAATTAGAGTGACAACAACAATATGGCAGCACGAGTAGTCGAAATTGACAAATTAGGATTGCCAATAACAATGTTTTAGTATCAGTAACTATAAAAACTTACTATGCCTGAGGCACTGACATATAATAAGAATGACTGAGCGTTTTTGCTTCAAAAATGGCACAAATATTGAACAGGCTGTGAAAACCCTTTATTTCGTACAATTGCACACCGATTTATAATTAGTTATTATTTGTCGATTGGAAACACTAAAGATGTTGTAAAATCGTATTGCATTAAATGAAAATTGTTTAGGAAATTAAACTCGTTTTAATTAACACAAAAATTAATTTTTAATATCACTGAAAAATATGCTCCTCTGCAGATTTGATGTCAAATATGCTTGAGCTTGTAAGAGATAGACGTATATAAATAATATATTTGTCTGCATTTTTATATCAATTCCCGTGTATTCCAATTATTATAGCCGTACTTTTTCCAAAAATTGGTTACAGTTCAGTGTACATTTTGAGTTTGAAAGTGACAAATAGATTTCAGCCAAAATTTGTGCCATTTTTGACTATAGGAATTAGATAGGATGGCTAAGTCCACTCTTATTATATGTCAGTGGCCTGAGGTCTTATTATGGTTCCGGTCAAGCACACATTGACAAATCGAGGTCTGGAAAAAATGCAGATCGCGTTTGCTTATCTCGTTACTCATAAGTAAATTAACGCATACGATGTAGTATCTCCCTCACAATTTCTGTAAAAAGTACATACCATCATAATGTAAATCCTGCTTAAGTGAACCGTGTTCTTCTCTTATCTAATTCGAATGTCACTATTATTTACGCTTAATATAATGAGTCCAAAGTAACATATTAAATTGGTATGAATTGTTGATCCTTGAAATTTTGATTCTAAATTAATAATACTACTTTGTACTAATTGCACATTATGCTCTAATTTGACTTAATTTAACTTTTCTTAGTATATATTGGTAGTTAATGAAAACGATCACTATAAATCTTAATCTAATCTCTTTTTGGTTGTTTACTATATAAATTTCTTTGCTTTATAGTTTTAATTCACCAAATGATTATCTTAATAATATGTATGTTTTTTTCGCTTTTGAGATGTTCATAGTTATTTTGTGGTTTGATTCGGCTTTAGTTTCTTGTATATTTAATGTCACTCAGAATATCTTCTTATCGCCTAAATTATCTTACTATGCAGTTAAAATTACTTCGTTAATTTTGCCTAATTGTATAAATGGTTCTAAATTCTAAAATGGGTGAAGTGAACAACCTTTTGCTGGGCTCAGAATAATCTGCTTGGACGACTAAATGCCACCTTCTAGAGTGCCACTGTAGATATTTAGTGAACAAAACAATTTATTGCCATTGCGAGCAAATCGAGAATGGCCCGCCGATTTTAATTTAATTAATCTGAACTAAAGTTAACTGTTAGTATTGATTAGTTGTTAATTTAATGTAAAAACTACTTGATTGTTTTAATTGATGTGCACTAAATAGTAAAGCCATCCAATCCAAAGGTTTTGAATTCTTCCAAGTTTGTCGATTAATGATGTATGGGATTAATCAACCCATTTGTAAAAAATTCTTTCAAACTAAGCATTTACTATTATGGGTTATAAATTAACTGAAACTTAAAACATTCAAGACGAAATTTAATGAAACCCGCCTCCAACTCGACATTGATCTCACAAATTATATATTATTCACTTGATAATGACTTTTTATTTATATTATTAAGCCAAGCTTGGGGGATACTCTATGATGCAAAGCACAGCAAGGCAGGAAGGAGAGGAAAAGGATTAGGGGACTTACATATATCCGAAAAGACCGAAAAGTTATTTACGCTTTACCATCCCGATAAGGTCAAAAACGAGAATGTCCATACGCAGATCATTGCACATTGAAAATTTTATCGAGAAATTATTGGACACTTGGTGGAAAATATTCAATTTAGGAAAAAGCTTTATTTAAAACTACTTGGTATTTATTTTTCCATTAAAATTATTTAAAAACCGATGAGGTTAACATTTTTTTTAGGCCAGCCTGTCCGTTTAACTCGTACACGAATTTGTCTGTCTGTATATTTCTTTTTTACTATTTTCGACACTCTCGTAGACCCACTTTTCGTCATCAGAGCGAGTTGAATTTTGGCACACAGGTTCATGTCGCGTGACAATTGAATCTATCAAAATTTGAACCGGAAATTTCCATGGAAAACCCGGAAAATCGGGAAAAATCATTTGAAAATTTGGTACGAATTTGATTAGGGATAAATCCGTTTCAGGAAAAATCCAGAGTTTTCCGATTTTTCCGACTTCCGGAAAATTTTCCGGTAAAACAGTTTTCTAAATTATGCAGGATCAAGTTCCCTATCAACTGGCATCATTACTTTCTCTCCGACAATGGTGAAAACTTGCAGAAAAAATTGAGGAAAATTCATGTAAAACGCTTTTCCGGAGTTTTTCCGACCAAAGAAGCGTATGTGCGTTTTGCAACCTAAGACAAAGTTGTAGAGCGAAACGAGTTGCATAAAGTTGCTTTTGTGGAAAACTCTATGGAAAAGCGGGAAAATCATCGGAAAAAAAATTTTTTGATTAGTGATAAATCTGTTTCAGGAAAAATGCAGAATTTTCCAATTTTTCTGGAAAATTTCCGGAATTTTCCGACAAAAAAGTTTTATAAGCTATGCGGAATCATTTTTTTTCCGTCCTACTGGCATCAATACTTTCTCTTCAACAGTGATGAAAAATCGAGGAAAATTCATGTAAATTTTTAAAAAAAAATTCATAGTAATAGGAAAAGTCTGTGGAAAACATGGAAAATCGGGAAAATTCATGTTATATGGGGTCAAGTTGGAATACACAATCATAAAGGTAGCAATAGAAATTAAATAAACTCTAAAATGTACTCTCAGAAGTGTTAAATCGCAACAAAAACTTTTAGTATTGCTTACTGTCAGCCGTTGTAGTTTTTTTATGCAAGTTGATGCATTAGCTTTCAGTCATCATAAAAAGAAGAGAAAAGCAATGCAAATATATTCTCATTAGAAAAACAGATTTAAATACATTTTCATGTACACGATACTAGCTTGTATGAAATATTTCTCTATATACTAACTTTCAAAGCGTGTTGTCAGAATACACACAAGTGCATAGGTAACCAATATAGAAATTGGCAGCGAGATAACAGTACCCGGTAGGAAAAAGTTTCATTGAGTCATAGAGGAGTCAGCGATATTTTGTATCGTTAACTTATCTTATGACTATTTTTAATGGAGTGGCACAGTTTTTCAACGTTGACGTCAACATTCCTTTGTCACATACTCATACATGACTCAACATTGACGAGCGACAGAAGACACGTTGACAAGCTCACTTATGACACCATTTCGAAATATTTAAAAGATATCGCAGTTTCACAGTGCGAGTGTGTACCATATATGTAATATGTATGATTCTTATTCTTTTACTCTGAAGCTACTTAGTATGCCTGGAGAAGTACATATGAAAACTTGTTATCCAATTTTAGGATAACAACTAAAAAGTTAGAATTGGTCTAAGACCAATTCTTATGATACCCTAGAATCTAGATGAATGTCCGTATTAAATTTCATGTGGTCACCCTTTTGAGCAACTTTGAGTTTCGCAGAACGGTTTCTAGAACGGTTGGTCGGACAGAAAAAAATGATTATAGCCAATTTTATAGGATTTCATATTCTGAAGAAGTTTTTAGTACAATAAAAATGTCTAGAACTGATTGTTTTCACAGTATTCGTAAAAAGCCTAAATTTTTATATGGCAACACCAAGAAAGGGTTGCCCCGATTTATTCCATTTTTGAAATTTTATTTGCTATTACTATGAAAACACCATGTATCAAATGTCAGCTCTCTATGTCAACACGTTCTCAGGCGGTGTCCAAATATATAGTGGAATACGAAATTTTTGTATGGCACCCCACGAAGGAGATTTGTCTCATTTCAGAACTTCATTTAACTTTTTTTTTTTAAGTCCACGTACAAAATTTCAGCTCTCTAAGTACAAGCGTCCTCGAATTATCATTCGCACGGACGGACAGACGGACATGCAAAAATCAAAATAACTCTTAATTTTATGCGTGGGTGTCCAATCCATTTTGCTCTACCATCATTATTTCTGTGCGATTTCATCTAGGATATACAAATAAAAGGTATAAAATAAAAGGTTTAATAATCTAACAAGCACATTTTCTACAAAAGGGCTGATTATCTACTAGTCTTACACCAATTAGAAATTTTTTCTGTTGTTAACAATATACAAACTAGCTGTTAATGCACATCATGTGTTGATTTTTTGTTGTATCGCAGCTTTATATCGCGTGTTTTTTAAAAGAGCTTAGCGGGGTGTGGCGAATTGTATCGATTATTATTATCGTTTAGCTGTACTCATCATTTAAGATTTACAAGCAATAATATAAATAAAAACTTTCTCTTTTAGGGAATCTTGCAAGGACTCTTTCAGAAGCGATAGCGATTAATGATACAATGATGGTATGCAATGAAAATTTCGAGGACACAAGACAATACATACAAAATCGTCCAAAGCACGAATACAATAACCTTCCAATCATATATTTTGTTACCCCAACATATCCCCGTCGGGAACAAATTCCCGAACTAACAAGGCTTGGTCAGACGCTGATGCTCATTCCGAAAATACATTGGATTGTCGCTGATGACTATGATGGTTGCAATAGTTTCTTGGATTTCCTTTTTACGAAATTTGGTATTATTATTTTCAATTAAAATTAAGGAAACAATTAATTTTCATCTATCTTTGTTGTAATAATAGGAATTCCATACACTCATATTTCGAGTCCAATGCCTGATGCTTATCGTTCAATTTCACCGAGTCCTCGAGGTGTTGCGAATCGAAGAGCTGCATTGAATTGGATTCGAAATGGCAATCGAAAAAGCGGAGTTCTTTATTTTGGCGACGATGATAATACTTTTGATTTAAAGCTATTTTCAGAGATTCGTGATACGAAAAGGGTCTCTATGTTTCCTGTGGGTCTTATTGGACTTTATGCTGTTAGTACTCCGGTCGTAAGAAATGTAAAGTTTATATAGGATGAAGTATTTTATTTATTTAATTCACTAAAAATTATTTATAGGGTAAAATAATTGGTTTTTTTGACTCCTGGCCAGCAAAACGGAAATGGCCCGTAGATATGGCAGGTTTTGCTGTAAATCTAGAATTTTTAGCAAAACATCCTAACGCCACAATGCCCTACAAGGCTGGATATGAAGAGGATGCTTTTTTACGAAGCATTTCATTACACATTAACGAAATTGAACCGAAGGCTAATAATTGTACGGAAATTTTAGTTTGGCATACACAAACGCAAAAAACAAAATCTCCAACTGTTCGTATCGAATCTGAGTACCTCGATTCAGATAAATCTAGTCTGAGTCAACTTTTTAGGGAATTGGAATTGATGGGTGTTAGTCATCAGTCAGAATCCGCAGGTAAATAAATTTCATTAACCAGATAAAAACGGGATTTGTTATCTAAAAAATACATAAATACTCAAATAAGGAAATTAATTAGTCTCAACACTTTAACTGAATTCAAAAAGTTGCCCCATTAGTCCAGACAATGAGAAGGTTCTGATATTTCGAGTTTGTGACTTTGAGCGATTGCTGGTCGCGCCGCCATATTGGAAAAAACGTATCGGAAACCAGTTTTTCGAGAATATCTTTTCTCCAGCGCCACATAATTTAAAAATACCGATTACAAAAATTATAGAGCATGAAATTTTCTGCAACTTTTGTAGACATCAATTTTCAACTAATACATGAATATTCAATAGTTCACGATTTACAGCTTTGTCTAGCTTAGCAAATTCTACAATTCGCAAAATTGCTGCCATCGGGCCGCGTGTGAAAACAACGCAGAGATTTTTGTGAATTGTAGAATTTGGTGAGCTTGACCCCGCTGTAGGTCGTCAACTATTCATCTGATAGAAAAATGTACTTTTGCAGGAAAAGTTGCAGGAAATTTTATTCTCTATAATTTTTGTAATAGCTGTTTGTAACCTAGGTGGGGCTCGAAAAACTGGTGTTCAGTACCGATTTTCTAGGACACGGAACTGTACAAATATACCAGATTTCAACTCTCCTTGACCTTTTGTACCGAAAGCCCCCTTTTATGTTTTCAACTCCTGGACAACATAGTAATGTAATATATTTTTAAAAATTATAAAGTTAGGTGGGAAAAATTTATAAGTAAAAAAAAAGTAGTTACAGTAGTCCAAGAAATACAGAACCCTATAAAGTTTGGCTTGTGATTATATAAACGATTACTTTCCAAAGTAATTATAAATTACACTCTCAAGACGTATTGCATTTCTCGCCTGGATTTAGATTTTGTTGAAATAAATTGCTACTCATTTTCACTTCACACGACGGGCTTTCGAGCTTGATGACATTTAGTTTATTTACATATACATACATATATCACTAAATAAACTTCCTATAATTTTTGAATTACTTTTTTTTACTCTTCTTCCAGGTATAAAAGCACAAATAAGCAAGGATGGTAAATCAAAACCATTTTCTTATTATTTTCGGTGAAATGTGATTCAAAACAACATTATTATTCAGAATTTATTAATAGTACTACAGCGCAGAATGTAGGTACATACTACATATTCTATAGTATGTGTCGTACTATTGAAAGTTTGTGGGTATGCAGCAACTCTAAATTTTTTTTTCTACCTATGGTAGATTATACTAATATAATAAATATCTTAAGTCGCAGACAGCGTACGCTTCCATAATTCAAATTAGGATTTTATACAAAATTTATTCCTATAAGAACCATTTTTAATGTAGGTAAGTTTTTAGAAGCAGCTAACTTTATGTAGGCACATACATATTTGAAATTTTTTTAAACTATTAAAGAACGTTAAGTTTTAAAATTTTCAATGCGTTAAGAATATGCGCGTATAAATTGTGCATGAATGAAAAATGCAAAACAAACTGGTAGTATAGTATGGTATAATACTTTCAAATCTTAATAAATAAAAGAGATCGCAATCTAAGCTGTGGGGGATAAGATTTTTAATGGAAGTACTATTAAGCTTAGTATTTTAAAGTTTATATTTTAGAAAATTATCTCCACAAGCAATTCATAAATATCATTTACTTACAAATTCTCTTTTATAATACAATTTTCTGAAATCTGCAATACAGTCCGCTTCATGAATATTCTTTTTTAACATCCATGTGCTGGAGCTGGAACAAACAAAATTGTTTTTCCTGGAAACAACAAAATGTGAGACAAATTTTAATTGTTTCAGATAAATATTGTTCCAGAACGAAGATATTCATATGGCACAATATTATTTCTGTTTTAGAATTTTTAGTAAAAACTGTTTCTTCAGCGAAATATTGTTTTGGTTCTCAAAAAAAGTTAACATATACATAAATGTTAAGATACACAAAATATCCGCATATCTTCAGTGCTATTGGTATAAACTGGCTGTCTTCGGATCTTACTTCCAGGCCTATTTCATGTTCTTGACATTAATGCTCTTCACCTCCCTCCAAACTGATTAAGTTAGAACATATAACTAACTAATTTACTAAGGACTGTCCCAGAAAGTACTGCACGGTTTTCAAATTTTAATAACAGACAAAAAAACACAGCATGTTTTTAAAATTTTATTTTATTTTTAATTATTTGAATGTATTTTTTACTCTTTTATGATAAATGCTTGCACTTTCCGTTTTACCGAAGTCATTAATTTTTGCACAGTATTGTCCTCGATTTTTTTGCTGGCCGCAAAAATATTTTAAACGGAGTAGCACTTTTACCATCCTTTCGTAGACAATTTTTTATGAGGGCCCAAAAACGTTCAATTGGACGAAGCTGTGGCACATTTGGTGGATTAGTCAATTAGTGAACAAAATTTATTTCGTTCTGTTGATACCAGGTTATTGTCCTTGTGGCATAGTGTCCCGTGGCTTAATTTATCCAAAGTAATGTAGGTAATTGTGTGATTGAATAAAAAGCAGCAAATGGGTTTTGATGTGAAATAAATTTTTCCAGTTTTTTCAAGTCAAAATTTTTTACATGGAGTACAGTACTTACATTAAAGTGCGATAATCTTTTAAACTACTTACCGCAGAAAAAAAAATATACCACAACCCTCCGAAAAGAACGTAGATGCATATGTCAGATAGATTATGTACCGTTGTATGAGTTTTTAACGAAAATGTAATGACTAAAAAGTAGAAAATAAAAAATAAAAAAATAAATCTTTAAAATAAATAACTTTTGTAAATAAAATGCACTAAAAAGTAAAAAATAATTTTTTTTTCTCAGTGACATCCACAAGAAAAGTTTCATTGCAAAATATGAAATGCTAGAACTCAGATTAAATCTTAAAAGTTTGGGCATGAGTTGCAATGGGACAATTGTGATTATATATATTTTGCAATAAAACTTTTCTTGTGTATATTACAGAGAAAGAAACGGTAATTTTTTACTTTTTAGTACAATTTATGTGTGAAAGTTATTTATTTTAAAAGTTTTTTTTATATTTTTATTTAATATTGAAGTCCGGGTAAGGTCGAAATATACTTGAAGTACAATTCGTCGTCTTAAACAGCCACAATTTTCTTCGCACAACATCGCGAATATTTTCTGGCGGTATTTTCTGGTTTCTCTGTCCGTTTTGCACTTTTTTATTTCGTTTCCTAAAAGTTTTTATATTATGTCCTTTCTTAATCCTGTCCACAGTAGATTTCGATATATTAAATTTATTTGCTACATCCCACACAGTCATCGATTTGTTCTTTTCAATGAACTTAAGCACCTTTTCTTTCCACCACTTTATCTGTTGTCCCCTTCGGCCTACCACATTTTAGTTTTCCCGCAATTGGCTCCGTTTCCAAGAATATTGCACGATGCACGCCTTCACATTCCCAGCTCATTTTGAGTATTAGTCGTTGAGTCAAGTCAAGTGCGTTTGCGCCTTTCGAATTCTTCGCTGTCTTCCTTCTTTGGATATAATTGATGATTTTTCGCATTCTACGGATTTGTTTATTTAGGCCGTTGGGGCTTATCTTTTGGCCCTCAGTTCGATTCGATGTCTTCTCTTTTCTTCTTTTAGATTTTTGGTTTGGAGGTTGTTCACTTCACGTGATGTTGTTGGTTCTTCTTCTTACAGATACAGCGCAACATCAGCTGTAATAGATGATTTTCTCGCAAAAGTTTGTTAGTTATTTTGGGAGGGACTGGAAGGGAGTAAGGATTGGATATGTTTAGGGAATTTTAAGAAACTTACCGATGGAGGTTAATTAATGCTTTTTATATTGTAGCTCATTTCCCAGCCTAGTTTTAGTTTCGAGGATTCAGGTAGCAAAAATGGGATTTTATGATTTATTAAAAACCGTGCAGTATTTTCTGGGGCAGTCCTTATTTTAAGCAATGGGATCTGTTTTGAAATTTCAAAGGAATAAGAAGATCTTTATTTACATTTTACAGATTAAAATTGATACGAAGGAAGTTAAGTAAATCCCAACATATCCGAGCCATGTATAATTTTGATGTTTTTTTTCCAAACACACGAATTTGCTAACCCTCAGGAACAGAAGACATATTGTGGGCAAATCGCTGTGGTTCTGGAATTTGGCTAGTGATATTATATTCCAGAAGCAAAAAAAATCACTAAAGCAGTGTTGTCAGCATTGTGTTCGGCCAAGTTTTTACGTTACTTATATTTTGTATTGATGTAACTCTTTTTGTAGTAATAATATAATAACCAAACCATTAATCATGGTCTGAGTACATTTTTACAAGAAAACATATTATTTTTAACATTTAAACTGATATGTATACCATAAAGCTACCAGTTTATTCATAAACATTTCTCAAAAGACTATTTTCTAAATATGTATGTACAAAAATTGGAAAATCCTTACAACCTTTAACACTTCGAGTAGACTGCAATTAGCGATATGTCAACCCTCAGTTATTCATAAGTTAATTATAAATTCTGTGATATTAAAGTTAAAAAGAAAGAAACCAAGGACACAATGTATATTATGATATTATGTTTTTAAAGTACTAAATTAATAATTTCGATAAAATAATAATAATTATTGTGTTGCATTTTTTTCCTTAATTTATTCATCTAACGAAAAGGTTGTAAATATTTTAACTAAAACCAAAAAAACTGTTATAATTTAATAGATTTATTTGAATTATTTTTATTTAATTAATTATCACATTAAATATTAAAATTTCTCCGATAATAAGAAACTTAGAAATTTTTAGGGCATTGCGAGATATGTCGTGCTCATGATTACTTCAAATAAGCAGTTCAGATACGGAGAGATATGAGACGATGCATGCTTATAGTAATCACGGTCGTGATGTTTACGTTAGTGTTTATCTCTACCTAAATTTATATAACAGCGAGCACGTAACGTCGGCATCACATTGAATTATTTTAAACCGAATCGACCGTCCCGAGCAAAGAATCTCAAGCCATTTCAAATTCAAATTTTTATGTACAAGGATTATTAATTTTGGATCAAACACCTTATTTATTTGAAGATATTTGTTAAAGTGGAGACTAACTTTCGTATGCATATTATTATTATTATATTATATTTTTGATTTTTAATATTGATTTTCATACAATCGACTTTACTCGCCGGCCGGTGCAAGTGTAGTTGAGTATATTTCTTGCCTTGATTTTAGAATGAAAATTATTGAGAGTTTTCTAATGTCATGTCGTGGGGGACTTTGAAAATAATTAGCTTATGTAATTGTTTCCATTTTTCAATCTATCTTGTCTTAAACTTGGGTGTAACTAACATACTTTGTCGATTTCCTAAGTTATTCAGATCGACTTGAGGTTATATTGTAAGTATAAGAACTTCCATGTTGAGAAAGGAGAAAAACAATGGTTCAGATAAGTTTGTCCGAAATGTCTCAGTATAGATGAAACTAATAGTGACGTTTCGACGCATATGAATTAGTTCCACTTAAATTAAGGTTCCCAATAAATATTGTTTTAAATATTTAGAAAATTAAGATATTTGTCACATATTTTTTATTGTAAAGACATTGTGGGTGATGAGAATAAAAGTAAGTTTTTCTACTATTTTTTTAATTAAATAATTACATACCATATATAATGCAATTCTTATTTAAATATATTCTGCCGTATAAGAACGTGATGTTGGGGAGAAATTTCACAAATTTTATTTAGTTTTTCTAATTTGCGAGTTAACGCAAAACTTATTATTATTCACTTCACTCATTTTGTGTGCGTGTCTTCACAACATGTAGTCCAGAAAAATGTTTGCCGGCTGTGCTTTAGTGCAGAGTTAAAATTCAAAATGTTATAAAATTTTTAAAAAATTAAAAGTGGTAAAAGTCAAAAAGAATTCTTTTATATTTACCTTTGCTTTGATCTTTATTGTAGAGTTGCCATCACCGTCATCATGGAATATTATCACCTAACGTGTGGGGAAAAAATTTGCAGTGACTTCGTCTGTTTATCTTGCTTCATAGAATATGTAACGGAACTTTTTTACTATTTCTGCATTATCAGTGTTTCCCTTTAGTTGGTGCATAAAGTTTATGGCTGTTCTATGATCAGTACCTACAAAATATCTGATAAAGAAGTGCGTTTTAAATAACCCTAAAGAACGGGTGAAATTAAAGGCAGCAACCGCGGGACGGGGTGTTAAGTCATACGGCGAATTAGAAAATTCAAATGTGACCATAAACAATAAAAAAATACTGATTTAATATGGATGTACAGAAAAAACCGAGAAAAGTGAAACCAAAAGTGTCCAACGACTTTAGAGGCAGCGCTTACAAAAACCAAAAGTTGCTGACTTTAACCCAAGGAAACATCGAGGTGATAAATTAGTGTTTTGCCAGACCTCGCCAGCTCACATTACGCCAAACACATATTACAGGAATTAAAATGCCAAAAAATTCCTTTTGTACCTAAGGATGAAAATCTTCCAAACACTCCGCAGTTAGGACCTATTGAGGATCTTTGGGCCAATTTAAAAAGTAGGGTCTATAGCAATAAACCAAAATCGATAACAGCTTTAAAATAAAAAAGAGTTGAAAAACTTTCCAACATCGTATTTCTCTACTGTCATTAACAAAGTTCCAGTAAATTTCCGTAGAGCTTCACGAAACGGAATAATTTTTTTGCATTAATAATAAGTAACCAAGCTTAAATACTAATAAAACATTATGTGTCTTAAAACAAAACTTTTTTTCTATACGCTTTAAAATTTTGTGCAAATTTTTTCCCCATACGTTATAAGCGGCTTTGCGCTACATCATTTGCCTTCACCACATGTTGACTCATTCGCCTTAAACCACCTGTTATGGAAGTACTTGTGAGTTACTATTATTGGACGTTGACGTTGATACAGGGCGGCACGCTAGCACGCCTGCTAGTGCGGGAGAGCGGGATGGGTATACTAAATACTTGCCGCTGTCACAGTCCACATACAAAAAAAAAAAAAATTCGTGCCTTCACCAAAAAACGCAGCACACCATCCGATCCTTTACTTATGAAGAAGGCACAGATGTCCTGCCTTCCTTGCCGTGCCCCATCCACCCAATGACAATGGGGGCAACATGTTATCAGTGTCCCTACATGACCTGAAAATTAGTGGAAAAGCGAACCTAGTCAAACCACGTCATGAGAGGGCTCCAGCAGAGTGAAAGGAGAGAAATTGAAAGATTATCGCCTCATAACGTTATAAATGAAACGTTACTGGCTATAACTTAAGTGCACAAATTTCTATACGGAAATTGTTTACGAACAATTAAAAGTAAGTTTTTATTGCTTAACATGCATACTATTGATAGATCAGACTTATCGTACTCAAATACGAAAATGATTACCTGAACCATGAAAACGGTGACAAGTACTTGACGCTAGAATCTAGTATGTACATATGTATATTTAATTATTCAAACGAATGTATCCAAAATGTGTGAATATAGCTACCTGAATACTGAGGGATAGCTACGAGTACTTGACGCTATGATATAATGTGTATATTATTGATTGATCAAACTCAAGTATTAAAAAAAATGTGCAATAGGAATAACGATGGGTACTTCGCGAGAGATGAATGTATCGATACATCATTTTACATTCTGGATTGGTCGAACTCAAGTACTAATGATATCTACTAATAACTACCGTGGTAACGAAAAGTAGCAAAGATAGCAAGAAATTGCAAAATATACTTGGCCCTGGAAAAGCGAATTTCCGTTCACTAACTTATTAAAATCCTGCTCAAGTTTAATAGAAATATATATATCAAGCTCATTCTAAAATCTAATATATGTGTTAAGATATGCTAAGTTATACTAACTACTAAATGTCAAAATCTATAATTTATAATATAAGTAAATAGATAGAACCTTAAGTAATATAAAAAAACTTTGCAAATGAAAAATATAGGTTACTTTCGTTCAAGAAAATGATTCCAATTCCACGATTCCGGAGCACGGATAGGCCATGGCTTTCAAATCAGTATCTGGAAAGCTTCAAGGAGGAATCCACAACGGGTGCCAAATCAGGTATACTCGTTCGCTCACTAGGTATTTGCAGTTATTACAATATTTCCTCGGGAGCCACGAAATGGTGGTCATTGGAGGAGTGATGCTTTCTTTTTCAGCTGTTCTTAGAGAAAACTCTGATGTATACAATTGGTTTGATTAAAAGCCACGAATATTGAATAGTGATGTCTCCAAAACGCGATGAGAGAAGTATTATGCACTTATACAACTTGCCAAAGAAATAGTAAATTCCGGTCCCACGCATCTGGTACTTAGCGTCCTAGTAATAACTCTTGTAGGCGAAATGCATTTACCGCTACAACCCACTCTTATCGGCAGATTTTTAATAAAAATGTATGGGCGGAAGCTTAATAAAGCCAACTTTAGCTATAGATCTATTCATTGCCTTCGTTTGCGTCTTCAAAAACTTCTGTTATTTTTAGTTATTTTTCTGGATTCTCTATAACCAACCTTTTTCTTCAATCTTGCACATAAAAATCTGACTACCAGGGACAGGTCTCCTTCTTTTTCCTTTTTTTCTCCGTCCCAGTCAGGCTTTTTCCGTATTGTCTTGTAATAATAGGCAGCAACATTTTCGAGTGACTCTAATGGTGATTTCGAATGGGAGATCTAGATTTAACCTTGCTCCGAGGCGGCTTTTAACTCTACTCTAGATGCGGTTGGGATTGGGGAAGATATAAACGTATTCGATTGTGATTGCATGCATTCTTGTAGTCTAGATGTGCTTTTGACATAAGTAAGAAGAAGATTCTTGTTTGAAAAAGTATTTTTCGGAAAAATGGGAAGTGAAGATATTGGTAAGAAATTTATACACGACTACTTATTTGCAAAACATTTAAAGGAAATTCTTTTGTAGATTGTTATGATTACTCTTTCCTGGAAGAAAGTCATCCGGTAAAAATGGGTAAATTTATAATATGACATTTTAGAAATTGACCATAAAATTAAAAAATATCCTTGTTTGTTCGTAGCATGGAATGATATAGAAACAAAAGGGCTCCTTGAAAAATATTACAGCAATTTTAGTGAAATTGGACCATTTAAAACGTTTAGAAATAAAAAAGAGATGTGGGCGACGATTGGTGATGAATTAACAAAGCAATTTGAATCATATTTTAACCCAACACAGTGTGAGAGTCGGTACAAAACTGTGATGAAAAGAAAAAAAATTGCTATTGACAATAATAAAAAGTCTGGATCTTCTCGAGCAACAGTCCCTTTTGAGGAAGAGTTAAGTCTAATTAGCTCCATTGATGACAGCATTGAACCTGAGATACAAAGAGGGATTGGTACTGTTATTAAACAAGTAAAAAAGCTAGAATTGGTCTAAGACCAATTCTTAGGATACCCTAGATGAATGCCCGTATTAAATTTCGTATGGTCACCGATCTATTCAAGTATTGATTTTGAAGTTGTTTTTCGCATATATTTCTAGAACGGTTTGTCGCACAGACAAAATGATTATAACCAATTTTATAGGATTTCGTATTCTGCAGAAGTTTTTAGTACCATAAAAATGTCTTGGACTGATCGTTTTCAAAGTATACGTAAAAAACCGAAATTTTTATATGGCAACACCAAGAAAGAGTTGCCCGATTTAGTCCATTTTTGACATTTTATTTCCTAATGTAGTAAAAACATCATGTGCGAAATTTCAGCTCTCTACGTCGACGCGTTCTCAGGCAGTGACCAAATATATAGCGGAAAACGAAATTTTTATATGGCAACCCCACGAAGGAGTTGCCCGATTTGGCTCATTTTCGAACTTAATTTTACTTTTTTTTTTTAAAGTCTGTGTACAAAATTTCAGCTCTCTACGTGTTCGCGTTCTCAAGTTATCGTGCGCACAGACGGACGGACGGACGGACGGACAGACGGACGGACGGACGGACATGCAAAAATCGAAATAACTTTTAATATTATGAATGGGTGTCCAATCCATTTTGCTCTACCATCATTATTTCGAGGTGTTACAAACGGAATGACAAACTTAGTATACCCCTATGATTTCATCTAGGGTATAAAAAGCAGATAAAACTAGGAACGTTTCAAAGGACGCCAAAACTTTAAAAAATGTAATAAAAGATACCTTGGTAGAGCTACATAACAAAAAGGAAGAAGCAAAAGACCGTAGGCACAGGGAGAAAATGGAACTAATAAGAGAATTATATGCTAAAAGGATTTAATATTTATGAGCAGCCCTATTTTATACTTCACATATACAAAGCAATATTTTTTTGAACTATCTTACGTTTGATACTTTTAGTTATTTCACTGTTGAAAAGTTTTATTTATAGATATATACTTTTTGTTTATTAAAATGAATTCACATAAAATATGTAGCCTTTATTTCTAAACTTAAATTTGTGGTCCTTCCCCAATTTCAAAATTTCAAATTATTTCTTTTTATTTCACCTTTGTTACGCAAATGCTGGGTTCCAGAAACTGTTACTGTACTTGATACTTCAATATGTGTGGTTTGAGAATCTCGTTCATAATTTTCTTCCCAATTGTCATCATTATCTACGTTTATTAAATTCTCTATGCATTTCGTCCAAATTTGGGCTCTCTTTATATGGAGTAATTAACCATTCCCTTAGGGGATACACTGAATCTGCTAAAAGGTGATATTTTGCTCCACATATACGTGGTAAACATTTAGAAATAAAGGAAAGATGAAATATCCGCGAATCGTGAATTTTACTTGGAGGTCCACAGAATACATCCAAAAACCTTCTTCTAGAGTCACAAATTCCTTGAAGCGTAATCGAAACCATATCATGCCTGTTGATATAAAGGGTTCTCCAATAAGAGGTGTTATTTTGATATTCAAAGAAAAATGCCATTTTTTGAGATAAATGATCGGATCTTTATTTCATTATAAAGAGGAAGGTATGCCGTTAATAATAGAAAATAACATCAGCCAAATGACCACCACGACCACGCCTACAGGACCATATCCTTTTCATGAAATTTTCCATAACCAAATCGCAAAGTGGCTGCCCTATGTCCTCGATAGCCTCACGAATTCCATCTTTGAGGTCTTTAATCGACACTGGGCTGTTGGCGTAGACCTTCTCTTTCACGTGGCCCCAAAGGAAGAAGTCGCAAGGTGTTAAGTCACAAGATCTCGGTGGCCAATTGTGATCACCTCTTCGAGAGATAACACGGTCCGGAAACTTTTCCCGTAAAAGATCAATGGTTTCGTTGCTTGTATGGTACGTAGCGCCGTCTTGTTGAAAGTAAACGTTGTCCAGATCAATACCATCCAATTCCGGCCATAAAAAATCATTAATCATCTGTCGATAGCGCAATCCATTCACCGTAACTGTTGCTCCAGCCTCATTTTCGAAAAAAGTAAGGTCCAATGACCCCGCGGGACCATAAACCGCACCAAACAGTCACACGTTGAGGATAGACAGGCTTTTCAACAATAACTCTTGGGTTTTCCGAGCCCCAGATGCGACAATTTTGCTTGTTTACGAAGCCATCGAGGTGGAAATGGGCCTCATCACTCAAGATGAGTTTTCGATGGAATTCCGGATCATTTTCATGCATTTCAAGGACCCAGTCAGCAAAGACTCGATGTTGTTGATGATCGGCCGGCTTGAGTTCTTGTGTTAACTGAACTTTATAAGCCTTAAGACCCAAATCTTTATGCAAAATACGGTGTAATGACGCTTGTGGAATGCCTAATTCCAAAGAACGACGAGGAATGGACAAACCTGGGTTTTCTTCAACACTTTCGGCTACAGCAGCAATATTCTCGACTGTTCTTGAGCGACGTGCACGGGTTTTATTCTTCACATCACTAACTTGTCCCGACAGCTCGAATTTTTCTACCAATTTCTGTATTGCGGTCCGACAAGGTGCTTCACGACGACCCAAAAATGTTCGAGTTTTACGAACCGTCTCTGCCACATTTTCACCATTTTTATAGTGAATTTTAATAATTTCAGTGCGTTATTGAATCGTGTATCGTTCCATTTTTATTAATGGCGTAGTCTACTTGTCAAGTGTCAAAAAATGACAGCTCCAAAAGTGACATCTACCGAAATAGCGAGCTAATTAAAATAACACCTCTTATTGGAAAACCCTTTATGTACTCCGGATTTTATGGGCTGGTGTTCTACAGGGTATATACATATGAACCATCTATACATCCGATTACATCAGGTATGCCAGATATCTGAAAATATCAAAACGATAGGAATAGGGTCCTTAACTAATTTTCTATTTTACCCTTTCGAATTCACGACTAGCCACTTCCTTTTCTTGAGTACTGCGTGGAAATTTTATAACACTGGGTGCCAATTGTATGAAAAAGTCCATTACTTTATTAATATATTTATGACATGATGACTCCGATGTGTTGAATATATTAGCGAATTCTCTTATTGTTGACTTGTTGCCTGCAAACCTATACACATTTTCTTAGTACTCCAACTAAATATTTTTTATTTACCATAAAAAAGAAAGGATGTGAACTATATTATCAGGTTGAGGGACACCTCCATGGTTCAAATTCTGCGGATTGAATTTCGCGTAACGCTTTGCAAGAAAATCTAGCGTTGTTCATGAAACTCGAAAATGTTTTCAGAACTAAAAGAATGCACAAATATTAAGATAAATAATACTTGAGAAAAATTTATACAACAAGATTGTACCTCTTCATTGGTGTACGAAGAAATTGTCGCCCCAAAATTATCCACTTTTATTCTTTTGGTGACGCTATTGAATACCAAAGCTATCACGGACAATACTTCTTCATCATCACTTGAAGAAGATGAGCTTAATAGCTCTGCCAACTTTAAAGCATCCATATCTACAAAACCAGAAATAGAAATAATATTTCACGAGTAACTTTAAACATTCAAATATAAATTCCGTTTTACTTGTCAAATTTTATATAACCTGAAAGAGCAATCTCAAATCTCACTTCATTTTACAGAGTTGAAAAAGTGCTCTTTTCGCTCTTTCTGCGAGCAGTTTTTTTTTCATTCGAACACGAAATCTGACAGAGAGCAACTTGAAAATGTCACTCGAACACAACTTCTGAGGTAGAGCAATTCTAGAGCACATAGAGCAACCCATTCGAATTCGCTATAAGTGAAGTACGAGCACCATCTGTCAGTAGTGCCACAATAGCATGCTGCTCCCTTCAGCATGCTGCGACCATAACACACCGTTTTGCGAAAGTTGCCTTATATTCTGTCAAGGCATCATATTTCCCCATTTCCAGTTCTGCTAGGATTGAATTATATAGGCAATGATGTTTAATACAATTTTTATTTAATCATCATTAACATCCTCGGAAATCGCATATTACTTAAGCTTTGGCAATAAATACATAGTATTGACCTGTCTTTTTACTTGTTATTTTATCTTCATCAGCAAACCTCTTTAAATTTAATCTACTTGGAAGATATAACGAGGAGTCTTCATCCCTGGTTTGTGTGAAACTCCAGTAGATTAAACTTCCCAACTATTGCATCTCTGATCCAATCAGTTTTTGGTTGGTTTACTGTTTTCAGTTGCAGGACTGGTTCGAAAAAATGTTGTCATCTTGTTCGTCGCTCACTTCACTTTTTATTAAATTAACCTCGATGCTGCGCGCCTCCAAGGCTCTTCTTAACAATAGCGAGGTGTTAATAATGACTATCAGAATCAGCTCAACACAAGCTCGCTGCATGGACACGTTTAATAAATAAACGGTCAACAATACATGCGTTTCATCACTTAGTCTGTGTTAGTTTTAGTATGTTAAACTAAACATAGACCAAACACCGAATGAGATGACATGCAATGCGACATGGAAACAGAAAAATAAGTATTATATAGACGTTTTTTTAGAACATGCTTAGAAACGTCAACTACAAAATGACAAAATGCTCAGCCTTAAAATTAACAACAATGCACATACGATTGATGGATTCATACATACTAAGCTTGGTCTTGCGAATTGTGCGCACTATCACGGAAAGAGATTTTGCTAAGTAGAAGGGGAGAATCAATATTCGCGTTTAAGGGTTGATGAACAAAAGTTACATCGGCGACCATGCGACGTTTTTCAAAAGCTTCAAGCGATCCTCATAAGGTGGAAGAATCAATGAATTGTCCCAGGGTAGGCGCCTAAGAGCGAAGCACAGGAAGTTCCGCTGAACAGACTCGATGCGTTCGATGTGTGTACCGTAAAATGGAGACCAGACCTGGCTAGCGTATTCAAGGAGAGGTCTCACAAAGCAAGTGTACAAACGCAATTCTCGGGACCAACGTTTGATAAAGCCCAGCATAGAACTACCCTTAGATACCATATAGTTAATGTGGGAGATAAAATTCAATCTATGGTCACATTTAACACCCAAGTCACAAACAGCACCCTCGGGACGGCGAATCGTGGAATCCGAGAACACGTAATCATAAGTGATTGGTTTCTGATTCCTGTAGAAAGTCATAACCTCACATTTGTCGATATTGAGAGCCAAATTATTGTTTTAGCACCAAACGTAAAATTTGTGAAGGTCACCTTGTACCAGTTCACAATCGATCTGAGCGAAAAGTTTAATATCGTCAGCACAAATCAATACTTTGCAGTGCCTCACAACAGCGACAATGTCGTCAATAAATAGAATAAAAAACAACGGGCTCAAGTGACTCCCTTAAAGTACGTCGGACGAAGCTTTCAGGGCTCTAGAGATTGAATGAGATTGAATGTATTTGATATGTTCTGTTATCTAAATGAGACTGCATCCATTTTATAAATGTTGGGTGAAACCCATACCTTTCCATTTTAAAGAGTATCACGGAGTGAGATAACTTGTCGAACGCTTTACTGAAGTCAGTATAAATACAATCTGTCTGATAGCCTTTTGCAAACCCGCCAACGGTATGCGAAACAAATTCCAACAAGTTAGTGGTTGTAGACCTGCCCGAGATAAATCCATGCTGGTTTGAAGAAAGCAAATTCTTGCAGGAAATTGATAGCTGAGAGTAAATGATAGATTCGAATAATTTAGGCATACAAGATAATTTTGCAATAGGTCTATAGTTAGAAATTTCACTCTTACTACCTTTTTTGTGGATAGGTATGATAAAAGAATTTTTCCATAGCTGTGGGAAACAACCGCTATTGAGCGATTTCTGGGAAATAATTCTCAGCGGGGATGCAAGGGCATGACAGCATGACTTAAAGAAGGCTGGAGGGATCCCA
Organism: Dioctria rufipes; assembly: GCA_963924295.1. Classification (NCBI taxonomy): domain Eukaryota; kingdom Metazoa; phylum Arthropoda; class Insecta; order Diptera; family Asilidae; genus Dioctria; species Dioctria rufipes. The sequence goes on from OZ002744.1 coordinate 191,134, forward strand.
TCAGGACCCGTCGTGAAGTCATTTGGAAGCCCATTAATATGATCGAGTATATCTTCTCTCGCAATTGTAGGGATAGTGAATGAAACGTTATGAGAATCGTTCATATGACTGAAGTTGTCATTTCGAGGAAGGAAATTTGACGAAGAAAATGCATTGTCAAAAAATGAAGCAAAGATATTGCAAATTTCGAATGAATCATCACTAGCAGAATTTTTATGCCTCATGGTATTGGGGTAGTTGTCCGTTTTTTTCTTCATATTAATAAACTTAAAAAAGATACGTGGGTCACGAAATATAAAGTGTGGAGGAAAGTTCTTTGAACTCATTATAGGATGTTAGCCTCAATCTTTCAGATCTCCCTATCATAAGGCAGTACAATTTTTACTTTGAATCTTAAATCTCTCGCCACCTGAAGCTGGTAAAACTTAGTTGCGTTGGTCGCCTTTTATTCACGGAAAGAAGGACTAACAGCAATAACTATGTGCCGAATTTAGTGCTAATTGAATATCATCATTTTTATATAAAATATTTTCGTGCCATTTGGTCTAACCCATAATTGAGTACGGTCCTGAGTGCTGTTAAAAAGCAATTCGACATCCCGTCATAGGAATGTCGTCAGGGTTGACCTGCCGTCTAGGTTTTGACCACTGGCGCCACCAATATGCGAGCGCAGTAAAACTTCTTTCAATGACAGCGAATTTTTCGTTACATTACAGATTTGGAGCGTGAAAGTAAAGTATGTGTTGTGCGCACAGTGGTTTCCCAATCCGCCATCTTGGATTAGAGGTACCAAAAATTGGTTTTAAGATAATTCCTCAAAACGGTTGATCCTACGACAAAAATGTAAAAATATAAATTTGAAAAAGACTAAATTCCCTAAATTTTTTGTAAGTCTGATGTGAATTAACCATAACTCCTGAGGGGAGAGTAGTACGGGGCTAGTCGAGCAGTCGTTGGAAAGGCCATGAAGTTCTGCATACAATGAGCTCTGTAAGTGACCGTACACTCTGTACTTTTCTAAATACATGGTATTTTGTGAAACATATATAAAAATCACAACTACCCCACTTTTTGTAGGGCAAAGGCCTTATTTTAGTCCCTATTGACTGGACTATTACATGAGTTTCGACTGGAATGAAATTGAGAGAATAGATTGAAATTACGAACAATACAATTAAGAATTATAACCTATAATATTAACCTATAATTTATTATATCAAAACGTGTACCAAAAAATTTAAAAAAACTGAAAAGATTCTGATGACTTCAATTCTAAATAATTATACCAATGAGCGATGCTATACTAAGCATGTGTCGTGTGGTAGTGTAAGGAGAACAATATGATTCAGTGTCATGGCGGCAGGCGTGCAGATTCGCAAAGGCTCGAGTGGACTACAAGGGCGAGAAATAGCTACGGTACAGTTTATTTCATACAATAGAACAGCTTAGAATAAACTACTGAAAAAAAAAAATTAACTTACCAAAAAAAAAACATCATTTCTCCTATAAGTGGGATTGAGTACCTACGATTCGGGAGAAAATCGGCGAAAAGTGGGTAGTTGCTGCCTTTATCAGCGTATGTATTAGTTTGGTATTAACACATCTCAAATTTTTATATTTAAATCAAAGTACCATTAGAACGTTCCAAATAACGCTCTTTTTTCGTTCCAGTTTTCGTTACACAGAATGGTCGTGACCCGAGGATTACACGAGATAGTACAGCTTATAATCAATAAAATTTTAAACGAAATCATAAAATATGAAATCTACCATTCTCTATACTCAGAAGTGAAAAATCGTATCAACAATTTTTAGTATTGCTTTTATTGTAGTTCTCCGATGCAAGTCAATTCAGTACAGTAGCTCTCCAGTCATCACAAAAAAAAAAAAGCAAGGCACAATTATTTTCATTAGAAAGACAGATTTAAATACATCTGCATTCACACAATACAATTCGTATGAAGTATTTCTCTATAAACTAAAGAACTTTCAAAGTTCCATATCAGAATACAAGCAAGTGCATAGGGAACCAATATAGAGCTGGGCAGCCAGATGGCGGAAATCATGATAAGCAAATACATTTTCTTTAGTATAGTTTCAAAAATGCGGCGCTGTTAGATTCGGCTCTTGTGGTCAATATCTATGAAAATTCTGCCATACATTTTCAGTCTCTATAGATTTCTTTACTCTATGCTACGGTCTTAAAGTTGATTTCGTATGGATTAAACAATATGATGGTACTTAGAATTACCGTCGCTTTCTTTTTAAATAACTTTTATCTAGTCACTATCCCGTGACTAAATAACATTGTGGCGTAGGGACGACATTCGTGATGAAAGTGTGAAAAGTGTGAAATACTATAACATAACGATATTGCACAGCCAATTCTATGCCTGTGCTAAATTTGGAGGAGAAAATTTGTGTAGCCCCCATTTAAATAGGTACTAACGCTACTGAACATATAGTTCTCAAAAATGTGAAAGTTTTGAGCATCATATTGAATCAGGCAGCATCATGATGCGCTGTTGCGTATAATGATGCAGAACAGCATAGCTGATGCTTTTTCCAGATATTTTTGAACGTCAATTATGTTAGTCGTTGATCGTTGCATTCAATATATTAATTAATTCTGCAATATGGAAATGTGGAACCTTGTGCTAGCAATTTAGTGAAATCAATTTTAGAAAGTAAAACATTTTTAAAGAAACTAATTTTAATATTATGTATATACAAATAAATCTTCTGTCCACTAAAATCACAATTAATTAATATTTTATACATTAACTACACCTCCATTATTTTGCTGCATAACCGCAAAAGCATCATCGCCTCCCTGTCTTGATTTTGACGCATCAGATGCGTTCGTGATGCAAAAGTGAACGTTTGATTAGTGCATTTTTGAGCTCTTAATGATGCAGATGCGGCGTCATCAGCACATCCCTGCATATTTGAATTTACCCATTTTTTTCTTTTCTCATATCTTTGCAACTCAATATATCCATATATGCCATCGCACACATCTTTTAATATACAGCGGAGTGTTGATGTAAGAGCCATGCGTATGAAACCAGAATACAGATGGGTGGTGTGGTGGTTAGTGGCTCCGCGTTCATTATCTATTTCATAGCCAAACCAATCATATACAAAGTGTAATCTGTTTCAGCCTTAATCCTAAATTTGCTGCTCACTTTCTGTGGTACCAACAAAAAAATTATATTTGGGGTAGGTAACTTCTCATGAAAATATGTAGTACCAATATAACAGCGCTGTAATTTCACCGTTCATTTTGCCGCGAACTAAAGGCTTAAACACAATTGCGACGACAAAGCGATAGAACGACAGACGACAACGAAAAATTCGCTGCGAAACAGGCAGTCGAAAAATTTGGAACACAAGCGATGAGCGACGATTGTGAAAGAAGAAGTTATTGAAATTTCATTTGTTAAATGTTTCGAGCGCTTTAAATGGAGATTTTTATCAAGAATATTATATTTTATATTATATTGAAAGAAATGCAATGAACCAAAGTGTTTGGTCACCAAACAAACTATTTTTGTCACCACCGCCACTGGAGTTTAACTAGATATTGACTAGTTGTCAACAGATGGCGCGCATGGCTCTATTCGGATATTTCGGATAAACGGATATCCACAGCAGTGCTGTCGTTTGGTAAAATTTCAAGAGTAGTACAATTTGCAGCTAAAGCGAAGTACTTTCGGAGAAAAGGGAGTACATACACGACTAACGAAATTTAAGGAATTGAAATTAATTAGAATGGGATGTCCAGAAATCATGTTAATGTGAATAAAACTAATTTTCATTAAAATGATTCATATTTAGATTTTTAAATAAATCTTTATACATATGTGTCCTATTATTACATTATTTATATTTTTTTTATATATAGAAACAACTGATTATTTTAAGATTTTCCCATGATTTTTTTTTTTTTAGGAGTAAGAATTTCTTAGTTTTAGATTTATTAATCAATAGTTTTCATTCAGATCATACTTGCATGAAGTAAACACGTTCTGTTATGAAAAGCTATTCTTGAGAAAAGCATACCTGCATAAAGCAAATCAATACAGGTGTATACTAATAAAATACATAAATTCGATCATTAATTCAAATATTTAATTATTGAAAACTTTTGAATTTTCAAAATATTTGTAAGGATTTTAATACAGTTATCATGCAAAATTGTATTGACAACTTCAGTCGCTTTAGTTTTTCTGCATTTCAAATCTTTTACAATATTTGAATCTGTAATGCACAGAAATAATTCTGGTAAAGAAAAATGGATTAGACACCCTTGTCGATCCTCACGATAACTCAAGAGCGCGTTGTACTTAGACAGCTGAAATTTTGCATATGGGTAACTCCTTCGTAGGGTTGCCATACAAAAGTTTCGTTTTTCACTATGTACATATTTTGATATTGCCTGAGAACTCGTCGACGTAGAGAGCTGACATTTTTTACATAGTGTTTTCATAAAAATAGTAAATATAAATTCAAAAATGGACTAAATCGGGCGACCTCTTCTTAGTGTTTCAATATAAAAATTTAGAATTTGTACGAATACTGTGAAAACGATCAGTCCTATATGGTTTTTATGTACTGAAAAGTTTTTCAGAATATGAAATCCTATACGATTGGTTGTAATTTTTTTCTGTCCGACGAACCGTTCTAGAAATATATGCGAAAGACCACTTCAAAAATCAAACTTCCACAGATGGGTGACCATATGAAATTACATACTGGAACTAATTAATGTAAGAATGGGTCTTAGACCAATTCGAGTTTTTTTTTTTTACTTGTTTGCCATAACTTTCAAACATATTTTATGTTGTTTATAAGGCTCCGTACATACAGAGCAAAATTTTTGAACACGCTCATATAGTTTGTTTATTATAAGTATTACCTTTTGTTGGCGACCAAACAACTTCCATAGAATTTCCAAGAATGGTTTCTTGACATGTTCGATCGTCGTGCTCTAAATCTGTTGTTATACTAGAAATTATGTTTTTCTATATTATTTATGTTTGTTGAATTTCCAGGAATTCTTTTAGATTGCCCTTGATCTTCGGATACATTTGTCATATCCTTATTGCTTGCACCACAGACACTACAGTTAGAAACTTTAATACTGTATCTGCAATATTGCCAAGAATTGACTTTAGTACTTTATCTATGGACATACATATTGGATGCTTGACACTTACTTCTCCATTAGCGAAAGTGATTTTGATCACATTAGATTTTTACACTGCACTTCACAGTTCTGTATGAAGTTGTGTTTCCCCGGTAAATATGGAATAGTTTGTAAACTATATGTATATCTGAAAGAACTTATTGAGGTCATTCCACAGAAAATCAATACAAATTTGCACTTTCCTAACCCGACCATCACCAATCTCGTTTTTCGTTTGCTAAAAGTTAAGTAGTTATACGATAAGAATTCAGCTATTTGTTTTTGTGCTGCGCCGCATGCTGATTGAACTAAAGGGCTTCGAAATCCTTAAAATACGACGATTTTTGGTCTGCTGAGTTATATTAAAAAAATCATAACTTTGGTTTTGATTAACACAGAGAAATGACCTTTAGGTTATTTTAAAGATGAAAGTACAATCTTTGAGGGAAAATTATAAAAAAGATATGCCTTTTAAAAGAAGAAAATGCATTCCCTTAATTTTTCCTTGCTTTATTTTTAAATTAATGCTCATATAATGATGTTAGTAAATGGTTCAATTTTTAAGTTGTGATCACAATGGGTTTGAAGATGAGAAATTTTTTTTTCGTTTGAGGTCTGGTTTTTTTTTAGGATAAAATTTTTACCCAAATCTAATTTATTATCCTTGATCCCGTAAGAATTTTTCAACAAGGACATATTTTTTGTCTTCTTTTTGTCATTAAACAAAAAAACAAAAAAAAACAAAAGAATGATCTCGCCTCGAAACCCATTGAGATTCCAACTTGAAAATTTAACTTCTTACTAACAACATTATGAGCATTAATTAAAAAAATGGTATTAGCTGTAAGTTCCTTGAATTCCGTATTTTGGAAAATTTGTACTCTTTAATCAAATACCACTATTTCTGTGGAATTGTCCACAAGAAGTCAAAAACTCAATCCCAATCAGATCATGCAAACTAAACTGTTGTTATATGTATTAAATCGACGGGGGTCTACATCATATTTAAAAAAAAAAAAAAATTTTAAAAAAAACTTATACAAAAAATCAGCTTAACTGACGAAATATTTTCTTAGTTTTTCCACAAAAGAAGACAATCTTAATCGTCGTCCCTAAAATTTTCCACAGAGATGATGTAAGCTGGAAGTTCCTTGAATTTCGTATTTTGTAAATTGGGAACTATTCTCAAGTTTTTTCCTTTGTGCCACAGTTCACAAATTTTATATGTTTTTTATTACAAAAAATCAACGTTTTTACAACACTTGAATTAAAGTAAACAAAGGATATAGTTGAAATAAATCACTAAATACCTTCGCCGAATCATAAACAAAAACCCAACCTTCCATGAAAAATTTACTGTTAATTGGACTTAGGTTTTGTGAGAAGGAAAATGGAGAAAATATGAAAGACATAGGAAAAGGCAAAGAGCGATTAAAAAAAAAACGTTTTCTGGACTAGAATAGAATTTTTTGGAGTCCTTCAAGTAGAGAGCGTTTATTATTTACTTCATAAAGATCAATCACGATGTCTAACGAACGAATCATAATGACATGACCAAGATGTATAGAATACAAGGTATACCCATTAAAATTTTGGCACATGTTCTGTGACGTAATTTCGTAACTAATTTATATACATTTCTATAGGAAAGACAGAGAGAGCTCAGAGAGTATTGTCAAAGTATAAATAAGAATAAGTAGAAACCGAGGCGAACAAAATAAGAAAGTTTTCGTGTTTTTTTAGAATGAATCAAGTAATTTCATATACTGTCGTTTTTTGCATTAATGGGGGGAAAGAACTTGGCTATACACTATTGTAGTGAAACTGAGACAACGAGCTAAAAAAAAAATTCGAGAGAACGTAGGGTTACCCGAACGACAAATTCTTATTAAATCCCTCAAAATCCTATCAAACTATTCATAATAATGTACTTCGGGCCACACTACCTCCCGTTTTTAAGAAAAAGATAAATTTCGCATTGGCCAAGATGCTGAAAGGAGATGTAAAATTCCTCTAAATTGAATTTCTTATTTTCCCGAAAATATCAGAGAATCCAGCATGAATTCTCCCACTTAATCTCATAACGAATGTAAACAGAAAAATATCATGGGATTACACCAACAAACATTAGAATTCCTGCGAAAAACACTGGGACCATTATCGTAATATTTCAGAAAAACCTGTTTTCACAAAAGCGCGGGAACATTTTATGAGCGTAAAATCGGTAAACTCCGCCCATTCTCTCTTATTTACGAAAATAAATCATTTGTCGTTCCGTTTCGTTGCATGTAATCTTCGCTTTCACATTTTTTGTCTTATTTTTCCTTCCTTTTCTCGCCGTGTATATTTAAATGGAAAAAAATCGGAACACTCTTCTGTGTCCTTTCTTTTAGTTATTTATTCTTTGATATTGTGCTCTCTGTATCGTGCTTTCCTATACATTTTCACGATATTTCGTCACTAATGGCGGAACGTGGTTTTTAATGGGAATATCTTGTATTCTATATACCTTGAACATGACTAGATAGGTGTAATAGGCTAAAACCACTGACATGTATATAAATGGACTGATTAATCTCCTGTTTCATGTGGCACCAGTTTTGATTTCAGAAAGTATACTCTCACTGGCGCTATATTTGAATTATTTGGGAATTTACTTATACATATATGCATTTCAGTGGGATTTACAGAATTTACCACAAAAGTATTTGGGACTATATTTGTATTGTTAAATTTTAATTATAAGGCGAAGGAAGTGTTTTTCACAAGGCTTTTTTTTTTGTTGGAAATACAGCTGAATCATCACAGCTCAGTGGGAAAGTACGCTCTCATGGAAAGAGACAGGAACATGAAAGTGGTGCTATTTGCTTTCATGCATTTTTGGTTCAACGAGCAGTCCATTCATATACATGTCAGTGTCTAAATCCAATCAGATTTCACTTTAGTGCACTGCAGGCCAACGTTGAAAAAAATTATAAAACGGATGTGTTACCTCTTAGCTGCTGTTTGGTATATTTCATCAAGTACAACGTAGTACCAAACCAACTTTTCAACCGAGTTCGTTAACAGATTTTATTACTAAAATGCAGGCCCGTAGCTAGAACCAAATTAAAGGTGGAGCATTAGTAATTTAAAGTAGTTCGCAAATTTTCGGTGCGTTTGGGATACATCTGTTCAGGTGAAGGGACATTTTTTTGAAAAACTAAGCTTCTAGAACCCTCATTTTATTACATTTTTTTATACGTGAACTAAAGCAGGTATCTATAATAAAAAGAAATAAATGGACTAAACAAGAAACATAATATGGTAAAAATATTCAATATAATTGCAGTCTTCGATTTACCATATTGTGGAATTTTCTTAGCACTTCGTTAATATAGTTTTTGTCTGTTCTTTTCCCTTCAAATGCAAAAAATACCAAACCTGCCATTATCTCATGATTAATTGACATTTTTTTAGGCTTATTGATAGCAATTAGTGTCGAAAAGATAGATTCGCACGCAGCAGTACTACATCCGATCTCTGAAGGATTCCCTTTGTCTGTATAGAACTTGTAATATGCTTTCAGTCTGATCTCCTCGACCATTCAACTCATTCAAGTACCTTTTCACAATAATAGTCTCCTCTTTGGAAGGAATTTTAATACTTGAAAAATAATTGCAATTACAGATTTGTATTGTTCTCATTAATTTCCTCACAATAATTATGTATTTAAATGTTGAACAGACAAAAACTTTGTCCAATTCATCAAGACACAAAATTGAATCTAGTATGTAGATCATCATTGTCTTCAAACCTTCTTTTTATCTCAACTGTTATTATGTCTACAGTTTCATAATATTCCGCTTTAAATGGCGGAGTTTAAACTATGCCTGCTGTGTTTTGACGAGAAAGTGACGGATAATACAGCACTAGTCCTCCAGATGTCTTGCCTTTACTTGTCTCTTCTCTTCTGGGAAATATTTTGAGATTCTTTTCTACAATATGGTATTCTCAGCTTCTAACAAAATTGCCTCATACACATCTTCTGACCTCAATTTCTTCCTAGACACATTTTATTATCGATATGGTATCCTTCAATCCAGTGCTTCGACCCTGTAAAGCCACATCAGCCGGTTGCAGAACACATAATATTCTTTTTGCTACTATCTTTGCCAATCGAACTTTCATGTTTAACATAACGCCTTTGATGTCAACACTTTTTGCAATATCATCACCATTGAATTTTCCATTTTTCATTTTATCTGGATTCTTCAAAATCAGAGAATAATTTTCATATACAACTCTTTTAACAGCCAAATATCCTGACCAAAGCTGTTCGAGTAGTCGACCAATCGTCTTACCTTCATACATGGCAGGAAGAGGTTGGAGGTAAGCAATGCAAACATAGCCGATTAGTAGCTGACTGGCCAATCTTGCTGATCATACAGATTCGCCGCGATGACTTTTATTACGACGCCGCAGAATACCGAAGTTGGCAATTTTTAAGGTAGGGCATTGCCATTTTAAGGTAGGGCATTGCTCTTCTATGCCCTCCCCTAGCTACGGCCCTGCTAAAATGTACAACTAGTTTTAAACGAAGGTGAATAAAACCATTTAGATTATTTGCAAACATTATATATAGAAAGTTTTAAGTATAAGTATGAAGAAATTAAAAGCGGAGTACTTTTATAAAAGGAGTAGTACCGGAGTACGCTACTAGTTTTAGGAGTACAAATACTCCGATCGGAGTACAAACGCCAGCACTGATCCACAGCTGTGCTTTCATGAGCTTTTGAGCTTTCGTGCTATAAAAACACGAGCACGGAGCTGAAGGCGAGTCAGTTTTTCTCTGACCAGCATCCAACAAGGCTAGGATATTGACCTAGACTTAATACCCATCGGAACTGAGCATATTGAGCCAGTTTCAATAAAAATTTCCATCCTCCAACTACCCACCAAGATATTGACTTGGTCACATCCCCATCCTCAAGGCTTGAATATTGATCAGGTCTCCTACACTCCCGTGGGGTTCTCATAAATATTGATTTGAGAATCTCACTTTTAGTCTAAGTATTTAATCATTAATACGCGATAGTAGAGAAGTGTGCACTCGCTATCCGTAATATTAGGCATTTACCAAAAATTGCGAATAATATTTCTCTTTTTTCTTTTCTAATTCCAGCTCGAAAAGAAATAAACGGACTGAATTCTTTATGATTTTTTACATATTTGAATTGTATTTTTTTGTAACCATTAAGGTATTAATTTGGATTTTTGAATAAATAATAATTGAACTTTGCTTTGTGTTATTATTGCGGCACCTATTTCCATTTCTAAAATACTCAATATTAGAGGCGAGCCAACTAACATTGTGGTAACCGGGCTTGAAAAAACACCAACAGCTACTGCGACAAAGCAGATCAACATAAAAATCAAGACTCTTATTAATCAATTCTCCATGAACGTAGACGCCCTTGTACTGGAAAAAATTACAGAGGCTCTACCAGCAGAGCCAATACAATCTACTGAATGGAGTCACATCATGACATTAAAACTAGCAGATCCCAAATTCTCGAACCCAGGACCAATTGACCTCTTACTAAGTGCTGACGTTTACGCAGAAATAATTCTGGATGGCATCATTAAAAGCGAACCAATTGCACAAAACACACAGTTAGGATTGGTTTTAATGGGCAGCATTCCTCGCACAAATCAAATACCAAAGGTCGACACATTTACGACAAGAATTGAGAATTTAGATGCACAACATAAAAAATTCCGCAAAATTGAGCAAAATCCAAATACTTCCAAGTTGTGCGAGAGCCACTACATTCAAACGTATCAACCATTAAATAGTGGTCAATACCAGGTCCAATTGCCATTCAGTGGTCTAATGTCCAAGCCTAAACTAAAAGAAAAAGAAAAAACCCGGCAGCAACATCATCCAGCTTACCGCAAATGCACCGAAAATGAACACACCCACAACCAGTTCCTACTGCCACAAAAGAAAAACCACAATTAATTATACACCCAGAACCATCAACACCAAAAACATCCACAGGCGACGAAGTTCTAAAAACCAAAAAAATGTTCCGCCACACAACTCCGAGTGGCCAAGTTATTAAATTTTAACGCCTCAAGGATGGGACCATCAGAGCATTTACCAAATAAATGCAAGTATTCCCTGAACTTTGCTCGGTGAGAGAATGTTTGGTCACCAAACAAATTATTTTTGTCACCACCGCCACTGGAGTTTAACTAGATATTGACTAGTTGTCAACAGATGGCGCGCATGGCTCTATTCGGATATTTCGGATAAACGGATACCCACAGCTGTGCTTTCATGAGCTTTTGAGCTTTCGTGCTATAAAAACGCGAGCACGGAGCTGAAGGCCAGTCAGTTTTTCTCTAAACAGCATCCAACAAGGCTAGGATATTGACCTAGACTTAATACCCATCGGAACTGAGCATATTGAGCCAGTTTCAATAAAAATTTTCATCCTCCAACTACCCACCAAGATATTGACTTGGTCACATCCCCATCTTCAAGGCTTGAATATTGATCAGGTCTCCTACACTCCCGTGGGGTTCTCATAAGTATTGATTTGAGAATCTCACTTTTAGTCTAAGTATTTAATCATTAATACGCGATAGTAGAGAAGTGTGCACTCGCTATCCGTAATATTAGGCATTTAAAAAAATTGCGAATAATATTTCTCTTTTTTCTTTTCTAATTCCAGCTCGAAAAGAAATAAACGGACTGAATTCTTTATGATTTTTTACATATTTGAATTGTATTTTTTTGTAACCATTAAGGTATTAATTTGGATTTTTGAATAAATAATAATTGAACTTTGCTTTGTGTTATTATTCCGGCACCTATTTCCATTTCTTTTTTATGTATTTAAAGTGTGGAAAAAGACTGAAAATGCGGAAATTAAGTAAATTAAACGCTTTAAAATATCCATCCAACCCTTGTCTTTTTTGTCCACTTGTCTTGCCCATCTTGTAAACTATAAATTATTTTATGGATTTCGCATTTCCTCGAGCATTTTTCCTTAAAGCTCATTATTTTAAAATTACCGCGGCGTGCTACCACCTAAAAAAAGACAAAAGTGAATGCCACAACCATTTCATTCGATTAATTTTGTTGGTAGGACTGCAGCGACGACGGCAAAATTAGAAATTGATCAATCCGGACGATAATATCGTCGATCGCTCAACGTCGCTCGTCGCAATTTGGTGCATCGCATAAGATGCTGTGCTTTTAGAAGTTTGACAGCGATATATCGTCGTCGTTTGTTGTCTGTCATCGCAATTGTGTTTAAGTCTTAAAGTGTAATCTGTTTCAGCCTATAAGGCTTAAACACAATTGCGACGACAGAGCGGCAGACGACAGCGAAAAATTCGCTGCGAAACAGGCAGTCGAAAAATTTGGAACACAATTGCAACGACAGGCGATGAGCGACGATTGTGAAAGAAGAAGATGTTGAAATTTCATTTCTTAAATGTTTCGAGTGTTTTAAAAGGAGATTTTTATCAAGAATATTTTATATTATATTGAAAAAAATGCAATGAAGCAAAGTGTGGAAAAAAACTGAAAATGAGAAAATTAAGTAAATTAAACTCTTTAAAATATCCATCCAACCCACGTCTTTTTTGTCCACTTGTCTTGCCTGTCTTGTAAACTATAAATTATTTTATGGATTTCGCATTTCCTCGAGCAATTTTTCCTCAAAGCTCATTATTTTAAAATTACCGCGGCGTGCTACCACCTAAAAAAGACAAAAGTGAATGCCACAACCATTTCATTCGATTAATTTTGTTGGTAGAACTGCAGCGACGACGGCAAAATTAGAAACTGATCAATCCCGACGATAATATCGTCGATCGCTCATCGTCGCTCGTCGCAATTTGGTGCATAAGATGCAGTGCTTTTAAAAGTTTGACAGCGATATATCGTCGTCATTTGTCGTCTGTCGTCGCAATTGTGTTTAAGCCTTTAGATGTTTGCACATTGAAAATTCTGAGACTGCGGCAACCAATCGAGTTGCAGGGGCAACTGTTTGGATTTCAGAGATGTTTACACTCTCGAGTAGTGCTGATTTTGTGTTGCGTTGCAGTAAAAGTAGTTGCAATGTGCAACGGTACCTTAAGTTTGTTATTCCGTTATTGATGGAAGCGCAGAAGGGATTGGACACCCACGCATTTCTTTTGATTTTTGCATGTCCGTCTGTCCGTCCTCACGACAATGCATTCACTTAGAGTGCTGACATTTTGCACATAGGTGTTTTAAAAGCAATAGTAAATAAAATTTTAAAAATGGACTAAATTGGGCAACCCCTTCTTGGTGTAGCCATACAGAACTTTGGATTTTCACTTTATTTAATTTTTATCTTCATCTGGGGTATAATATTTTTGTTTTAGACCAATCGTAACGTTCTCTATTGTTTACATTTCGTTTTATGCGGAAACACAAAAATTTCAATTTTGCAGGAATAATGTAAAGTTTTGTATGTAATGAGTGTAATACCTATCCCGTAGCGGAAAACAAAAAAATATGGGTGAGGTATCACACGGTTTCTATGCACAGGAAAAAAAAAGCCCTAATTTAATGTAGGCAGAAATTTTCCAATGACGTAAGTAGGTAAAGAATGCAGTTTAAAGAAAATTTAAAAAGCCAGATCTCCTAGAATGGATTTTAAATAGTCACCCTGTAGCTCCATATGTATGTACAAAAGTTTATTGAAATCCCCGCTCTTTTGTATTCTCCAGGGCAAAGCAGAAGTTACTGAGATAACCTCAATCCTTCTTCAATTTGGGGTAATATTCATACATGTATGCCTATATTATTCACTATAGTAGTCCTTTCGTATCTCCATATATGTATGCATTCCAAGTATTTTCCGCACAATTAAACAGATGCCCCAGTTGCAGGAGGCAGAGTATGTGATATGTACCGAATGCATAGAAGGATCCATAAATCATGAACCATACAGAAATGCGTTGGCTTACAAACGACTTAATCTTCCACTCTAATTTAATTAACTATATAAAAACTATTCCTATACTCTGCAAAAGTATATTAGGTATAACTGAAGTTGAACCATAATTTGTGACATTCTGCCCAATCCAGCTTATACAAATTAAAACATCTAGAATTCAGAATACACAAAAAAAAAGTACAAATTTCATATTAGTTACGTGCCTGGATGGTTTAGTATGTATATAACCGTAATTTCCCTTAAAAACAATTAATCCCTTTGAGCTATGAAATGAAGTATTGACCAAACCATCAAAAATCTCCCATTCGGGTCAGTGCTACTGGAGTGGTGCTTCATGATGTGAATTAAAAACTCACACTGTATACTGATGGCTACATTCTACAGTATTATGAAAGCTCCACCGGAAACTGGGGGTTGCTGTAGGGATGTTGCGTGCTCATCGCTTGTTATGTTTTGTGTATCTATGCATTCCCATTCATTTGCTGGGATTTGATCTTCAACCTCTGAGATAGTGATAAGACTACACTTATCGGAGTAAATCAAACAACACGGGCTAAACAGACTTGACGCTGACCACTAGGCTCGTAGTTAGTTGGTTACATATCGTCGTGTTGACCGGACTTAGATCTTAAATTTTGTGGTCCTAAGCCGTCGCCAGCCTTAAAAAAGCAGTGTTCAAGGATATTGTAAGAAGTAAATATTCATTTACTCGGGTATTTCCGTAATTATTTCTGTTTTTTTTTATTTGCTCCGTTGAGTGTAAACTGATTAGAAATGGGATTGTGAAATGTGATTTTTTTTCCAAACTTTCCAATCTGTTCGGGACTGGGGAGGTTGGAAAACTTTCTTTTGTGCGAAAGCGATTAATAATTTTCAAGGATTTAAATTACTAAGGATTACGTGGCAAATTTTCTAGGAAATATTTCAAATTGTGTATTTTTGAACAAAAACTACGTTTCAAAGATTGTTCGCAAAGATAACAGTCGTGTCTACTTGTATCAGGTCAGAGTAATGTCGTTAAGAAAATCGTTATCTGCTGTTCGACGATGTTGAGTTAGACTCCGAACATGATGCTGAATATCATTTTCGCTGCTTTAGTTTGTTATCGCAAATAGACAACGTCAGTGATAAAGGAAAAAATTGAAAACACAAGAAACCAGTTTTTTTAAATTAAGGTCTTAGAATTGATAAAAGTTCTCAGATAATAGAAAATAGTAGTAGGTAAGAATATTTTAACAATACCTAATTGCACCCTTGCCTTTTATCTGGTGCATGGCCGAGTAATTTATTTATTTATTTTTTAATCCGTCGAGAGAATATAAATTTATATATTTCCCCGCGTTAATAGGTACTGAACATATTCAAGTTGGTATTACAAATTGAGCAAATTATGAACCACAACAAAAAAAAAAGTTCTGTTAGGAAATGAGAAACCAATTTCCTGGCTTTTATGTATGACTTAGGAGCAACGTGTACGCCTAAGATGGTTGCACCGCCACAGCGGTGAATAATATTTGATAAAAATCGTAATTTTCGCATAAAGGCCATTTTATTCAGAGCATAGAAATAGAATTTTAACTTCCAGCCCTTGTATATTGTCACAGACAACACCAAACTACACTTTTCATTTACAATAACAATGTCGTATAATGTATAGGAAAGCACAGTACAGAATACACAATACTCTCTCTGCTCTCTCTGTCTTTTCAATAGAAATGTATATTACATTATTTCGTCACAGCACATGTGTGAAAATTTAAAGAGAATACCTTGTATATTCTTTGTACCGTAGGTTGAACCATTCGTTATACTAAACGAAGAGTGAATCAGCTAGTATTCTACGGATGAAAAAGGGAGAATAAAAGTTGCAGCATATTGTATGAATTTGACTGTTAGCAATAATTGCTGGCTTCTTTTATATTGGCAGTACAGAAAAAATAAAATATACGTAATGAAACAAATGTATATCAAAGGTGCTGGGCTCTACCCCTACCGTATTGCAGGCAAAGGTATTAGCCGTATAAGAATGCGCCAATATTAAAAGAGCCATAAATGGCTCAACCATTAATATCTGCTCGTAGAGTCAAGCCGCTCTCGTACAGTCAAGCCACTCTCAAAGCCAAGTGAAGGATAGTCTGGGAGTGTCGGCAAACCCTTAAAAATTTATAAAGGAGAAATAAAGTTATGCTCATGTGGGTTCTTGGAAATAGCCCCAAACTCCCTTTTTTGGAACACAGCCATTTTGCGTCACTTCAAAGTGTTACCCCAGAGCACTGACATACACATAATAAGAATAAACTGAGCGTTCTTGCTTCAAAAATGGCACAAATTTCAAACAGGCTGTGAAAACCCTTTATTTTGTACAACTGTACACCGATTCATAACTTATTATTATTTGTCGATTAGAAATACTAAAGATGTTGTAAAATAGTATTTCATTACTTAAAAATTGTTTAGGAAGTTAAACTTGTTTTAATTAGCACAAAAAGTTTTTTTAGTATTACTGAAAAATGTGCTGCTCTGCAGATTTGATGTCAAACTTAATTGAGCTTGAAGGAGATAGCCTATAAAAGCAATATATTTGTCTGAATTTTTATCTCAATTCCAATCTATTCCATTTAATACAACCGTACTGTTCCCAAAATTGATTACAGTTCAACGCTCAGTCCATTCTTATTATATGTCAGTGCCCTAAGTAGCTGGGAGAGTAAACAAAAATCCCTTTATTGGGAAATTCTACTAAGACTTCGTTAGGCAAAAAAGTTTATCGACACCTCTCTCGTATGATTTGCATGAGCGTGTGTAGCACAAGTCGGAGCTGAAGTCTTTGCTATAGAAATGAATTAAATATTGAATAAAATTGGTTGCGAGTGGAGGCAAAAGTTAATATCCGATTTTATCTAGTTCAATTTTATAGCAAAGTCATATAAGTTTTACTTGTACATAATAGTTTCGGCCGGTTTCACTCATGCTCTCTCAACTCAAGTTGCGATACGCTACACACGCTCATGCATATCAAACGACTAGGGCTAGGCCATGCACAGGTAGCAAAATTTGCTTGAGCATGTGTAGCGGTCTTTAGGAGAACAGAGTTCTTCTCAGGCCATTGCTCCTTGAGGTATCACCTAAACAAGATGGGCTTGGCTGAGACTTCATTGTGCCGCTTCTGTCAGGATACTCATGAAACCTCGTAGCACCTGCTCTGCAACTGTGAAGCATTGGCCAGGCGGATATTACTCCATGTTGAACATGCTTTTCCCCCATAAACTACGCGTGGAACCCCAATCCCCAGAATGATTCTAGACTTTATTAACAGTTTAAATTTAGAAAGGAAGTAAGTTGAACATTAGAGGTTTCAGGTTGCAGTGAATGCGAGGCTATTACTTGCATAACCCCTCCACAAATCTAATCTAACCTAATTATTTAATTTCTTTAATCATAAAACAAACAGAAACTTGTCTGAAGAAGGAAAAAGTAATTATTTGCGAGTAACACGAACACTTGGGATTTTACTTTTTGATGGCTATGTTCTAACAACTTAGCCACTACTGGAACTCCCGAGTGACATCGTCTTTCGGATAATTCTATATAAATGTACGCATTCTATTTTTAATTTAGGTAGCAATTTTCTAAAAGCAATAATACGCAAATTATATTTTAAAGCACTATCATACAAATTTATTTAGTACAAAAAAACTTTTTTTCATTAATTGACACATTTAACAGTATTTGTTTTGAACTTGAATTTGGCTATTGCATTTCTGAGCAATGATAGCCACATCTACAGCTGAAATAGGGCGGCTGCAACTTACTTCATGAACGCACTCCAGCAATAAGCCTTTATGACGTCACTTCGGCTAACTTTACATGATAATTTATGGAAAAAACCTGAATAAAAGACCTTAGAGTATATAAACAGGAATGCGGGTATCGTACCTACTCATAAAATTCGTGTACATGAGTGAAGCCGAAACTCCCTCATAATATCTCGAAGGGGTAAGTGATAATGAGGGACGAAAAATTCAGAGCAAATGAAATGCAAGCACAAAAAAACGTAACAAGTAGCACCTTAAGTAATAAATGAATGGTAGCGTGTAGAAATGTGGACTAATTTGCAGTCTTATTAGAACAGCTTGACTGCTCCGTTTTAAATTCTGCTCGCTGTTTATACCTGCACCGTGCTCTTACACTAGAAAACTTGAGCTCAATTCAATGCGTAGGTCCTCATGAAATATGTTAGGACACTAGGATTCGAGAACGTTATGATTCTATTCAACTGCGGGATAATTTTCCAGCACCACTAGAAAATGAGGCGTTATCCTTACTGAGTTGAATGCCTTTTCGATGTCAAATAAGGAGCCGATTGTGCAATCGCTCTTGTTTAGGGAATTCTTCGTATTGTAAGGTTGGACATAAAATATCTAACGCAATAATAATATTTAAAGGTTAAATTTAAGAAGAAGAAAAAACTTTTAAATCTGCATATTATGGCCGATACAAATTAAGTGTGAATGTTAAAGCATAAATAAGTGAAAGTGACACATTAAAAATGGTTTGGTGGAAATTAGCTATAGTATCGTTGCTATTAGTATATGGATCCAGTTTAACTAACGGCGCCCGAAAAAGTAAGTTTTTACAAATCTTTATTTATTTTATAAGCTAATTTAAATTAGAAGTTAATTGTGCTTCATATTTTACATAATTTTTTTAGAAACAATTTTTTATTAACCTTCAAGGAATGACAATGTTATCTTACTTTACTGAGTATGTATATGTATACCTACGATCTTATAAGTAGACCGAAATTCTGTCTCTCTTACCCTAATTTATGCTTCTTTTATGCCAATTAATTAAAACATGATTTTTGGCTGATCCTTCCTGATCTATACTATGAGAAGATAAGACTACTTTTATTGCGCGGTATTTTAGACCAGATATGGCAGGTTGGCGTTTTTTTCTGTCTGCGACATTAGATGAGCTCATTTGCATTGTTGTGAGGTGTTGCAATGTTGGATTAGGATAGTCAGCTGATACGTATTATTTCTTGATTCTAGGTAGTCTGTAGAAAAGTCGGTGAATAAGTTGAGAGACAGTTTGATTATTTCTTTGTCTATTCTGGAGACTTGGAATCTTTCATTCTTGACGTATTTGTAGAAAATTGGTTTAATATAGAGTATTATGCAGCTTCTTAGAATTGATTTTTCCAACTTGCGAAAGCGTTCCATTTGTTTGGAGATCTCTGTCTAGATGGAGCCAGTATACATGAGAATGGGTCTAATGAGTTGATTATAGCAAATAATTTTAGCTCTTTCGTTAAGGATTTAAAAGTTGATCTCAATTTGAGGTATGCTATAGAATCTATCAATACGTTTGCATGAATACTTGAGTACTTAACTTGAAATCCACTGAAACTCAAGTAGGGTTTTTGGTTGAATTAATTCCAATTATTTGACTTGGAATTTTATTTAAATTTATTTAAAATGAAATTTTACCTTTGATAACTCTGCATTAGGTTCAATACATAAGTACGGATTTTCAGATAAATATTTTGAGAAAAGTTCTAAAAATCGCGAACTGAATTAACAACAATAATCTTCTTCTTATTCTTCTGTGCTGTTTTCATAACTCGCAGAAATGAAAAATGTTCAAGTACTGAAGTAAATCGAGCAAAATTTTGTGATGATTTACTTGACTCAAGTATACTTGAAGTCAATGCGCATTTACATGATATTTTGATTACTTGATCTCTACTTGAAGTATACTTCAAATATTCATGTAAACGAACTGCATGTTATATATGCCAGTGGACTCTAACGGAACTCGAGCTTTGGATTTGACATAAAGTATAAGCAAGTTAAACTAAGATGAGCAGTGGTGTGAAGCTCACCTAAACTATAATGTATTCCCATCCTTCAGAATATAAAAGATTATTGAAAGAGAAATCTTATAAAGTGTGTATGTTTGTCCATTTAAAAGTAATTAAGGATTATTTAACCAACTTTTAATGTTGGGGTAAGTATTGAATACTCCTGATTCTCCTAGGTGAAGTTGAGGTGAAGACTGACGACCTCCTTACATAAAAATATGACAAACGAAGCATGATACGGAGAGCATATTTTCCCAGGAGAAGAATCCTTTTTCAAACAAACCTTTCTATTGGCCTTAGAATTAAGATATTTTTTGAGATTACAGGTAGAATCTTAATTAGTTAAATGCTACAGACTACTAAATGCCTTTACCACCAATTTATTCTAATTTGATATACTTCAAGTATTCACGTAAACCTACTGCATGTGACGGAAATATTTGATAATCGACTTGAGGCTGAGACCCTGTTATTTGATCACGTCTTTTTATGTAATTTGGTTGTTATGGATGCAAATATTTATATCGGCGACCAGTATTTTTTGCGTTTTGTGGAGGATTTTATTCAGGTGATAGCTAATGTTTCGCATTTACTCAAGTTTGCATTAAGTTTCAACTTTGAAAAGTATTCCGAGTTGGACTGGAGTTATCTATTTATTTTTCTAGTAACTGTAGATAATAACGTCATCTGCCTCTAGTGTCAGAAGAGATTGGTTCTGGTGCGGGAAGTCAGAAGTGTAAATGTTGTAAAGGATTGGCGAGAGTATATTGATCTTTTGGCGAGGTAGATGTTTATATACATAAGTGAGGGTAAAAGCTGAATGTGTCCAACATTTTGTGTAAGAGTCTTTAAATTCAAACTGAATCGAAAGCTTTTTTCATATCCAGGCGACAGGCTATTGTGAGAATTTTTCTGTTAGTCTAAGTGGTTGAACTGAATTGCTTAAGAATTGGTTGGCGGGTATTATGATAAATTCCTCATGGTGTAGGATTTTATATTTTTTGAAGCATTCATAAATTTTGCCAGTGGTGGCAGTTTGTTGAGGATTGTTGTTGCATGTTAGGGCTGTGCGAAGGCTATTAAAATTTTTAATAGTTGTTGCGGAGCTGTGGTTTTATGTTACTAGTTATTGGAATCTTTTAAATGTCTTGGTTTCTATTTTAATGCTAGTGATTTTTTGGAATTTATAGTGGGAGTGAATTTATCATTGTTTTAATTCGTCGTAGATCCTATCCTGGTAAGAATGTCTGCATGCTTCTTTGCTTGAGTGAGACCCGGTTTGCCAACAATTTGTTATGTATTGCATTTGGTGTTTGACAAGAGCTAAAGGGTTTTCTAATAAGAGGTGTTATTTTAATTAGCCCACTATTTCGGTAGATGTCACTTTTGGAGCTGACATTTTTTGATATTTGACAAGTAGAAACTACGCCATTAATAAAAATGGAACGATACACGATTCAACAACGCATTGAAATTATTAAAATTCACTATAAAAATGGTGAAAATGTGGCAGAGAAGGTTCGTAAAACTCACATTTTTGCGTCGTCGTGAAGCACCTTGTCGGACCGCAATACAGAAATTGGTAGAAAAATTCGAGCTGTCGGGACAAGTTAGTGATGTGAAGAATAAAACCCGTGCACGTCGCTCAAGAACAGCCGAGAATATTGCTGCTGTAGCCGAAAGTGTTGAAGAAAACCCAGGTTTGTCCATTCCTCGGCGTTCTTTGGAATTAGGCATTCCACAAACGTCATTACAACGTATTTTGCATAAAGTTTTGGGTCTTAAGGCTTATAAAGTTCAGTTAACACAAGAACTCAACCGGCCGATCATCAAAAACGTCGAGTCTTTGCTGATTGGGTCCTTGAAATGCATGAAAATGATCCGGAATTCCATCGAAAACTCATCTTGAGTGATGAGGCCCATTTCCACCTCGATGGCTTCGTCAACAAGCAAAATTGTCGCATCTGGGGCTCGGAAAACCCAAGAGTTATTGTTGAAAAGCCTGTCTATCCTCAACTTGTGACTGTTTGGTGCGGTTTATGGTCCCGCGGGGTCAATGGACCTTACTTTTTCAAAAATGAGGCTGGAGCAACAGTTACGGTGAATGGATTGCCCTATCGACGGGAAAAGTTTCCGGATCGTGTTATCTCTCGAAGAGGTGATCACAATTGGCCACCGAAATCTTGTGACTTAACACCTTGCGACTTCTTTCTTTGGGGCCACGTGAAAGAGAAGGTCTACGCCAACAGCCCAGCGTCGAATCAAGACCTCAAAGATGGAATTCGTGAGGCTATCGAGGACATAGGGCAGCCACTTTGCGATTTGGTTATGAAAAATTTCATGAAAAGGATATGGTCCTGTAGGCGTGGTCGTGGTGGGCATTTGGCTGATGTTATTTTCCATTATTAACGGCATACGTTCCTCTTTATAATGAAATAAATATCCGATCATTTATCTCAAAAAATGGCATTTTTCTTTGGATTTCAAAATAACACCTCTTATTGGAAAACTCGTTACAATAGTCAATAAAGCGGTCACAGCTGCCATTGGTGACAGGATTTTCTTCGATTCTCTGACTAGACGTGAGCCAGCGCAGTTGGTAGTGAATAATAGTGAAAATATTGAATAAAAAACTAATAAGGAAACGGCATATCGGGTGAAAAGATAAGCTATTCGGCGAAATGTATTAGTGTGCTGTGTTTCTATTCGCTTCGTCATGGCAGTAATTAAATTATGACATTTTGAAGGGGAGGATTTTTTATAATCTAAATTGCTATGTAAATTAAACAAATCGTTAGAGCCCCCTTTTTTTGGTAAAAGGAATATAGGGCTGCCATTGAAAAAAAGAAAACTTCTGACATTTCTCAGATTAACAAATCGGACATGATTTAAATATATTTACTTGCTAAAAAACGATTTTCTGCCTAAATTTCGGCGATTGTTTCTGCAACATTGCATCGCAAAATTCATCACTCTAAATTTATAGCTTAACAGCTATAATTTCACAAAACACTGAACTCAACCAAAATATATACCTACTTCACGCTTCCGGAGTTTCAAATATATATTAAAACAATTATATTTAAAAAAGTTTAACTGAACTCCCGGAACTCTGAAATATTACTTTCAGAAATGTCAAAATCACTGCATTGTACACTGTATTCGCACGATAGCCCGCTTCCTTATTAGTTATTTATTCAATGAGTGAAAGTAGAGGAACAAGAAAGGAAAAGGAAAAATGACTGTGATTTCAGTCAGTCAGTTTAGAAGTTTTTGTTGAAAAAGAAATAGAAAAAAAAATTAATGTGTCAAAGTCTACTAATAAAGTATTTTTAAAAATAATATTGGATTTATCGCACGGTTCACGCCATACATACAAAATAAATTTAAAACAAAAAGTGGAAAAAATCAGTGAGTCCTAGTGGTGTTGCTAAATAAATTAATGGGAATCTTTGCCTTTCTGTGGAAGACATCCAAAATCTTATAAAATCTTACGAAGACACGATTGATTCTGGTGAAAAAAACTTAATTACGGTAGAGTCTTCAACGCTAACAAACAGCGATAGTAGTGACAGCGATGTTGCAGTGTGCAGTGGCGCGTCCTGTAAAAGAAAAATGCCATTAAAAAAGGAATACCCCAGACAAGAAGAGCAAAATGCAAGACAATGACAATACCCCTATGCGTGACCCCAGAGGTGTTCGCTGTATCCCAAATATGAAAACTGGTCCCCCCAATCAAGAACTTATGAACGCCCAAAATTCAGCAAATGAAAACAAGACCGTGCTAAGTCAACATTATAATGAGCGGTTATGCAGGTACAATGAGTTGTTGAACCAATTTATAGAAATTTCATATAAATTAGATTAAACTTTACACTCGAAAACGCAAAAGGCTCAGATTTGTGATAGTTTAAACACTTACCAACCTCACAGTCACCCCCAAAATACCGAAACTTTAATCGAGCACACATATACCGATACACTCCAAAACCAAGAACAAATACGATCTACACAAATCTCACCTGATAACCATTCGATATTGGTAACTGAAGACCAGGATATGGCTCAAACAAACTCTAACTCAACTGAAATAACAACAACGTAACCGGTAAAATGAGAAATAACAAACAGAAATCAAAAACATGAACTAAACATCAACATAATAAACAACTTTCAATTAAAAAACACAACTAACGGGGTAGTACAGCTATATACAAATAACACTTCGGACTTGATACTTGTTAAATCTGACAATCGTAGTAGAGCAATTTAAAACTACCAAGACGACACTGTTGCGATAAACTGCAACATGGAATATAAGGGCGTGAAGTGCACTGAACAGCATAAACCAAGAGAATGCTCACTAAGAACAAATCAAGACAAAGAAGACGGTAATGGCAACATACAAGATGCATTAACTGTGTTCAACTTGGACATCCAGCTAGCTGCAGGGGTTGCCCCTTTGAATTGCTACAGAAAACGGAACAAGTAGTTTTAGTCAGAAAAAATAAAGAAGAAGCCTACAATAACTACGTAAAAGCCAATATAACCTACTCTCAGCCTCTGAAAAATAAGACAAATGAGGTCAAACACCCAGCATCATCTAATAATGCTAATAACAATGCCACTAACATTAAAATGTTCAACCAAGAGTGCGAAACACTCTTCGGCATGAACCTTTTTCATGTCTAAATAAAATTGATAGTTTTGTTCCCCAATATCGGAACCTTCAGGACAAAAACTCCAAAAGCCAACAGCCTTTCTAAATCAAGGACAATATAAAACACGAAAGAAGCGTTTTCATTTCGAACATAGAAAAAATTGAATGTGCCACCATAAAAATAAGCCGAGCAAGTAGAAATATTTATCTGAGATCTCTATACAACAGAAACGACAGATAATTAAATATATCCGATCTTGAGAAAATATTGGACGCAACCTGCAGCAAATAATTGGAGGTGATTTTAATGCCTCTCATCCACTATGAAGCATCAATTCATCTCGTATCAACAAGGCAGGTAAAACTCTGCATCAATGGTTTACTGACAACCTACTAAATTATAATTTAAGACTGGAAACAACCCTCCATCCTACTTTCCATAAAGACCGATGTAACTCCAATTTAGACTTCGACATTATACTTCAAACACTCTCACCACAAATAATCCCTTAACCTAACAGACAAGCTTAAAACTCTGGATTTTCAATCGGATTACAGTGCAGTAGAGCTAATTACTCAAATGAACAATATCGCTCAACCTCAAACCATCTTCGACTATTCAGTTATACATATGCCGCGATTCAACAGGATAATTAACCACTCTCTTGACAATATTGATCTCCCGCTGCACAGAAACATAACAACAGAAGAAAGAGATGAAATAATCACTCAAATTAATCGAGTGATGCAAACAGCTCTGACTCAAAGCGTACCAACAATCACAACATAAAAATAAGAATTTCCCTACTACATCACGAAGACTACTGGTAGAAGAAACTTGCAAGCATCAAGCGTTAAATCCTCGCTAGATGACCTAGATAGACCGCTTGTGACCGCTCGTGAAAAAGATAACGCTACAGGGCTTCATTTTGACGAAATTCATAGATAAAAACCTCAATCTGGAAATGGAATTATCGCAAATTGATCATGTAATTAACTCTATTTATGAAAATAACCACACTTCCCTAAGCCATTTTAATATAAACTCTCCTGCTTCCAAAGATGAAACAAATAATGATAATCATAGACCAGACACCAGACCTCATCTCCTCAGAGGAAGTACAGCTGATAATCAAGACAAGACACAACAAGAAATCATCCGGACCGGACCGAATCCCACACTTCCTTTTAAAGAAAACTGCTAAAAATTGTTGGGCCATACTTTTCAACAACCTTTATAATATAAGTTATTTCCCAAGGAAAAGGAAGAAATTATCCCAATTAGGAAAAATGGGTAGCGAGTCAATGAAATCTTCAGCTATAGACCCATCTCCCTCCTCTCTTAAAAAATAAACTGCAAGAACACATAGAAGATAATCACGTAACTCCCAATTTACAAATGGTCTTCAGGAGCCATCATTCCACTACCCATGCATTATCCATCCTCATGAACCACATAACCTCCAATCTCAATAATAAAAAAGCAACACTGGCGTGCAGTTTTGATACTGAAAAAGCATTAAAAAGCATTCGACTCTGCTTAGATACAGGGACCTATATTTAAAATGAAAAACGTCCACAATTTCAATGAACACCTATGTAGAAACATCTCCGTCTATTTAATCAATAGATGGAACTATCCAACATTTTTGGAATAGCAGCAGGAGTTCCCCAATGCTCTGAACATGACCCAGTCTTGTATAATATATTTACAGCTAACATCCCGTAGCCCACTTTACCAATTAAAATCCTCACTTACGCTGACGACATAATTTTATTCACCTCAAATTTTATATACCTTCCCATGCAAAAACAAATGAATCAATATCTAGACACACTACATACATTTGTTGTCAAAAGTAAGTTAAAAATGAACACCAACAAATGCCAAACCATGCTGATCAAAGGAATAAAAGACGCGTATCCAAACATTGCCGACACATCAACAAACAGAACGTCGGGGTGCTCTTCACAGGGAACCTACAGTTCAAATGGCAACATACGCCTTATCTTCATTCGCCAAATTTTTAAAACCTAGAACTTCAATACAAAACAGAATCAAGGTAATCTATTACAAGCAACTGATAAGGCCAATTATACTATATCTTACGCTTTTCCAAAATGGTTCAATATTTCTTCAGTACAGATGGAGATAATCAGAAAGTTCGAGTGGAAGTGCTTAGCTTATTGTATTGGCTTCCGCCGAAACTCAATAAACTATAAAACAATTAAAAATGCAAAGCTCTACACACTTTGTAACCACAAAAGCATAGATATCCACCTCATTATTAATGCACTAAAATTTCTCAACAGACTAACTGAAATAGACAAGCCAATACTAGAACAATACGCGACTGAACTGGAACATAATAACAAAGAAGTGCCAAAGCACAGGCCCATTATCAAATGGTTAGAAGATAAAAACTTGCTATACGATACCAACGCCAAGTTAATTTACTATCACAAGTCCTATAGAGGCAATAGAATGATCTACAACACAGACCAATTAGCTTAAATAAGCTAAACCGTAATCAACATCAATGCAACAACTAATTGTACCTACATTAGTAGAGGATAATTATTGTAACTAATCATAATGCAGTATAGTATTAATAAATGTATTCATAGTTAAGTGCTAAATATAAGAATGGTCCGCAACGCAGGCCAACTACTGCAACTAACAATAACCTTAGGCCAATCATTCTTAGAATATAATTGTTTACAATTAATTATAATATCGTATAAAATGAATAAATGATTTCATAGTTTTAAGTTTTAAACATAAGAATAATCTGCAACACCGGCCAATTAATTTAACTAACTAACTAATTAACGAACATAAATCTCCCCCACCATTTATTTTTAGAGTATAATTATCTATAATTAATTATAACATAAAACAGTTTTAAGTTTTAAACATAAGCTAATATAATATATTAGTTTTTTTTTAGTGCCATTTTCTAGGAATAATAAACACTAGTTTTTAAGAAACCCTAAAATAAGCCAGAAATAGGTAAAATCAAATTAAAATAAATTGGTGGTAAAGGCATCTGTAGCATTTAACTAATTAAGATTCTACCTGTAATCTCAAAAAAATATTTTAATTCTAAGGCCAATAAAAAGGTTTGTTTGAAAAAGGATTCTTCTCCTGGGAAAATATGCTCTCCGTATCATGCTTCGTTTGTCGTATTTTTATGTAAGGAGGTCGTCAGTCTTCACCTCAACTTCACCTAGGAGAATCAGGAGTATTCAATACTTACCCCAACATTAAAAGTTGGTTAAATAATCCTTAATTACTTTTAAATGGACAAACATACACACTTTATAAGATTTCTCTTTCAATAATCTTTTATATTCTGAAGGATGGGAATACATTATAGTTTAGGTGAGCTTCACACCACTGCTCATCTTTAGATTAACTTGCTTCCCTTAGAGTCCATGCAGTACGTTTACATGAATATTTGAAGTATACTTCAAATAGAGATCAAATACTCAAAATATCATGTAAACGCGCATTGACTTCAAGTATACTTGTGTCAAGTAAATCATCTTAAATTTTTGTTAGATTTACTTGAAAAAGTTCATGTAAACGCAACTTCAGTACTTGAACAAATTCATGTAAATAAAACTTCAGTACTTGAACATTTTTCATTTCTGCGAGTTATGAAAACAGCACAGAAGAATAAGAAGAAGATTATTGTTGTTAATTCAGTTCGCGATTTTTAGAACTTTTCTCAAAATATTTATCTGAAAATCCGTACGTATGTATTGAACATAATGCAGAGTTATCAAAGGTAAAATTTCATTTCAAATAAATTTTTCGAATAAATATTCGAAATTACACTTTCATTGGAATCTTATCTCCTATATCATCAAGTATTCCTTAAACTCGACTTTTAAGGAAATCAAACCTAACCCTAAAAGTTGGGGACAGAGAAAAGATTACAAATATTGTATTGTCAACTATTTCTATTCTCTATATTCAATCGAAAAAAATCCACTGAACTTTGTGGATTAACGCACAGAAATAATGCTGTTAAAGTAAAATGGGTTGGAAACCCACACAAAATGTTTAAAGTTATTTTGATTTTTGCATGTCCGTCCGTCTGTTCGTCCTCACGATAACTCGGGAATGTGTTCACTTAGAGCCGTAAACACCAACCAGAATAAGGCATTTTCAAGTGTAATGATCAAATACCAACCAAGATTATTCGAAATTTAGTCTATCGTATTACACCGGTATAATATTTTATCCGAGATTTGTGGGGGATGCAATTACTATTCAGGGATTATTCCGACTATGTGATGTATATGATATATGCTCGTATTTCTGTAATTGTTTAGCCTTATTTATGAAATTAAATTGTAAATTAGTTTAATTAAATTATTAGCCACTCTTTTCATATTTTTATATGTATTCCGAAGTTGAGCGGTCGATTTTTTACTGATTGTTTGGGAAATAAATTCGCTAAAAACTGTTTTCCATGAATAATTTTTCTCTTTGTTTATCACGGAATTATTTTTTTTTGTTGTATTTCGTCACCAGTTTCTATTAATAATATATTGCTCTGCGTGGAAATATATTTTGTGATTTTTTACACTTTTATATTTCAGTCAGTAAAACAAGTAAAAAACTTACAATTGGTCTAAGACCAACTCTTATGTAATTTTGTATGGTAATTTCTCCGTGCAAGTATGATTTTTGAAGTGGTTTTTCGCATATATTTCTAAAACCGTTCGTCGGACAGTAAAAATTATTATAACCAATGTCATAGTATTTCACATTCTGAACAACTTTTCGGTACAATAAAACCGTATAGTACTTATCGTTTTCACAGTGTACGTAAAAATCTTAAATATATATACAAATATATATGGCAACACTAAGAAGGGGTTGCCCGATTTAGCCCATTACTACTTTTATGAAAACACTGTGTACAAAATTTCAGCTCTCTGTGTTAACGCGTTCTCAGGCAGTGTCCAAATATGTAGTGAAAAACGAAATTTTTATATGGCAACCCTACGAAGGAGTTACCCGATTTGTTTCATTTTCGAACCTAATTTTACTTTTTTTTATAAAATCCCGTGTGCAAAACTTCAGCTCTGTAAGTGCACGAGCTCTCAAGTTATCGTGCGCACAGGCAGACACACAGACAGACGGACATGCAAAA
Source organism: Dioctria rufipes (assembly GCA_963924295.1). Taxonomy (NCBI): domain Eukaryota; kingdom Metazoa; phylum Arthropoda; class Insecta; order Diptera; family Asilidae; genus Dioctria; species Dioctria rufipes. The sequence goes on from OZ002744.1 coordinate 221,009, forward strand.
ATCAAAATCACTTTTAATATTATGCGTGGGTGTTCAATCATTTTGCTCACAGCATAATTTCAATGCGTTACAAATAGAATGACAAACTTAGTATACCGTTTGGATTTCATCTAGGGTATAAGAATAACACGATTATAAAACCAGAAACACTGAAATTAAAACTCGCGGTGTCGCGTGCCGCGCCTCTGTCATAACATATACCGAAAAGGTCCAAAGTAATGCACCAAAATGAAAAACACTTGGTTTTACCCTAATGTTTACGTAAAAAAAAGTAAATTTAAGTTCGTAAATGGGACCAATCGGGTACCTCCTTCGTAGGTTTGCCATACAAAAATTTTTTTTTATTTATTTAGATACTGCCTGAGAACGCGTCGACATAGAGAGCTGAAATTTTGTATATAGCGTTTTCATAAAAATTGTAAAAAAAAATCAAAAATGAACTAAATCGGGCAATCCCTTCTTGGTGTTGGCATACAAAACTTTTGGTGTTCACTTTATTTAATTTTTATTTTGATCTAGAGTATAATATTATTAGTCTTAGACCAATTCTAACTTTTTCTCTTCTTTCTATTTTTATACTCTAGATGAAATCAGACAGTATGTATACTAAGTTTTTCATTCCGTTCGTAACGCACACAAATAATTCTGGTAGAACAAAATGGGTTGGACACCCATGCATAATTTTAAAAGTTATTTTGATTTTTGCATGTTCATTTATCCCTCTGTCTCACTGTCCTCACAATAACTCGAGAACGCGTCTACTTAGAGAGCTGAAATTTTGTGCACGGGCTTTTAAAAAAAAAATGTAAATTTAAGAAAATGGGACAAATTGGGTAACTCCTTCGTGGGGTTGTCATGCAAAAATTTCGATTTTTTGTCTAAATGTATGTGATATTTAGACACTGCCTGAGAACGCGTCAACGCAGAGTGCTGAAATGTTGTACACGGCATTTTTATAGAAATAATAAATATAATTTCAAAAATGACTTAAATCAGGCAACGCGTATACTGTGAAACGATCTGTCCTAGAAATTGTTATTGTACTGAAAAGCTCTTCAAAATATGAAATCCTACGAAATTTGTTATAATTACTTTACTGTTCGACGAGCCGATTTAGAAATATATGCGAAAAACCACTTCAACAATCAAACTTGCATAGAGAGGTGATCATATGAAATTACATACGGGCATACATCTAGTTTCAGTGAACTTCATTGTTTAAAGGTCGTTCAAATCGAAAATAGTGTTTTTTTCGCTGTTTTGGACTTTCAGGAAAAGTGTTTCAACATTTTCTGTCATAACTTTTTAATTTGACAATATTTTTTCTTGATTCTTTTTTTAATTTAAATGAAACTTAGTTGTGAACTTATTGCAGTGAAAGTCGTTTTAGAAAATTAAATTCTTCTAATTTTTATAAATTTTCCAAACGAAAATTCGGACCCGGAACTCAAATTTTTTTGTAAAGTAAAATGGCACACGGGTGTACTTTTTCAACTATAATGTAATCTACAATCGGTTATCTTCAAACAATTACAACTTAAGGGGGTCATGTAGTGTATGAACTGTTCCCAAAATGCGATTTTCGAAGGTGAAGCATTTTTGCAAATTGCAAAGATGTGCCGACCCATAAATGTAACGACTTTGTACTAATGACATCTTCTTTTCCAATGAGGAACAACGACTATTTTAGTTAATTATGCAGAATCATAGTCACAACAAAAAAAACAATTAATTCAGTGAAAAAATTATTGAAATCGGATAAAAAACGACCAAGTTTTAGCGATTTTAGTGCTGCATTCTGAAAACCGCGCTCTAATATGAACGATCGGCTGATGACGTCACGATACACAAGACAATTCGCGGTCTAGTGCAGCGCAAGTGTAGTCGCTGCCGCCATGATAAAAAGCGCTCGGGATTGGATTTGTTTTGGATTTATTTCATAAAATGTCGTCTTATATATATTATATTGTGCAGACTGGCAGCGTGCGTATTGTGTATCGTGACTTCATCACCAGATTCGCGGGCCGCGGCCGTTTTCAATTTCTGTTGTTTTAAACTTCAATAACTTTGTAATTTTTTAACGGATTTGATTCATTCAAAAAGAAATATACTCAGAAATATATATTGCTTCTGATCTCATATATTAAATTTAAATATCTTGTAGTAAGATTGCTCTCCATTATTGGATTGGACGCCCATGCATAATATTAAAAATTATTTTGATTTTTGCATGTCCGCCTGTCCGTTTGTTTGTCTGTCTGGCTATCTTTCTCTCCGTCTGTCTGTCCGTCAGTCCGTCCGTCCGCACGATAACTTGAGAGCGCGGTCACTTAAGAGTGCTGAAATTTTGCACACGGGCTTTTTAAAAAGAATAAGAATTTAATTTCGAAAATGGGACAAATCGGGCAACTTGTTCGTACGGTTGCCATACAAAAATTTAATTTTTAACGGTATATTTGGGCACTGTGCGAGAACGCGTTGATGTAGAGAGCTGAAATTTGGTACATGGCGTTTTCATAAGAATCGCAAATATATGTTTAAATTAAATTGGACAACCCTTTCTTGGTGTTGCCATACAAAACTTTGGGTTTTCACTGTATATTTGGACACTGCCTGAGAACGCGTCTACATATAGAGCTGAAATTTTGCAGAAAGCGTTTTCATAAAAACAGTAAATAAAATTTCAAAAATGAACTAAATCTTGCAACTCCTTCATGTTGTGGCCATATAGAACTTTTGGTTATTACTTTGTTTAACTTTTATGTTCATCTAGGGTACAATATTATTGGTCTTAAGACCAATTGTAATTTGTTGTCTTATTTTTTTGTTTAAATCATTTTGTTACAGTGAAAAAGTCTATACTTTTATGGACCGGCACATATTCTTTGTAATTTGTAAAAATGCTTCACCTTCGAAAATCGCATTTTGAGAACAGTTCATACACTATATGATCCCCTTAAGTTGTAGTTGATTGAAAGATAATCGATTGTGGATTACACTATAGTAGAAAAAATATACCCGCGTGCTACTTTTCCTTACAAAAAAAATGACGCGAAGTCAAAATATTGGAGTTCTTGGTCCAAGTTTTCGTTTTTAAAAACATCTGCTGTGATTATAGTTTTTTTCTCTGTAACAAAATTGCCTTTACTATTACAAGATAAATTCTTTCATGTGATTATGTATCTTTCGTCTGAAATCAAATATGGAAATATCCTGATAAAAGTAGCGACATTAAAATATATTACAAATTTTCGCGAAAAGTATTTTCCATTGAAAGTTTTCGTTATATATATGAAATGAATGGTTTTGAGTAGTGTCTAATTCCGGATTTGTTGGAGAATTTCGGAAATAAATGAATTCATTTTCTCTCCAAAAAGAAGAGCTTCACAGCTCACCTTTTGTTATTTACTACGGCTCTTGAAATTTAAAAAACTAGAGACACTATTTGGAAATTCTTCTTCTTACTTCTCCAGAGGCCAAACATTTTAGAGTTGTATAGTCGGGTCGGAGTAGAGTAGTGGGCGACTGAATATGAAGAATTAAAAAAAAATTCTTTCAAACTCACCAGCTCTTCGTTTTTATAGATTCTTGGTACTAAAGTGGTAAGATGTAGTCGAAATATTTGTAAATGTCCTGCAACAACGACTTTCGAAACTATACATTATATATGTACACATGAAGTAACTTTGGGATAGTTGGTAAATAGTTGAATTTACTGAAATGCATTCCTCTTTTCTTATGCAAAAATAGAATATGTAAAAGCAATTCGATTTTCTTCTAACTGGAGGTGGTTCAACAAATTTCCCTAGACAATTTTAATCCATAAATCTGTGTGCACAAGAAGTATAAATATTACATTATTATTGTTGTTGTTAACGATTCATTCACTCATAGTCAATTTTCGCACATTACACTTACTATGTGGATGTTTTTGATTGTACGACTTTTTTCTTATATAAATCAGTTGGCAGTTTAAAACTACAATCAGAAACGTCCCTTTTTTAATAACTTTTTTCTCTTAGGTAAGAGGAGGTGAACCTATTAAATTTGAACAGCCTTACAGAAGATTTCACAAAAGATGAGTTATTAACCTGTTATTTTCAAACCCACATGGTAGTGCCGTTACCTTTAGTTTTACCAGGCAAAATTATAGTATGCATTCTCTAGCTGCATCCTCCCACGTGTGTCGCAGTTAAAAGAAAGAAGTGACCGTAGTTTTATACTTATTAGGGCAACATCCGTCCTCAGTTTTACAAATTTGCAAAGCTCTTTTTTTTTATGAACTAATTAAATATTCTTGAAACAAGCGCTTTCTTTTCAAATACTAATTTTATATTAAAAACTTTGCACCGATTAAAAATATAAAAATATGAAACGTTATTCTCCAGATCCATTGAAAGATCCGCGCAAATGCGGCCGACCACAATGTGAACCTGAAACCAATAAATTCGGATACTCGGATGCAAAGCGCTACAAATATGACTACACCATGGAAATTCAAACACAATTCTATGGGAGTGGAGTTAACACCTCAAATCTAGTCTTAAAAGCGATTGTAGATTTGACCTTCCCAAAAAGCTGTGAAGGCGTCCTCACTTTAAATTCAATTCAATTGCGGGGACAAGAAAAGGAAGAAGAAGAAGAAAACGAAGAAGTGGACTTCTACTCGGAAGTACCGTTTGTGGAAGATGAAAATTTACATCCCAAGAGTGTAGAATTGTCTCAAGATTTAGAAAAGCATGAATTGCGGTTTGCTTTCCATGATGGTATTATTGGTGAAGTTTGTCCACATGTGGAAGAACCTACATGGGTACTGAATTTCAAAAAAGGAATTTTATCGGCTCTGCAGAATACAATGCTCAGATTTGATGTTGATTTGAATACAACGGAAACAGATATTTCTGGTGCATGTAATGTGGCCTATACACTTCAAGGCGCCAAAGACACAAGTATACTTATTCAGAAGGTCAAAGATATTCAATCCTGCAAAGAACGGTATCAAATGAACTCATTTTTGCAAACGACGAAATATCATTTTAGAGACGATAAGGCAATCTGGCCAATTTTAAACTCTCGAAGCTATTGCAATGTAAGTTCGAATAAACACCTATGAGTTTACAATACTACATTAAAACGGTTTGTTAGCTTTCAGTTGATCACCATATCTACAAAGAAGTGACTTGCTATGAGCGCCATCAGCTTGTTATATTTTCTAACAATGATGCAGGAGCAGTAACTGAATCCCGCATTAGTCTGGTCTTAGCTGATGAGGAGCCATATAGAGATAATGCAGTTCATGAATACGACGGTACGTATATTAATATGCTTATTTTATTAAGTACATTACTTTTAATTTTTCCCAAAATACAGAAGATGATGTAATTAGAAGACGATCATCTCTTTTATTTGATCATACACCAACTCCTAAGCCAACACATGGAGAGATAAAAGCCTCCCGAGATCTTCTAAAACAAATGTGTAATTTGGGTTTTCCCAATATTAAGAGAGAGTTTATAGACATTTTTACAAAATTTCTGCAAACTACAAGACTACTATCATATAAGGCTCTCCAACAACTTTTGGCCCGATCCAGCAGCATTTGTAATAATGGGAGGTAAGAATAGCTATGCGCTGTAAGATTTCTATTCCGTTATATCTACGCGGAAAATAGAGTAATATGAAATTATTTTGTTTTTCAGAAACCATGTTCTCGAAAGCCTTCCATATATAAGCAGTCCAGCTTCCGTAGAACTTATGAAGGATCAACTAATAGCAGAGTCCATTCCAATAGAAATGGCTCAGAACTGGATGGCTTCCTTGTCCTTTCTTTCCCGACCAGAAGAAGGGACTTTAGCAACGCTTTATTCTCTTCTTGAATATGCCCAGAAGAAAACAGATCCTGAATATACTTTGGGTGCAACAGCATTAGTTCACACATTTTGTCGTCACCATCCGGATTGTGGATCAAATGAAAAAATTAAGCAGATCGTTAATCTTCTAGAAATGGAATTTTTACAACTTTTAGAGGCAAAAAAATGGGACAGAAAAAATAGAGAACGTTTGGTGGTAGTTCTCAAAGGACTAGGGAATATAGGAGTAACGAGCAAGGAGTTTACTCGAATGCTTCAGATTAATTTAATTAGTAACAACTCAGTATCAACTGATTTACGTCTGCAAGCTTGCGTAACGTTTCGACGCAGCGACTGCTTAAAAAATAGGTAAGAAGTGAGAATACCCCAGGGTTTTATGATTTTATATATTTGTATTTCAGAGACTTCTTTCTTGATATATATTCGAATTACTCACAAGATCCTGAAGTTCGAATGGGCAGCTACATTCAAGCGATGAGATGTCCGGATTATAAGTCCATTAATTTAATTAGAAAAATTCTGGAGAATGAAGTTGTTAATCAGGTCGGATCGTATGTTTGGTCGCATCTGACGAATCTGGCCAAATCAGCATCTCCTGTACGAGTTGAAGCCCAAGGACTTCTATTGGATCAGGATTTGGGAGATAAATTTAACTTGGATATGCGTAAATACTCCAGAAATTTTGAACACAGTATTTTTTTCGATGAATATAACTTTGGTGAGTTATTATTGTTTTTTTTTCCGGTTAAAGATATATGTCCTTGTAGAGTCGATTCTAATTAGTGACACAAAATATGGTCACTCTTTTTTACAGGCACAGCTACTGATGCTAATATAATATTTGGACCGGATTCCTATCTCCCACGAATCGTAACTCTCAACTTTACAGCTGATCTTTTTGGGGAATCTGTGAATTTTTTTGAAATATCAGCTAGATCTGAAGGTTTCGAGCAGTTTGTGGCATCAGTATTCGGTCCAAAAGGACCATGGAACACCGAGTCAATCAGAAAAAAATTTGGATTCTTACACAGGTGGCTCGGTGAAGACAATAATGTACCGGAAGGTAATTCAAATATGGAAAGAAACTAGGATTCTGTTTAAATTATATGATTTCAGACGATTTTATCAACTTCGATAAATTGCGTCTAAAGCGTGAAATCGCTAGTAACAGAAAAAAACCAACACAATCTTCTGATGATCGACGTAAAGAAATTCAAACTGATGTAGATAACTTGGGTTATAAGCTCAAGTACCTAGTCAATTAACCGATTTTTTAAGGAATACCTATTAACTGATTTTATTATAGATACAATTATCGTCAACCAAAAGCCGCACTAGGACTAAAAGTTTTCGGTAACGATCTAAAATTTTACACTATGGAAGGCATGTTGGAAGTGAGTGAAGCTGTCAAAAAGATCGATCCATATCAACAAATAGCCAGAATTTTATATGGCAATGAAGTTGTTTATACAAAATCAGGAGTCCTTTTAGATGCATCATATAATGTTCCTTTGAGTTCCGGTTTGCCTTTAGCAATCCATGCATATGGTGCATCTTCAATCGATCTTAGATTGGCGGGACATATGAATTCAAAAGATCCTGAAAATATTTGGATAGTTGACGTTGAGGGAAAGCTGAAACCTAGTGTTTCTGTGGATGTTCTCACTAGTATGGAAACCGACTTTTTCTATTCTTCTTCTGGAGTGCGCGTCAAAAGTAATTTGTATTCAAGTTCATCGGTTGAAATTAAACTCAAGGCTCGTGGCATGAATTTGGTATCAGTAACATTTAGCCTACCAGAAGAAAAGAACGACATTTTTAGCGCTAAGTAATATATACATTGTTCATAATACAGTTATTTCTTTACTTATTCGATACCTCCCACAGATCTGAATTACTCGTCCTAAAGGATTCACAAGAATTTCCACAAGCCGGAATATCTCGTCGGTCGGAAAATACAACATGTACTTGGCCTATTTTAGATCAAGCTATTGGGCTCAAAATTTGCTCCCACTATAGCGTTCCAGATCTTACTAATGATACTCTGCATAAGTACCCTGGTCTGATATTGAGTGGTCCTATAAATATTAACATGCACTTAGGGAAAGCAGACCCGACTGCTAAGAATTTCGTTTTCGAATACGCATGGAATCACACAACTGACCTAACTAAAGGATCATTTGTATTCCATACCCCTGATTCGGCTATCTCTAGGATATTTACAAGCAATTTTACAAAAGATCCAGACACTTTGAACGTTTCAATGACTTTTCTCAATGGAAATAACTCTTACTCAGCTGTTGGTAAATATAGTGCAAATCCAGATGATAGGAGGCTAGAGATTTATGTGGATACTGATGGGAGAAAAATTTTAGCCGTAGAGGTAAGATAGGCTTATATTCGGTCTTGCTCAGCTCTGCTTTGGCTACCTGATAAAGAAGATGTCATCATAAAATTTCTTTATAGATGAAAATGAATAGAACCCTGGCAAAAAATGGCTTTACTTACTATCCACGAGCATTGTTATCAGTCCGTGACGACGTTATAGCTGGATTAGCAGGAACCATCAGAGTAACAGATAAAAATGGTGTGCTTCAAAATGATATTAATTTCACGTTCGAAACAAAACAACTCCAGGCCAAGCTTGTTGGCTATTATGTTAGGACCGAAGTATCACACTCGACAAAACTCAAAATGGATTATAGAGTAAGAATGCTGCAAAGGAGAAAACACCCTAAATGATACTAATTAACTTGTACAGTTTCAGGATAACAAAATAGAATCCATCGAGCTCGATGGGGAATTTGCGAAGCGAAGCCAGAAGAGCAAAACTGAATTGAAAAGCCATTTAAAATTACTGACAACAGCCTATCCAAAGTATAATTTTGCTGCTAATGCTACATGGTTGTCCCTTTTAGGTCATGTCGAAGCAAAACTAGTTTATAATAATGCGAGTGACTTTGTAGACAAAGATCATTCTACCAGCGTGTGTTTAATATTTGCACGATCTGAAATGCAAAATCAAAAATCTGATGGATATCGAACAAAAGTTTCTTTTGAAATATTTAGACCGAACTCAAACATTGACTTCAGAGTTTTACTCAAGTATGTGTGAAGTTTTAGTAAATGTTCACAATCACTGATTGCTGTTATACTTCCATGTAAACAACTAAATGAGAAAATTAGAACTTGATTTCCTTTTTCAGGCATGAAGAACGCTATAAAAATGGACCAGTTCATAACATGCTGGGAGCAATTCGTTACGCCCCTAACAAGGAAGCAACTGGAGTTTTCTCATTATTCTTCCCAAGGCGCAATCTATTTGCAGTAGATGGATCCATGAATATAACGGTGCCAACTTTTGATTCCTGCACTGTTAGATTAATTCTGATTGAAAAAGAGGTCAAAGATTATTCGGTAAGTAATTTCTCCATATTTCCGCCTAAAAATTAATATATTTCTCGGCATATATATTTCTATAGATTGATTTCAACGGGCAATGGTTTTCTGGGCATTCGATGAGCGTAAAAGGATCATACCAAGATAAAAGTTCCAGAATACGAACACATCACCAATTAAAGCTGCATGCGAAAAGCCCATCGTTCGAAGACACAATGCTAAATTGTGTTTACCGAAAAAACGAACTGGAAATTTTCACCGATGTCCAAGCTGAATATGGAAAGAATCCATACGGATTAACTTTTAAGCACTCTGTCAAAGACGATGACCAGAAAAGCACTTATGCTGAGGTGAAAATAAGAGAAAAGGTGTATTGGATATCGTCAAAATTGTTATCGCAGAAGTCGAAGCTGCTTCATATGGAAATACACATTGACAAGTAAGTTTTTGCAGTTCAATATGGCTCAGTGATTAGCGATCTGGGATCAAGTCTCGGTGGATATTTGGACTTTGAAAATTTTTTGCGAGCCGCTGAGATCACTTAACATGTAGAAAAATAGTTCCTAAACTCACTCTTGCTTCGGTTTCGGCTGTTGTATTATATGTGTAGTTTAGGTCTGCATCTGGCGATCTCGGTGCATGGCAAGCAATATCTGTTATATCTAAATAATGAAAGAAATCGAAATAAACTAGCTGAGTGTTTGTATAGTTCCTGCAAGCAGCGATCATTCTGTTGTGCAGCGAATAGGCTAAACGCACTGATTAACTTTAGGGTGTATTCTTGGGAAAATAATAACGCAAGATTAGTTTAATAAAATTTAATTAATCTTCAATTTACAAGAGAGCAAGAGAATTTGAAAGGCACGACCGTTCTTAGAGTAAAAGTGAAACTGATTATCTAGCCACACTTCGCCGACAGTCAAGAAGCTTCAAAAATATGCTAAAAACAAATAAGAGGCTCATATTACCATTTCCCGTGTGCAGTTTGCTGATAAGTACGGGTACTTGCACTGCACACGAGCATGAAAAAATGCATCGACAGCTTATTAACTAGAATTTGAAATGGAGCTTATGTTTGCAAATGCAAAAAGAAATTAATATGAATGCAAAATAAATGCTGTTTAGGATATCTGCAGTATTAGGGCATTGCCTTTACAACATTTCAGGCACCAATGTAAATACCATTATCATGATTACAGAAACCGATGTTTTATTTGTTTTTTTTTTTTTTTAATTCAAAGGCAGGGGACGATAGATTCTAATCATGGAAATCAAGGCACCCATTTTGCTAACCTGTTAGAAAGCCTCTAACCAAAACCTTCCGGTCCTCTTGATGAAGCGTATCAGGTCTAGGTGAGGTAAGTTTTTTAGCTCAGTTACATATAGGATGTCAGACCCAGGCGCATCCGGCCAAAGGCTGAACAAGCACACAGAAAGTTTTCGGTTGTCTCTGGCTCTCCTTCCAAGCAGGACAGATACTGGGGCTGCCAACAACTCCCATTCTTGTTAGATGAACGTAAAGCGAGCTCCGACCGGTAATGATGCCAACCACAGTTCTGCATTGTTTCCTTCTTAGCTCCAAGAGAAAGTCAGAGAAATTCCTATTAGGCCAATCAAGAAAAAGTTTTGTACACCTGCAAGTACTCAGGTTCGCTCATGTCCACTTATGCTTCATGCGTTTAATAAGAGACCGGATAACCGAGATGGAAACGCCTACAGCGTGTTCCGGTTCAAAAGAGAGAGGGCCAGAGCCAGACCTGGCTAAAAGGTCAGCATTTTAATTCCCCACAGCTTATCCACAGACGACCTGGTGTGCCCCAGTAATTTAGATGTTACCCGAGGACCACTCAGAGTCATCAAGGCTGCCTGACTATCCGAGAGGATAGCAATGTCCGTTCCCTTGATCTCCATATCAAGGACTATTTTCGCTGCCATTGCGATGGCGAAAATTTTAGCCTGGAAGGAAGTGATGTGCCAGAAGTGAGCACTCCAGCCCCATGTCAGGTTCAAGAATGTAAACAGCAGCACCGGCTCCCTCATTAGTGAGAGAGCCGTCGGTGAACATTTTTTAGAGCGGACCGGGGAAAGCTCGATGAGGTAATTTCCTTAGCACACAACTCCGTTTCAGGAAAACCCACAGAGAAGTCACACCCAAAGCAAAGACCTGGTACCATCGCATCAAGTGGCATGAGGGCCAAAGAGTTTCCCGTTTCAGCCCACAAGCCAATGAGGAATGGGAAGAACCAGCCCAGCCGTCCTCCCAGCATCCCCATGAGCACACACAGCACTTTTGGCATCTGCCTGAATGACAAGATCCAAGGGTGGTAGATTAAGTAAGACCAGTAGCCGTAGATCGCATGGAGCCTGTAATTTCCAGGCAAGCAAGCCTTTTTAGGCCCGTCAGCTATCGGATCGCAGTTGCCACTTATGTCCTCGGCAACCACACACAAGAAGCATGAGTGATCATGGATCTTACAATTGAGGTGTACATCCAGTACACAACCCTCGGTTTCATAAACCATGTGCAGCCAAAGGTTCTCTTGCATTGAGCAAAAACCCTCATAGCTGCATTAACTTTTCCTCTACATACATTCCCTACGTCAGCTTCGAATCAAGGTGCTTCACATGGGGAGACAGTTCCAGATTGTGTTCAAAGAGCTTTAGAAGAACACCAACCTGGTCTTTATAGAGTTCACAATCATGGCGAGTGCACCAGATATAATATTGCTCAAAGTTCCGTAGGCTCCAGCGGAATCCTCTAATGGTTGAGATATTTTGTAAACAACACGTTTTTAACATTTTAACTCTAGTCGCAGTCGTTAAATTTCTTTATCTAATTCTTATCGGTCATTTGAATGATGAATGATTTTATTTACATTTAATTGAAAGGGAAGCTTTTGGAGTAAATGTTGTAGAAATGTATGAATTATGTTACTAACTACTTAATTTATTTCGATTTCAGGCTCCGTGATATTCACCTGAATATTCGCGGCCTCTCCATGGAGAGTAAGAAGGAAGCTTCGATTGAAGTCAAATGGGATGCCAACAGAGATCCAACGCAACGGCTAGCCTTACTCGCTGAGTTTAATAATCCGGAATTAAAGCGATATGATGCCACTTTGATGGTGACATATCCTGATAGGACTTTTAGCTGCGGATTCGATGTGCATTTGGCCACACCCAACTACAATGGCTTAGCGCGAGTAAGCTGGAATACAAATGAAGCTGTCATAATAACATTTATTGCAGGGTATAGCCCTATTGATCTTAGAAATGGTTGGGTATCCGTTGAGATCAAAACTCCCTTCGAAGGATGGAAGAAAAATGGGCTTCAAGCAGGAGTGCATTCTGAGAACAATTTACTTCTTGTGAATGGATCATTGCTTTGGGCCGACGATCAAAGCATTGGCTTAGAATTTAAGGGAGACTACGAAATCAATGATCCTAACTTAGGGTGCGAGCTTAAGTTCGTGGTAAACAGTACAATACAAGATGTTCCTACTATGGGTGCGTACTTCAAACACAGGCAAAATGAAAGGGAAATTGCTACAGATTTTGACATACGTTATAGACTAACTAACGAATCTTTACAAGTTTATAGTATGAAATCAATGTGGCAATTGGATAAAGATGAAAATTATAAAAATATGACGGGAACAGTTTTCGGGCGAAGCCCTTTCGAAGGTTATAGAACTGGAAAACTTGCAGCGAAATTGGCATTGGGTGCCAACAAAAAAATTTATGGAGCTTCAACTCTATCTTTTGAAGAGAGAAAATTTACTCTTACTATCGAGGGGCAGGTTAAAAAGATTACGGAGAGTATGCTAGAAGTGAACGTTACGACGCCTATTGAAAAGTTTAAGACCATTACTGGGCGTTTCGGCTTGAATGAGAGAAAAAGGCATGCTGTTGCTATGGTAAGCGCACCAGCAGGTTCTCTTGGAGCAGAAGTTCTATTTGAGGTCCAACATCTTGCAAACTTTGATGTAAAGTTAAGTGTAGCCACACCAATAGATGCTTTTCAAAGATTAAGTCTTATAGGCAAAATGAAACCGGAAGCAGTAGATATACGCGGCGGTTGGAACAACATAACCGTTGGCTTTACTGGAATCTGGAGGTTTATAGATAAAAACGATTTCGAGTACTCTTGCAGGGTATACACGCCCTTAGAAAATTTTGAAGATAACGGTATTGTTTTTAAATATCTCTATACGAAAGAAATAGTGTGTGAGGTTTATGGAAAATTGGCTTCTTACAAATTGGGTATGAATGCCCGGGCAACGCCAAAATCAAAGCTAATTCAACAGCTTAGTGCAAAAAGTATTCAACTGGAACTTTTAGAGAATGAAGAAATTGTCACCAGCGATAGCAGTGCTAGTAGTAGTAGTAGTGAGGAAGGGGATGAGATGGAGCTCGAAGACATTGATTTTGAAGATCTTATTAATTATATTGTAGAAATTGAGATCGATGCTGTGGTCTGGCCAACTATAACAGGATATGGTGATATTGAAGAGACAGGAGACTATTTTTTGGTTGTTGGAGATCTGCATTTACCTCAGGGTAAAATCGATATAAAAAATCGTCTTTTCTTTCCGGATATGCTCAATATTGACAATATGTTAAAGATGCGCACCCCATTTTCCTTCGCAAAAGAGATCAAATGTCGTTTTCGATATAGCTTCAAAGAAAAGAATCATTACACCACTGGGCTTGAAGTAGCTTACTCGAATCCTATTGGATGGAATGAAATAGGCTATTTTGTTAACTATACAATCACAATTGATGAAACTGAGGCGAAGCTTCATGATGTTGCACTTTCTTTGAAGACACCTTTAAAGCTTTTAAAGAGAGTAGACCTGAGTGGCTTCCTAGAACTCGAAGAACTCATCTATAGAGCGAATTTTACTACAAAGACAAATGAAACGTACTTATCTCTTGGTGGATCTTTGGAGGTATTATTTTTTTTTTAATTTCAAATCTTTTCTACAATGCTGTTTAATTAAAAATATATATATAATAATTGCAGTCCGATGATAACTTCCTCGAGACAACTGTAGGCATTATGTTGGAAACAGCTGTTATACCACACTATGGCGCCCGAGTGTTCTTCAAGAAAGACTTCTCAGAAGTGGAGAATTCAATTGATATGGGATTCGAGATCCACGACAATGTTATATCAAATAAGGTAGTTAAATAACAGTTTAAAAATTCGTTCTGAAATAACAACAAAATCATTCACAGTTACGTGTCGAAACAATGTGGTATGCGGATCAAAATCATTATCTGAGTGCGAAAGGCCGTATTCATACGAATATTCTTCCTTTGAAATTGGTAGAAAGCACAGTCTTGTTAACAAAGAATCCAAATCCTCTAGTTTCTCTTGATATATCTCTGCTCGATATTAGAGGGCATAGGACAGAGTTTAGAGCAATGGCCAGTCGCAAGAAAGATTTTGTAAATGTTGAAGTTGTTACTCCCATGGCTCAGTTTAAGTACTGCCTTATCATGTATAAGTGAAAAGCAATGACATTTCCATTTTTTTTTTTTAGAAACATAACACTTCAAGGATACTTGACACGGACTACCAACGCCAATGAGTATGTTTTACAAGGCAACTTATTCCGCAATTCGTTCGCATATGCTGCAGATGGAATTGTCAATTTTTCATCCGGAATTCCTATTCAAGTTAAAATGAGACTTAGGCCGAAGGCCGGTGGGCCAGATGGTGTGATTCAGTATTCCCTTTCAAGTACTGAAGGTGATTATGGGAAGACATTCCAATTTAGTGCTATAGAAGAAGGAAAAATGTGCCAAGTAGCAGGAGGATATTATATGCGAAGTCATTTGGACTGGGACATATCAATTTTAGTTCAGTCCAGTGAACCGGAACTATCACGAATTAGCATTAATGCTAAACTCATACCAAGAGAAGCAGGCAAATTACATGGGCAAGTTGAAATAAATTCACCATGGTCCCATTTGGGAATTGATAATGTCAAACTTGGCACTAATTTGACAATTAAACCAGATGTAGGACGAATAGAAAGCAGCTACGAGCTTAGTGTTCTAAAAGGTCATGCTTTGTGTACGTGGTCATGGATTCTTTTAGAAGATATGCAGTTAGCTGTTGAAACATTCGTAGAGCGTACAGGATCAAAGCCGAGAATTGTTCAAGCGACCGCTAAGTACATAAATCCTAATAAAAATTTTCAAAAACTTTCTGTTGGTGGGAAACTTAATGTTGACTCTCTTTGGGCTTTGGCAGCAAATTTGACTGGCAGATATATTTCCGTCAATGACTTTTTAGTTGCATTGCATTCAAAACTTCCTGAACCTTTTGGTGATGTTCATCATATAGATGTACGTTTTCGAGGAGTCTTACCTAGTGACTTTACTATGGATGGGCAATATGAATCTGATGAAGCTAAGAGGAAATATGCTGCTCGTGTCCACTTTAGGTATGTTAGTGATCTGCAGGGATCATGTCGGATGGAATGGGGTCGTGATCCAAAGAACGAAGCGGTTGAAGCAAACATTCAAATGCTACCAAAGGGAATTTCAAGGAAAGAATTTTCAGGGAAAATAGTCACACCCTTTCATAAGGATGAGGACTCACTTTTTGTGATTGGTAGTTTCGATGGACAGGATCAAAATCGTTCATTTGTGTAAGCATCAATTTTAAAATTTTAAAATTTAATTTAATTTAATTTCTCCTTAGATGCGCGGTTAATTATCCAGCTACTAGACGGGTGGCTGATATCAATATAAAATTTAAAAGCTTTTTAAATATGGGAGGTCATCTCAATTCTACGACACCTTTTCTGAACGTAACTTGGCTCAGGGGTGATTTTGATTTTGAAACAACTGGGTAAATTTCCTGCTATATTTTTGAAATAATATAGCTCTTATAATTTTCTATGTAACATAGGAGAGAATCCGTTCGGTTTCTTAAAGCAACATGGCCTGAGGATTTCACGTTTTTTAGACTGCAAAGTAATTTCAGCTCCGAAAATCTTAACCGTGATTTGCAAGGAAAAATCAATGCTGAAGTACCGCTCGCTACAAGGCACTTCGCTGAAATTGACTACGGGCTGAAAGAAAGGCAGCAGGATACTACTGGCTATGCAAATGTAAATTACAACAACAAAAATGTGCTAAAGGGTGAATATAAATCGAAATTAGATTCACGAGCTGGATATGATAAGAATGTTATTGATATTTCTCTACAAAACGATCTTAAACCATTGGGGATTCACTATATTCATTTAAAACAATATCTTAATGCTGAAAGTCCTGATTACGTAAGATGAATGCAGCGAATACAGATAGTAAGCTCTAAAAAAATTTATTTTACTTCTTGCAGGATATGAAACACGTTGAACTGTACGAACTCCGGAATTCTCGCAAGTTCAACATTACTGGGGAGCTTCACGTTAGATCAACTGGCACTGGGCAGAACTACAAGATAGTTGCTATACATCCAAATAGAACTGTTATTGTACTTTCGGACTATGATTACAAGGATGGTGTGACGAAGCAAAAATCAAAACTTCAAGTGTCCTCTACAGCGTGGATTGGATATAACTTAGAATTGGAAAACAAAACAAAAGTGAGTAAGATCCAGGGGGCATATAGAAAAATATGACAACGAGAAACGAATATTTATCAAATACAAAATTTTAAATTTTATTTTTTATATGTAGAAAATTCGTCATCGCTAACCCTGGTACTCTAATTAACCACTTCGAATAGTAGCTAATTAGTGCTTTGTTTCCAAATTCGTGTCTGAATAGAATTTTTACGATGATAAATTTTAGAAATGCCATCCCTCTTTCGTTTTGCTTGTTTCGTAGTCTACAAAATATATTTTTCATCGTTTTTCTTAGATTGAAAATGAGCACCAAAGTTTTCTGTTTGAGTTGTCTTATCCAAAGCGAAATCTTTCAGCAGAAGGATGGTACATGATGACTGATAAAAATTTAAACTCAGATATTAAATTCAAGTGGACAAATCCAGATGATTTGAGCACTGAAGAATTCAAATTTGTTCGAACTGGACTTCAATGGAACAGTGAACAATTACAAGGAATAGATAAAGATAATCAAACGTTAGTAATTACTATCGGGCACCCCTCATTCAAACAGGTGATTTACAATATACAATGGTTATGAAACTAGAATATAATAGTGTTCTTCCAAAATTGTTCTAGGATGTTAAAATTGATGGTTTCTTTTATCGAAGTGCAATAGATCTTTTAAAGGCTAGAATTGCTGCTAATTATTCTACAGATCCAGAACATCTTTTCGAAGTTCACGGAACCCTTAGAGATCTTACGAATAATTTGGGCTTTCGCAACTATACACTGGATCTATTTGCTAATCATGATGCTTCCGATCTAAAGCTTGACGTCAAAGGCTCCGCTGGCGCTAAACCAATGTTATATAAAACTGAGTGTAATGCCTTTTATAAAAGAGGATATTTCCCATTAAAGACAGGTTTATTTCTAATACTGCTTGACATTACAAATAAGCAAATTGACTACTTGGTAATTTGCAAATTTTATGGTAACCATATGTTCGCTTGTATTAATTTTTAGTTTTCTTTCAGAGACAGACACCATACGAAGCAGTTCGCTTTTGGGTTCAGCCTTATGGATCGTATCCCATGTATGGAATAAACGGCACTGTATGGGATTCACCTGATGTTAATAGTACTGGATTCTTTTATATAGATCTTGATAGAAAATATACCCGTATGGAGGTTAATTTAACGCCTGATGCTACGCAAAATATTCAAATGGTTGGCTTAATACCTGATTCTAGAAGTGGATATTTCGATCTTTGGAGAAACTATGATGAAATTAGAGTAATTGATATTGCATCTTACTTAAGAATGAATCATTCGAGATTGATTACGGGACAATTCCATTGGAGGCCTAAACTTAAAGATGAAATTAAGGTGTGAATTTTCTGTCCTCAAGTAATATTAGTGATGATAATTAATGCTTTTCAAATCTCAATCTCATATTTTAGGACAAAATCAGGTCTATAGGGACGTCGTTTTATGATTCATTCTCAGAAGGCATTGACTTCTGGATCAAAACTATGTACTCCGAAGTATCAGAATCACTTACCGATGTGTGGGACAACTCCAAAGTGCACACTAAAGTCTTTTTGGATGACGTTAGGTAAACTTATTTGTTCATTCCTCTTATTCACAATTTAATTTGAAGCCTTATATAAATCTGTTTAGTGGACTGAGCGTTTTGGAAGAAGATTTGGAGGATTTTCGCAAATTTGTTAACCAGTCTTATGAGGCAAATGATTTCTATATCAAAACGGTACTTAATTTCACCCTAACGGTTCTTGATGAATTAGCATTACGAAATCATATTGAATCACTACCAAAAATTTTATCTGAAATGTGGCAAGTTATGGGTGATTCAGGGAAAGCTCTGAGGAAAAGCATCTTGTGGCTCATTGAAACAGTAAAAATATGCTCTCTTCATCTAAGTGTAAAAGATCTGAAAAACTAAATTTCTTTCTTTTAATTTAGATAAAATCAACATACCAAGACGTTCTAGATACTATCAGTAAATTCTTTCACGGAGAATCATTTGGTCATCTATCAGCTCTCTTGCAGAGGGCTGTACAGAAATACGATAAGGTTATTAAGGAACTACATATATCGTTTACAAAGTATGTAGAAAATTTGTGGAACAAATTCCTTGTGGTGGCATCCAATTACTGGAAGGCAACTCTGAAGCGAATAGAGCCGCACATCTTCAGATTTGTTCATTATATAGAATCAGCGCTTTGGAATATCAGTCAAGAGGTTTTTGGTGAGTTACTGCTGAGTCACTTGATAGTATAACTTGTATTTACTGAAACTCGTTCTTTATTTCCGTTTGTTTTTAATAATAGATTTTATTTATAAACGAACAAATGAATTAGCTGAGTCGCCATATTTCGGTCAAGTATCTGAATTTACACATGATTTTGATCGTTTATATAAAGACATAGTTTCTAACGATGCAGTCACAAATTTTAAAAAGTACTCAGTTGTTGCATGGGATTTCATTAAGGAAAAGTACTTTAAACTTGTTCCATTCGGAAAAGAACTCGATAATGTTCTATCTGAACTGTGGGAAGCGATTAAGGAGTTAGAGAAGGTCGAACAGGTCCAGTTTGTTATGCAAAAGATATACGAATTTAAAGCTAAACTGGAATGGCTTGCAGAAGAAATTGAGTTAGAAAAAAGAATTCATCAACTTTGGTCTTTGGTAAGAAATAAAATTTCGAGAGCTACCCAAAATGCACTTCAAACCGACGATATGTATCGGGAGGCAAAAACAAAGTTTATTTTTGATCCTGACACCGGCATAATTAACTTAGAGCAAAAATTGCCTATGTCATGGCACGCCTTCAATGAGACACCAAAATTTGAAGAAATCCCAGAGTATAAGACTATTACGACTATGCAAAACTTTTTCGCTGGAACCAACTTCTCTGTGCTTACTTACATGTACAGCATGCGATCGTATTTAGACTATAACACGTGGCTGCCACCGTACAAAGGTGATTATCTAGGATAATATAATAATAATAATATAATTTTTATTGTTTTTTTAGCACACTCTCTATTGATTGGATCTCGCCATTATATGACCTTTGACAGAAAATTTGTTGGCCTAAACTTACGTTACGAAAATATTGTCGAAGGAGTTAATCCGGAGCAGTGCTCTTATTTGCTGTCACAGGACTTTCTTAACAAGAATTTCACTCTACTTCTGGAGCCATCGGTAAGTTGTAAAAATTATGGAAATTATAACACAAAATCTTAAGTTTTCCGGAGTCATGGAAAGTTATTCCAACAGATGGATGTTGTATATAGTATACATATCTGTAGATATATATGTAAATATTGTGGCCCGTAAGACGAGTTATGTTTCATACTCGGCTACACAAAGGTGATTGGACGATAAGTTTGGTTACTTAGCAGCCAAAATATTAAATGTTTTTTACTTTCTCTGGTGCTATAGTTTTTGCTGTACATGTAACAATTTTCTTTCAATTTACTTTACAAAAAACACTAATAATTCATATAAAACTCAAATCACAAAATAAAACAACTTGTATCTTCGTGCTACTCATTTCGCTTTACATGGCGCATATCCGTAATTAGTGCACCTTATATTCTGTAGTGTACGGGAATGTGTGAAATGTGTGTAATTCGTTTACATGAGCGTAATTTTTCAAGAGCAGGGCATCATATATAAGAGTAAGTGAGATGCCGGGGGAGTTCTATTCAGAGCTGGGCAATACTTAAGTAAAAAAAAGATTTAAGTACTACTTAAAGTACATTTCCGTTACTTAAGACTTATTACTCAATACTTTTGAAATGGACCTACTCAGTACTTCTATTTACTTGTACTTAAGACTTAGTTTTGTACTTAAGTACCAAGATGTTTACTTAGGTATTTCTGAGTCTACAAATATCTAATTCTTCATAGAAAAGCAAACACAATTTCTAGCGAACTCCTTTTTTGTTGAGTTTTAAAGCACGCAAAGAACTGTCAAAGAATGTGCCGCACTCACGCATCAAGGCAGAACCTTAGACAACCTAATAACATACACACAAGACTGGGCAAATAGAACAAAAACCAGTAACTTCTCGCTCGAAAATAAAATCGACGATTCCTCGACTTGATGACATAACAACTGACATGTATAATATGGATTGCAAAAAGTGGGCTTACTTCTATATTGCTGACTCTTTCGGCCTAAGCAAAAAGTGCCAACTGAGAGAGAACTGCAAACAACAAATAAATTAGTGGATTCGTCGAAATAAAAGTTTTTAAATTAATCATTTAGTGTTATTACTGACAAAAACTGTTTTATCAAAGACAATGTATTCATTAGATACACAGAAGAATTTCTAAATGTTTTATTAAAATCACTTCCCGAGCTGCGTGCTCACTTTTTCAACTTCCCGCCAATGATTTTTTCAATGTTGGCACCGACGTAAGAATTCATTTTGACACAAGCAATTGTGCCCACGTGAGATATAAACGTAAGCAGTCCATATTATATACGTCAGTGGACATAACCAGGGGTAAGCAAGCAATGCTTCGCTCCAATATAAAATCAACGATGCCTCGACCTGATGTAAGAAATTTACTGGAAATTTTTTCCTTAGAATTTGTTATGCATTACTGGAGGCGATAATGGGTGCTTGGGCGGGTCTCTAATAGTTTCTGTGAGAGTAGCAAGGAGTAGTGAAAGTTTTACTCTACTTGCAGCACCGTAAACTATGAAAAACTATAAATAGTAGCCATTGGTTACTATACTTACTATAGTTTTCAAAAGGTATTGATTTATTAATATCTATTAACTGAACTCTATAAACTTCATTATATTACTGACAACGTACAAAGATTCTAAAAAAGTACTTTAACAAGTACTTCAAAAAGTATAGACTTAGTACTTAGTTACAAGTACTTTTCAAACATGCGGTACTTGTACTTACGCTGAAGTACTCAGACCTTCGGTACTTGTACTTAAGTACTTTTTCTTTGGTACTTGATTGTCAAATGTGCTTTTGTTTTGTGAACAGGTTTACTCAATTTAAGATTCTTTGACTAAATTTAACACAAGTATGGAATCAGTTTTTGTTTTAAAACAATTTATCTTTGAAGTTTATTTTGTACAATATTTTATAGTACCACCAGTGCCTGTTAAAACCTTCATAACAATTTAAAAAAGAACAGCAATGAAGTGTTCGGTCAGTGCTTGCAATACAAATCGGATTATAAACTAGGGAAATCGTGTTTCAGGCAAGTGCACTATGTAAATTATCTTTTTTGTTAATAAGAAAATGTGAAATATGTCAATTATTTCAAAATAAACGAGATAAAGAACATTTTTATCGCAGATGTCCCGGACGAAAAAAACTGTGTTTACTTTTTGAAAAAAGTTGCTTATAATAGCGACGTCGTGTTATACATGTAAAAACATGGACTGCCAACACAACCAAAATTCATTACGCCAAATCTGGCTTATCACCATTCCTGTATGCTAGTCCAAGGTGTAGACCGTAAGTGAAACGAGGTACTATTATGTACAATTATAAACAAACTTTCCAATCTAAGTGAAAATTAAAAAAATGTGATATGTAAAGAAATCGGGTTTCTACTTGAATCTGTAACTTTAAAAAAAATCGGGTACGAAATTTTAGATCTCTAGCCTAAAGGCCAAAACTAAGGAGAGCGACAATGTCGAATTTAAGGCACAGTGAACGCGACGCGTCAAGTATGTTTTAAAGCAACAAGGAAAAAATTAAGAAAATTTTTTAGCTATACCTTATGCGGCTTACTTAAAATTGCAAAGCATAAAGAAAAAACTAAAAGGAAAAAAGAAGAAGATGATGATATTGCTATACATGGGATGACGCTTATCATACTCTATAACTTTTTCCCCCATTTTCTCCTCAAAACCCATAATTTCTCAAACTAAGTAAAGAAATTAATTTTATACAAATTTTTAATAGCTAGTTTAATTACTACATACATACATACGTATAATTTATTTCTGATATCATTAATACATGTTTACAGAGTATATGTATGGTACATATTTAAGAGTTTAGATTGTCCAGCATTTTCTTTTTACAATTTAAACATTCTGGGTTACATTAGATTGGCTTATACTTAACTGTATTCGTCTTTGAGGAAATTTTTTTACAAAAACCCCGTGATGAAGTTCACTAATTCTAACTTACTCTATCTTAAAACTATCTGAATACCTAACTAGGCACGAGTTGCCGAATTAACGGGTTTGGGGAGTAATTACATTGGGAGTAGAAACTTGACGCCAGTTTACAAGCCTTCACTTCGACCAATTCAGCATCTGCCAGTAGCAGTCGATTGGTAGAGAAAAACCATTATAATGGCTTGGAATATGAGTTTATTGTATTATAAATAGAATTCTTGTAAGGATTTTTATTTTATGGATCGTTTGGGAAACATGAAGATTAATTGTTAGGGTTTTTTCCAGTTAATACCCACGTATTTAACTTTATCGAACCAGGGAATGTCCACACAGAAATTTCAATTATGTTGGCGACTAATTTAGAGATTTTCCAAAACTTTTTGTTGGCAACTTGTCGCGTTGCCTTCATTGTGTTAAGAATATGGGACTACCATTATATTCGCATCTTTGACAGCAACCGATTTACGGCGACTTGTTTGTGTCGTTTGGCCTTGCCGAAAATGTTAATACGTTTGCTATTTATTCAATGATATAATTCAAGATATTTTTAATATACTGAAAAGTTGTCCAGGATATGAAATTTAGTAACATTGCTTATGAACATAGTAGTATTAATTTCACAGAAACCGTCGATGCTCCTCATTAGGCGATTGCAAATAATATTTTTTTTTTCCAATAAATATAAATGCATCCATATTAGTTGCGTCATTATAGAAATATCATAAACAATGTTATTACATCTTGTAATAATTGTACTATTAGTAGGATGTGTAAGGTCATTGAATAAAGTGGTAATGCAAAAGTAGGGTGAAATCTAAAGCGTATCGCTTGCTGCTGTATTGATACAGAATTCAGTGTAGTATCATGAAATTAAGTTCACAGTATTATCATGAAACTGATTTTTACCTAGCGGCGTATCTAGGTTGAAACATTTGAGGAAGCTAACATAAACAAAAACATGTTACTGCCTAAAAATATATTTTACTTCAATTATGTATAAAAATATCAAAAAATACGAATGTTTTTTAATAAAAAAATTGCCCTCCAGCTTCAATAAGTTCTATGTGGTAGTAGAACATAATGCCTCTGTACATAATCATCTTCTTAGCTCTGGAAATCCTATAAAAAATCTGAAATCCATATTATTTCATAGTTGATACATTTTTTAAGCAATTTTGTTACAAATATAATTGAAATGATCTTTGAAATTTACTTTATTGTCTATAAATACTTAACTTTTTCAACTAATTCAATAGCAACACTAGCAATAGTACTGTTTCATTAAAGTTAATAAACATCATTTTTGTTTTTGCACGATTAAGTTTAAACTTTTCCTCATTTGCAAAGCTTATTCACATAACTAACCGAATTATTCCTACACTAATTAAAATTGACAGTGTCCCCTCTAATATACAATAACGCATCATATAAAAAAGTCTTAATTTACAGTAACCCACTCACATAATTAATATAAATAAGAAACAGCAATGAGGTACTCGCACAGTTTATTGCTCCTGACACAAATTCGTTAACTTTTAGTTCTCGGCCATCTGTTCGTTCGTTAGAAACGAGACTATGACTAAAAGGGTAAGGTTTATTTTTAATCAAAACTATTTTATTATTTTGTTAATTCAGGTATTTAGGAAGTATAGCCTTTGGGAAGGTAAGGAATCAAGCTTAAAATTACTGGAAGACCATTTTCCTGTATGGATACCAGTTCAGGTTTTCTAGCATATATAAAATCAATGTCATGTCACTTTTCCATAAGAATCAATATAAAACATTTTAGAGAATCGGACTAGCACGCACATATGGATTTTTGTTTCATGGCTAGGGTTCTTTTCGTCGTGAATTTTGCAGAGACGCGTACCTGGAGCAAACACTGTTTCGATTATGACGAATATAGGTGTTATTTTTAGAATTAAACTTAAGTATTAGAAATATAAACTGCTTCACATGAAAATCTGAGATTCAGTTTATTTATGCTTAAATTCATATCATCTGAATTTCGTTGTTTTGAAGGCGCAATGTTTTGATAATTTGATCCAGGGGGAGCGACCACATTTTTTTTAAATATTTATATTATATTGACCTGGATGATAAATTAATATAGCAGATGGAACCACTTCATCGAATTTTTCTAAATTTTAATAAAACTATTTCAGACAGTTCAAAAGAATGGGATTTCAATATCGACAAGGAAACTTACTTTTGCCACACCCAAGCATTTTCTTCAAATTGATGTAACGGGAGACGTAAGTAATTGATGTTAACTTATATATACTCAATATCTTAGCTTAAAAGAATATTGTTCTGGCTGAAAATTCCAGAATTTGCAAATAGGCGACGATTCCACTCCTGTCCTGCCGGTTCAAATAGACGATGTTATTGTCTACAGAGACTCCGACGTTCTAATTATTGAATCTCCGCAAGACTTCATTTTAAACTGCAATATTCAGTTTGATCTTTGTTGGTTTGAGCTTAGCGGATGGTACTTTGGGCAAACTGCTGGCATCCTTGGAACAATGAACAATGAAGATTTTGATGATTTTAAAACTTCTTTCGGACAAATTTCATCAAATGAAAATGATTTTATTAATTCATGGGGCTTAAATAGCTGCAATCAAAAGTCTACAAAGATTGAAGACGATTATTCATCAGAATTAATAGATATCTGCAATGAGTTTTTCAAAACTCCATACTTTTCTAATTGCTTCGAAGTTCTAGATCCGTATCCGTTTTATGAAATGTGCTTAAATATGGGAGCGAACTCAATATCAACTGTTCTTCTTGATAACCACCCTAGCCAAAAAGGAGCTTGTACGGCTGCTTTGGGTTATATTGAGGCATGTGGAGCTTTGAAGGTACCCTTGCGAGTACCAGACAAATGTGTCCAGTGAGCATTAGATATTATAAAAACTATTTAGCTATTATCTGTTATTTTTTTCTTTTAGCTGTAACACAAACGGGTCATTTGTACCAGAAGGGACATTTGTTGAGCTTAAAGATGGCGATATACCCAAAACCAGTGATGTGGTATTTATAGTCGAAGCGAAGCCTTGTAACTGGAATGTAACGATCACAAAAAATATTATGACTGTTGTAAATTCAATTGATAAGGAGTTGGAGGATGCCAATATTACAAATAACCGGTTCGAAATGATGCTTCGATTCGCCAAAAATGTCTTATGAATGGTCTCTTTCTTTAGGTATGCAGTAATAGCGTTTGGTGGAAAGGCACCTTTTGATAAACCTAGAAGTATCGTACATGGAAATAAAGTTTTCACAGATGTCAGCAACTTAAAACCGTACTTCGACCACATCGTGACTCATAATGGTACTAGCAATGATATTTTTGAGGCAATAAGCATGGCAGCTAAATTGGTATTTAGACCTGGAGCTTCAAAGACGTTTGTCCTACTTCCTTGTTCTGACTGTTCTGCTTACCATATGAAAGTAATTTAGTAGTTATCGATGAGCAGAAAAAAAATGTAATACATACATTCTCTTCTCACCCTTTTAGTTCGACTATTCCTCTTTACTTCAGTTAATGCTTGAAGAAAGCATTAATCTACATATTTTAATGGATCAGGAATTTGTGTTTGATAAACCTCGACTTAGTCGCGTATTTTTTGGCATGGATAGAGAATTGGCATATTCAAAAAGGGATCTGAAAGAATTCCGAGGTGATGCTGAATTAAGGAAGCAAGTACGTCTGCCAAAGGAAGGCTTAGGATCATGCACACCATTAGCAATTGAAACAAATGGTTCAGTATTCACCGCTCGGAAACTCCGGCCCGAAAAGCGAAATCCTATCAAAAAGTTTGCATTGATTTTTGCCAAAAGAGTAGCTAAAACTGCTATGCCAAATTCATGCCAGACATGTGAGTGCACTGGTCACAACACTGGAGTTGCTTATATGATTTGTACATCTTGTGATACGCCTAGCCCACTTAATTTAGACTATGTAAGTATTTCTATATTTTCCTTCTGTATTATCTTCCCTAAAATTATTTTATTCATAGGACTTTATTGAGAACGGTGCTGATATGAACTGGGATTGGGAAGACGATGACGAGGACTTAGTTGACGCGTAATTTTATTCTAGTATAGTAAAAAATTTCGATCTGAATATTTTGTAAATAGAGAAAGAAAAATATAATCTTGTACTCCCTGAATTTTCAGTATTTCATTGTTTCACAGTAATGTCATCTCATGACATTTTCATAATCCCTATGCAGCCCAAGCACATTTAAGTCCTACGCAGAGCCTTTTTCTAAAGTTTTTGTTGTAATCTGTGTTAAGGCTTACTTAGCTCTTCAATTATTTCGCAGAAAGCAGCAATGTTGGACACTGAAAAATTATCATTGGACAAACGAGTACCCATACTGGAAAACTTTAGTATTGATAGTGAAACTGCAAAAAGTGATGTAAAGAATTGGATAATGGGATTGTAAGTACTTTAAATAAGACTTTAGAATTTCGCTTGATTTTCGCATTAAAAAGAAAAATTTCAGTTTGTTTTCTCATCTATGGATTGATTAGAATCACGTTCATTAATCCTTGGTGAAATAGGGATTTTCCTTGTCGGTCATACAAGGGTTTCTTTAGTTGTTCGGTCTGATAACTTCTACAAGCCATGTACAGTTCACATTATATTCTTTGTCAAGAAGCTTGGTCTCATCCTCGTTTTCTCCGTTTACTAGCAGTAATGTCAAGCACGATATATAAATAACTGTACTAGCTATCTCAGATGTGGAAACACCAGTAAATAAATCTCGCACATTACAAATAAAAAATTATAGCGTGATGTGGATTTCCGGTCATTTTTTGATGTGCTTACAGTTAGGACCAATCAGAGCAACTTGCCGGAAGCTCCACTGTATTATATAAACTGTTGTCTTGTCTCCATGCTATAACCATCAAGGGATAGACAGTAAAATATATTATGGAAAAGATGTTTTGTTAACGATGGCCTTGCTTCAAAGAATTAAAATGGTCTTTCTCTATATTTTCAAGAAACTAAGGAATTAAGAACTTATTTTATATTATATTTTAAAAGAAACTTAATTCGGTATTACAATATATCTGTACCTACCTTATTATTATCTAGAGCAATTAGCACAATTATATCTAATTTTTTTCGAATTCTCATTCTATTGGTTTTCGATCCGAAACTGTGACCTCGACTTGCGAGCTAGAGTTCCTTTACGATGGTTTGACCCTATTGATTGCCATGTCCGGCTAAATGTTGTTTTATAATTGTGGTTGTATTTTGTTTTATAGGTAATTGTGTTTGTTTGGTTATATGTTGGTCGACGGAATACAAGTAAGTTTCATATATCAGAAATTAAAGCTACAGTTGATGAATTTTTATTTACGAACACATTGAACACCGAGCACCAAAAATATTTTCGAGAGATTGTAAATCTAATGATTCATAATGGCATCACTAGGGCGAAAAAATATCAAAGAAAATCCCTATTCTGGTCCAAACGTTGAAGCGAGCGGATTAGGTAAAACGTTCGACCATGCTGAGGGACAACTTGGAACTGTATATCTAGGGTGTGTTTAACATTACAACTATAGCTGCTTTTAGCTGCTTTCATATGTTTTCGCCTGTCCATAACAATGGACTGAGCGATTTGCTATTTCATGTGGCACAAATATTGTTTCTGTATATCACCGTTAGAGCACCCTTTAAAACGTTTACTACATAAAAAAAAACATGTAAAACTCAACCAATCGGATGAAATTTTACACCTGAAAATCGAATTTGGGTTGGTAGCTCCAACTCTGCCATAGGACGAAAGAGAAAACTAAAAAACTTCTGCCATTCCTTCCTATAGGAAAATGGCAATACCATTGTTATAAGTTAGTGGTCCAAAGTAACTCGAAAGCTGCTTTTTCTTACTTGCTTTTTGACATTTGTTCTGTACAAGATTTTAAAATAGCTGCTATCATAGCATCTTTTTGTTGCTTATACTCCTAACTTAAACAACAAAGAACCTTTCGTAATATTTATGTATGTGTGCCTGTCATTTTCTTTAAAATGTTGGCATTGCGAAATAATAATTAATTTAAAACTTCTTGAAGTGGTAACCATTTGCAATAGACAAAATCAAGATTTCTGGTCGCTCATTATAATATGGGTAGCAATTCAATATAAAAATTCGCAATTAAATACAAACCCCTTTTGACAATTCACACATATAGATTGCAAAACATAAAAGCTGCTTTTGAGTGTCCAAAATCTCCCAGCCGCATTTTCTCCCTGTGGCTAAATTTGATAGTTCTCAAAAGTGTTGCTCTACTGTTCTATCAAACCAGCTATAGCTGTAATATTGAACAATCCATAATCAATGTGGGCCTGCCATTAGTAAGAGAGGGGTTGAAGGCAATGCCAATCACGGTGTTTATGTACATGGTATAATTTCAAATATTAACCTGTAAGGTTTTTGAGGTAAGTCACAATATATTGATGAAAGAGATATCTTATGAAAAAAGTATATTTAGCCGTTTGCATAGGCATACCCTTTTCCGTATGTTTCAGTTTATGTGGATGAGAGATTCTCGAAAAGCGACAAAGTAAATAGGTATACGGCAACGTATACGCCTAGGCTTTGTTTAATAAACGCCATTAAGTGGCGCCACAACAAAAACGCGTGGCGTTCATTGTATCTAGGGCTTCAGGATTTAGTAGTTTCCTGCTCGAAGATCAGTTCACGGTACAGAGAATACAAAGTATTCCAATTAAGAAACACGTTCAACCATTAGATGTGTATGAAAGCATGGCACAGAGAACACAATACGCTCTCCCCTCTCTGTCTTTTCTATAAATTTATATATATTAGCGGGCAGAATTCCGTCAAGCTCGTCTCAAAATTTAATGAGAATACTTCACAACCCATGAAACAAGACTCCCTCCCTACCACATGCGAGGACCAGCGGAGTCCTTACATTCTAAAATATTTGCAGTGTTCTTATGTAAAACTTGAATAGCTACTCCGCCCTAAATTACTATTCATACAGAAAAATGGTGCTCTGATAATTTTAAGCTTGCTTTCTTATCTCCGAACCGTAATAAAACTTCCATACCTTTCCTAACAAAATTATTTAAAAAAATTAATCTTAACCAAATGACTACGATTTCTCAAACAAAAATTCTCAGCTGAGTAATAACATAGATGACACAAGAGCTAGATGTCCCATGCAGTACCAAAAAAGTATACAAATTTTATATGGCTGGGTGGTCCATTCCGGAATGGACCACAACATTTGAAATGATGTATACGACGAGTGATTCATATTGTTGCGAGCGTGGCCTTTCGGTTCGTTATTTAAAACACAATATTAAATACTTATTATAC
The DNA here is from genome assembly GCA_963924295.1 of Dioctria rufipes. NCBI lineage: Eukaryota > Metazoa > Arthropoda > Insecta > Diptera > Asilidae > Dioctria > Dioctria rufipes. Next base: position 251,417 of record OZ002744.1, read on the forward strand.
AAGTTCGTTATTTCACTTCTGATCATACAAAATTCATAAACTTTCTATTAATCAACTCAACTCTAATTATCGCTAATACTGTACTTTCAATTATCGCAATCTAATTACAACACTTTCGCACGTTTATTACTTTCACTTGTTAACACTGCAACGTCTAAGACAAGACTCTTTTTCTGGCTATGACAACTGTTATATTTATACGCTAGAAACTCTCCAGATTATTCTCGATTGTTCTATTTTCCAGAAGCTTCTTGACTGTTCTATTGATTCTATTCCTGAACCTTCCTGTAGATACCATAATCAATTCTCCGAACCTGAAGTCGTTTACTCTCCATCGCCAGTACATAGATGTCACCAGTTGTCTCTTTCTATTGCACGTAACACTGCCCCCTTCTTAAATTTGTTCGTCCCGAACAACAGGTGGTCCACGGTCTTGATGCTCGTAGTATTGACACAAGCGGTCCAAATGAACAATTTTATGCTTGCCTCTTGTGCCACGCTGAATCCTGTATACCACGTCATTAATTCTAGTTACTACTGAATACGGTCCTTCCCAGTGTTGTTGCAATTTTGGAGAACGTCCCTTACGTCGTCTCGGATTGTAGAGCCAAACAAGATCACCTTCATTAAATCCTGCGGAATTAGCACGTAGGTCATAGCGGGTCTTCATCCGATCAGTATTTGTTGCTAATTTCGTCCTCGTGGCCTCGTGCACATCAGCTAATTGTTGTTTGAGCTCCGATGCGTAGTCTTCTGGTAACTTTTGTTCACCTCTGGGGGTACCGAATTTGAGGTCGCTAGGTAAACGCATCTCTCTTCCGAATATGACTTTAGCTGGGATTTGTCCGGTAGTACTATGAATGGCTGATCTATAAGCCATTAGGAATATAGGAATGTGTCGATCCCAATCGCGTTGATGATAGTCAACTACTTTCTTTAGATGCTCGATCAATGTTCTATTGAAGCGCTCTACCATGCCATCAGAATGTGGGTGTAGAGGAGTTGTTCTAGTTTTTCTTATTCCCAACATTTTACACATCTCCTGGAAAGTCCGCGATTCGAAGTTCCGTCCTTGGTTCGAATGAAGTTCGTGAGGCACTCCAAACCTACTGACCCAATTCGTTATTATTTGTTCCGCAACTGTGGCTGCCTCTTGATTAGGGATTGCATAAGCTTCAGGCCATTTACTGAAATAGTCAATGGCAACTAAAATATAACGGTTACCGCCATCAGTTTCAGGAAAAGGTCCAGCGATGTCTACAGCTATCCTTTCACAGGGGGCTCCGACATTATACTTATGCATTTCACCTCTGCTTCTGTGTTGCGGCCCTTTGCAAGCAGCGCAGACAGTGCATCTGCGGCACCACTCCTCCACATCTTCTCGCATATGTAGCCAATAAAACCTTTCCCGTATTTTGGAAATTGTTTTGTTCACCACTCCCAAATGTCCTCCAGAGGTTCCACCGTGCATTTCTTCTAGAACATCTTTGACGTTTGATGCTGGCACGACTATCTGCATTCGGAAATATTCGCCGTTAGGTGCTTCCCATTTGCGTTTTAATATACCACATTCAACATGAAGAGAGTTCCATTGAGCCCAGTAACTTTTCAGCTTCTCACTCCGTTCCGAAATATCCTTCCAGTCTGGTCTTTCCATATCTTCTTTCCAAGCGAGAATAGGTGAAATGTCCGGATCTTCTCGTTGTGCTGTTCTCAGGTCCTCGTTGTCCCAACCTGTAGATGGTTCCACGGTTACCAACTGTATAGTTGCTGTTGTTTCTTTGTCTTCCACCCGTGCGCAATGTTTGCATTCAAGTTTGCATGGACGTCGTGAAAGGGCGTCTGCATTTCCATGGATACGACCTCTTCGGTGTTGGATCTCAAGATCATAAGCCTGGAGTCGCTCTATCCATCTCGCGACTTGTCCCTCAGGGTTCTTAAACTGCAAAAGCCATTTAAGCGCTGCATGGTCGGTGCGAAGGATGAATTTCCGCCCGTAGAGATATTTATGAAAATGTTTTGTTGAACTTACAATAGCAAGTAGCTCTTTTCTTGTAGCACAATAATTTTTCTCTGGCTTTGAAAGTGCTTTGCTATAGTAAGCTACTGGAACTTCTTGACCATTCTCCTCCTGCGAAAGCACTGCACCAATACCTTCATTGCTGGCATCAGTGTCTAATATAAATGTTTTTCCCAGCTTTGGATAATGAAGTACTGGAGCTTCACAGAGCTGTTGCTTCAAATTTTCAAAACTTTCGTTGCATTTATCCGACCATATGAACGGCCTTCTCTTTTCTGTAAGTTGATGTAGACTTCTTGCTATATCTGCAAAACCTTTCACGAATCGCCTGTAGTAGGTAGCTAAACCAAGAAAACTCCGTAATTGATGTTTGTCCTTTGGAACTGGCCAATTTTTGACGGCTTCTATCTTCTCTGTTGATTCCCTTCGACGGCGCTTCCTGCAGTCGCTTTGAAGGTGTCCCAATTTATTACAATCCCAGCATCGAAGAACACTACGTGAAGGGTTGCTCAGTGATAACTGCAATCTATTGCAAGTCTGCTGCCCAGCTCGATATCTTTGCAATTCCACTCTCCTCTCTTCATCTAGGGATTCCACTCGTCGGCGTTTTCTGCAGTCCCTTTGTAGGTGTCCCGGGCCCCTATTCTGCATTCTCACTCACTCCACTCACTCACTCACTTACCCGATTCCACGTGTTTCTTTATTCTGGAACGCAAGTGAGTGAAATATTTGTGGCAAAGTGAGTGAGATATTACTACTGGGTATACGGTACTCGACACGGTCATTTGTGTTTGATTTGAATAGCTCCTCCGCCTTAAACTGCTATACATACAGAAAAATGGTGTTCTGATAATATTAAGCTTGCTTTATTATCTTTCGAATCGAAATAAAATTGTTATACCTTTCCTAACAAAATAATATAAAAAAATTTATCTGAACCAAATGCCTACGATTCCTCAAACAAAAACTGTCAGCTGAGTAATTATTGTATATGACGCTGTGCCGTCATGGCATGCCTTGGGCCAAAACCCTCGAGAATACTTCGCAAGCCATGAAACAGACTCGCTCCCTACCACATGCGAGGCCTGACGTAGTCCTTACATTATAAAATATTTGCCGTGCTCTTATGTAAAACTGACAAAAGTTTGATTTGAATAGCTCCCCCGCTCTAAACTACTATTCATACAGAAAAATGGTGTTCTGATAATCTTGTGCTTGCTTTCTTATCTTCCGAACCGTAATAAAATTTTCATACCTTTCCTAACAAAATTATTTAAAAAAATTAATCTTAACCAAATGACTACGATTCCTCAAACAAAAATTCTCAGCTGAGTAATCATTGTAATGTCGGTGTGCCGTAATGGCATGCCGTGGGCTGATGATATCGAATGTAGCTGCCTACAGATTCGGACTACGGCTGCACATACACACATGCAATTATCACTCAGCTGAGAGGTATTGAGCGTAAAATGGTAAGGTTAGTTTGCAATCAAAACTATTTTATTATTTTGTTAAGTAAGGTATATAGAAAGTGTAGCCTTTGGGAAGCTAAGGAACCAAGCTGTAAATTCCTAGAAGACTATTTTCCTTTATGGATAGTAGTTTAGGCTCTATACCAAGTATAAAGTCACATCAAAAATATTCACCACGAATGTGGTGGATTATTTTATTTTACAGTGTACATCGCATTCCATTTGTTTTCTAGAATACCTAAATGGTGGGTGAGTGAGATCGAAGTGAGTGACTTCTCTCATACAGTCATAAGTGAGTGAGATTGCAGAATAGGGGCCCCGGTCTATTACAATTCCAGCATTGCAGAATACCACGTGAAGGAGTGCTCTGTGATGGCTGCATTCTATTACAAGTACATTCGTTCACCGAAATTTCTCTCATTCGTACTGCACTCCGTGAAGCTTGTCTGGCGGATTCATACACTAATGCATAGGCTAGTGCTATCCTTAATGCATGTTGTAAGTTTTGATCTGCAATAGCGTTCACAAATGCCTCCGTCGCCACTTCATTGAGAAAATCCGAATTCATGCTGGAGTATGAAAGATGCGCTAATCTTTCCACATCAGCCTGCAATTGTTGTAGTGATTCGCCATGCTTTTGAATCCTGTTGCGCAACTGTAGGCGATATACTTGCTGCATGTGCTCATCTCCGTAACGTAATTCTATCGCCTGTACTAATGAAGTGTAATCACGTTGATTTTCAATCGGTACAGTTTGTAAGAGTTCTGAAGCAGGACCTCGAAGTGCTAACACCAGAGCAATAGCTCTGTCTTCATTATTCCATCCATTTACCTCTGAAGCTGCCTCAAATTGTCTCTTGAAGATATGCCACGAATTTTGTCCATCAAATATTGGAGGCTTCATTCTACCTGCACCGGATATTTCAGCTGCTACGTTTAGAGGCTGACGATGCTTTATTCTTTCCAGATCTGCTTTAACGTTTTCAAGTTGCTCAGTAAATTTTTGTTGTTCCTGCTCGATTTCTTCAATTTTCAAATTTTGTTCATCTAATGAGTTTTTTAGAAGATTTTTCTGTTCCTTCAAACGAGTTTCTAGGCAATTCTCCAAAGAACTCTTTTGTTCGTCCAAGCGGGTTTCCATAGAATTCTTCTGCTCATCTAACCGGGATTCCAAAGAATTCTTTTGTTCCTCAAAAGCATTCCTTTGTTGCTCAAAAGCATTCTTTTGTTGCTCAAAAGCATCCTTTTGCTCGTCCAGACGGGTTTCCATAGATTTCTTTTGCTCATCTAAACGGGATTCCAGAGAATTCTTTTGTTCCTCAAAAGCATTCTTTTGTTCCTCATTGGAATTTTTCTGTGCATCAAAACGAGCTTCCATAGATTTCTTTTGTTCCTTGAGAGAATTCTTTTGTTCCTCAAGAGAATTCTTTTGTTCCTCGAGAGAATTCTTTTGTTCCTCAAAAGCATTCTTTTGTTCATCAAAACGGGCTTGCATTTTGCTCATTAAAGCACTCAAAAGCTGTTCCATTTTCATTGTAGGCTCTTCTTCGACTTCGGTTTCTTCCAAGTTATCTTCGAAAACAAATGTTTCAGGATTCTTTCCTTCCTCTATCAAAGCTTGTCTGAGTCGCTCGACTAGAACTTTCTTTGCATGTGTCGTTTGTAATGACCGGTTCCCTAACTCCACTTTCAAATCCTGCGTTCGAAGCTCCTCGAATTTTCGCCCCATTACTTTAGTAATTCACTTTAAATTGAATATAAATTATTTTCCAGAACTTTCAAAATTTAACACAATTTCACAAAATTAATCACACTTTGAATTTTAAAGTCAATTGCCACCACTTTATTTCGCGAATTTATCTCACTTCTGACACCAATTGTTGCGAGCGTGGCCTTTCGGTTCGTTATTTAAAACACAATATTAAATACTTATTATACAAGTTCTTTATTTCACTTCTGATCATACAAAATTCATAAACTTTCTATTAATCAACTCAACTCTAATTATCGCTAATACTGTACTTTCAATTATCGCAATCTAATTACAACACTTTCGCACGTTTATTACTTTCACTTGTTAACACTGCAACGTCTAAGACAAGACTCTTTTTCTGGCTATGACAACTGTTATATTTATACCCTAGAAACTCTCCAGATTATTCTCGATTGTTCTATTTTCCAGAAGCTTCTTGACTGTTCTATTCATTCTATTCCTGAACCTTCCTGTAGATACCATAATCAATTCTCCGAACCTGAAGTCGTTTACTCTCCATCGCCAGTACATAGATGTCACCAGTTGTCTCTTTCTATTGCACGTAACAATATTTTTTCGTATCGGAAGTGTTGGGGAAGTCGATCAAATGTATACAAAACTACTATTATAAAATCATTTGCATTCGTCACAATCTGAAACATATTATGGTCCATTTCAGAATTGACTACTCATTTCACAATGTGTATACTCTGCTTTAGTATGGCATGCGACATCTAGTTCTTGTGCCATCTATGGTAATAATTGTAATGCCGCTGTGCCGTCATGGGATGCCGTGAGCTGGAGTGCGTTCCAAAACATAGCTACAGTTGACTACAGCTGATTTCAATCGTTTCAAAACCCATTAGTCAAAAATTTAACTCAAAAAAATCTTCTTCATCGCTAGTAATGTCTAAATCTAAATCCATGATAAAATTATTTTCTTGATACAAACAAACAATGCTACTGTCAAAATAAAATGTCACACTTTTCAAATACTTTTATCTTGAGTTTAAACCGAGGGATGGCATGGTTTAAACTCTACTTTAAACCGGGGTTTAAACCAAACTGTGAAACTCATTCGTCGAGTTTAAACTAAATATTTGGTTTAAACTCAGACTGTGAAACTAGCCATTAAACATGTTAGCTGAGTTAACTTTTGTACGCCATGAAGTCAGCTATAGTCAACTGCGGCTATGTTTTGGAATGCACTCCCGATGATATCGAATGTAGCTGCCACAGATTCGGACTCCGGCTGCATATACACACATACAATTATCACTCAGCTGAGAGTTATTGAACGTAAAATGGTAAGGTTAATTAATTTGTAATCAAACCTATTTTATTATTTTGTTAAGTATATAGTAAGTGTAGCCTTTGGGAAGGTAAGGAACCAAGCATTAAATTAAATTAATTATTTTCCTGTATGGATAGTAGTTTAGGCTCTATAGTATATATAAAGTCAATGTTTGGCACTTTTGCATAAATATTGTTACGTGCAATAGAAAGAGACAACTGGTGACATCTACTGGCAATGGAGAAATAAACGACTTTAGGTTCGGAGAATTGATTATGGTATCTACAGGAAGGTTCAGGAATAGAATGAATAGAATGAATAGAACAGTGAAGAAGCTTCTGGAAAATAGAACACTCGAGAATAATCTGGAGAGTCTCTAGGGTATAAATATAACAGTTGTCATAGCCAGAATAAGAGTCTTGTCTTAGACGTTGCAGTGTTAACAAGCGAAAGTAATAACGTGCGGAAGTGTTGTAATTAGATTGCGATAATTGAAAGTACAGTATTAAGCGATAATTAAAGTGTAGTTGATTAATTGAAAGTTTGTGAATTGTTAAGATTAGAGTTAAATAAAGAACTTGTATATTAAATATTTAATATTGTGTTTTAAATAACGAACCAAAAAGCCACGCTCGCAACAACTGGTGTCAGAAGTGGGATAACTTCGCGTAATAAAGTGGTGGCAATTGACTTTAAAATTCAAAGTGTGATTAATTTTGTGAAATTGTGTTAAATTTTGAAAGTTCTGGAAAATAATTTATATTCAACTTAAAGTGTAGTAATGGAGGGAAAATTCGAGGAGCTTCGAACGCAGGATTTGAAAGTGGAGTTAGGGAACCGGTCATTACAAACGACAGGTGCAATGAAAGTTCTAGTCGAGCGACTCAGACAAGCTTTGATAGAGGAAGGAAAGAATCCTGAAACATTTGTTTTCGAAGATAACTTGGAAGAAACCGAAGTTGAAGAAGAGTCTACAATGAAAATGGAACAGCTTTTGAGTGCTTTAATGAACAAAATGGAAGCCCGTTTTGATGAAGAAAAGAATTCTCTCGAGGAACAAAAGAATTCTCTCGAGGAACAAAAGAAATCTATGGAAGTTCGTTTTGATGAACAGAAAAATTCTAATGAGGAACAAAAGAATGCTTTTGAAGAACAAAAGAATTCTCTGGAATCCCGTTTAGATGAGCAAAAGAAATCTATGGAAACTCGCCTGGACGAGCAAAAGAATGCTTTTGAGGAACAAAAGAATTCTCTACAGAATTGTCTAGAAACTCGTTTGGAGGATCAGAAAAATTTTCTAAAAAGTTCTTTAGAAGAACAAAATTTGAAAAATGAAGGAATTGAGCACGAATTTCAACAAGGTTTCGGAAGTTCAACAAAATGTCACCGAGCAACTTGAAAACGTTAAAGCAGATCTTGAAAGAATAAAGCATCGACAGCCTCTAAACGTAGCATCTGAAATATCCGGTTCAGGTAGAATGAAGCCTCCAATATTTGATGGACAAAATTCGTGGCATATCTTCAAGAGACAATTTGAGGCAGCTTCAGAGGTAAATGGATGGAATGATGAAGACAAAGCTATAGCTCTGGTGTTAGCACTTCGAGGTCCTGCGTCAGAGCTCTTACAAACTGTACCGATTGAAAATCAACGTGATTACTCTTCATTAGTACAGGCGATAGAATTACGTTACGGAGATGAACACATGCAGCAAGTATATCGCCTACAGTTACGCAACAGGATTCAAAATCATGGCGAATCACTACAACAATTGCAGGGTGATGTGGAAAGATTAGCGCATCTTTTATACTCCAGCATGAATGCGGATTTTCTCAATGAAGTGCCGACGGAGGCATTTGTGAACGCTATTGCAGATCAAAACTTACAACATGCATTAAGGATAGCAGGAAAGAAATCAACAGCAGAAGCACTAGCCTATGCATTAGTGTATGAATCCGCCAGACAAGCTTCACGGAGTGCAGTACGAATGAGAGAAATTTCGGTGAACGAATGTACTTGTAATAGAATGCAGCCATCACAGAGCACTCCTTCACGTGGTATTCTGCAATGCTGGAATTGTAATAGACCGGGACACCTACAAAGGGACTGCAGAAAACGCCGACGAGTGGAATCCCAAGATGAAGAGAGGAGAGTGGAATTGCAAAGATATCGAGCTGGGCAGCAGACTTGCAATAGATTGCAGTTATCACTGAGCAACCCTTCACGTAGTGTTCTTCGATGCTGGGATTGTAATAAATTGGGACACCTTCAAAGCGACTGCAGGAAGCGCCGTCGAAGGGAATCAACAGAAAAGAAAGGAAGAGAGGAATGTCCAAGTTGGCGAACTAGAGAGCAAGCTATTCTTGGAGCGACTAGACTGCAACCTAATGGCTTAGAGATGCAACATAGGAAAGGACTTATCCATGGAAATGCAGAAGCCTTTGTACAACGTCCATGCAAACTTGAATGCAAACATTGCGGCCGGGTGGAAGAAAAAGAAAGAATAGCAACTATACAGTTGGTAACTGTGGAACCATCAACAGGTTGGGACATCGAGAACTTGCGAACAGCGCAACGAGAAGATCCGGACATTTCACCTATTCTCGCTTGGAAAGAAGATATGGAAAGACCAGACTGGAAGGATATTTCGGAACGGAGTGAGAAGCTGAAAAGTTACTGGGCTCAATGGAACTCTCTTCATTTTGAATGTGGTATATTAAAACGCAAATGGGAAGCACCTAACGGCGAATATTTCCGAATGCAGATAGTCGTGCCAGCATCAAACGTCAAAGATGTTCTAGAAGAAATGCACGGTGGAACCTCTGGAGGACATTTGGGAGTGAACAAAACCATTTCCAAAATACGAGAAAGGTTTTATTGGCTACATATGCGAGAAGATGTGGAGGAGTGGTGCCGCAGATGTACTGTCTGTGCTGCTTGCAAAGGGCCGCAACACAGAAGCAGAGGAGAAATGCATAAGTATAACGTCGGAGCCCCCTTTGAAAGGATAGCTGTAGACATCGCTGGACCTTTTCCAGAAACGGATGGCGGTAACCGTTATATTTTAGTTGCCATTGACTATTTCAGTAAATGGCCTGAAGCTTATGCAATCCCTAATCAAGAGGCAGCCACAGTTGCGGAACAAATAATAACGAATTGGGTCAGTAGGTTTGGTGTGCCTCACGAACTTCATTCGGACCAAGGACGGAACTTCGAATCGCGGACTTTCCAGGAGATGTGTAAAATGTTGGGAATAAGAAAAACTAGAACAACTCCTCTACATCCACAATCTGATGGCATGGTAGAGCGCTTCAACAGAACATTGATCGAGCATCTAAAGAAAGTAGTTGACTATCATCAACGCGATTGGGATCGACACATTCCTATATTCCTAATGGCTTATAGATCAGCTATTCATAGTACTACCGGACAAACCCCAGCTAAAGTCATATTCGGAAGAGAGATGCGTTTACCTAGCGACCTCAAATTCGGTACCCCCAGAGGTGAACAAAAGTTACCAGAAGACTAAGTATCGGAGCTCAAACAACAATTAGCTGATGTGCACGAGGCCACGAGGACGAAAATAGCAACAAATACTGATCGGATGAAGACGCGCTATGACCTACGTGCTAATTCCGCAGGATTTAATGAAGGTGATCTTGTTTGGCTCTACAATCCGAGACGACGTAAGGGACGTTCTCCAAAATTGCAACAACACTGGGAAGGACCGTATTCAGTAGTAACTAGAATTAATGACGTGGTATACAGGATTCAGCGTGGCACAAGAGGCAAGCATAAAATTGTTCATTTGGACCGCTTGTGTCAATATTACGAGCATCAAGACCGTGGACCACCTGTTGTTCGGGACGAACAAATTTAAGAAAGGGCAGTGTTACGTGCAATAGAAAGAGACAACTGGTGACATCTACTGGCAATGGAGAAATAAACGACTTTAGGTTCGGAGAATTGATTATGGTATCTACAGGAAGGTTCAGGAATAGAATGAATAGAATGAATAGAACAGTCAAGAAGCTTCTGGAAAATAGAACACTCGAGAATAATCTGGAGAGTTTCTAGCGTATAAATATAACAGTTGTCATAGCCAGAATAAGAGTCTTGTCTTAGACGTTGCAGTGTTAACAAGCGAAAGTAATAACGTGCGGAAGTGTTGTAATTAGATTGCGATAATTGAAAGTACAGTATTAAGCGATAATTAAAGTGTAGTTGATTAATTGAAAGTTTGTGAATTGTTAAGATTAGAGTTAAATAAAGAACTTGTATATTAAATATTTAATATTGTGTTTTAAATAACGAACCAAAAAGCCACGCTCGCAACAATATCAATATAGAACATTTTAGAAAACGGACTCACAACGCATACATATAGATCTCTGTTTCATAGCTTGGGAAGTATTCTCGAGGGTTTCGGAATCCCTCGTATTCTCTGTACCGTGGTGTCAGTTATTGAATAAATAACTATAGGAAAGGCAACGGCATATCGAGTGAAAACTTAAGCCACTCGCGAAATGTATTAGTGTGCAGTGTTTGTATTCGTTTCGTCAGTAGTTAAATCGTGGAATTTTGAAAGACATTTTTTATAATCCAAATTGCTGTTTAAAATAAGGTAAAACAAATCTACCGCTGCCATTGAAAAAAAGAAACCCTTTCTCAAATAAACAAATCGCCCATGAAATTAAACTTTCGTTACGTTTTCTGTTTCTGATATATATTTTAATATTTTTTTCATCAATAATTAGAAAACATGATACATTTTTTTAAATATGCCTTAAATTGCCTCAAAAAGGATTTTCTGCTTGAATTTCTTCGGCGATTGTCTCTGCAACATTTCACCGCACAATTCATCTTTAATTCAGCTTTAATTTCACAAAACACTAAACTTAATAAAACTATACACTTCAAGGCTCCGAAGCAACACAATTTCAAATGTATAATATTTATTAAAGCAATTAAATTTTACAAAGTTTCACTGAACTCCCGAAAATTTGAAATGTTTACTTTTAGAAACTCACTGTATTCGCAATTTCGCATTCGCATGATATCTCGCTTCCTTATTTGTTATTTATTCAATGGTTTCAGTATACCGTATGAACTGTCAAACCATTAGCCATGCCCACGGTATAGAGAATACAGAGTTTTGTGGATTTTTTACGTACACTGAGGAGTTCATCAGAATGTGGAAAAACTTATAGATGTTCTTATAATAATACTTTTTTTTAACTGGAAAGAATGGGCTATATTTTACTAGGCATGCCAAAAGTTCTAAACTACACCAATTATGTGTAGAACTTATTTTCTATAGTGCAATTCACTTGAAAATTCCACCCATTTGTAATGGTTTAAAATTGAAACAAAAGTAAAAAAATTATTACTCTCCATTAATTATACATAAGCAATAGAAATTTATTAGTAATACAAAGATACTATAGCAGTTTCTGTTAGCACAGACGGATTATATGATCCGTAAGTTTTTCAAATCCTACGTTTCCTTCGTGATCATATTGAACGAGATTCGGTGAATATTTCTCGGCACAATCTTTTCGATATCCAAAGCCATAAATGTAACCGTCAACTTCACACAAATTAAAATAATTAAAATTTTCAAAACAAACTTCTCCGGAAAATTTCTTTGATCGAATATCGAAGATATATCTCTTGCCACAACAAAAACAATAGATGCGAGGGCCAATCGAAACACACCGTACTGGCACATGTCGAAAATTCCTGTAAACAATATCCCATTTCTGTGTTCGAGGATTCAGAATTCCGACGTTATAATGCTCCATTTACTGCAGTTAATCCAAAATTGTAATGATTCGCGATCAATCTGGGCCATAATTCCATTCTCCTTTGCCTAGACCAAATATTTCGACGGTCTTGCTCTCAGTTCCACCGAATGCATAGATTTCGTTGTCAAGATTTGAACACCCAGGCCACTGCTTAATGGTTTTGATAGATTGAAAAATAATCCACTGCTGTGTAGTTGGGTCAAAGAAATCACAAGAATTTGATTTCTCTCCTCCTCATATTAACAGTTTATTGTTGAATGTTGTATATCCAAAATAATGTCGAAAGCTGGATTCTTTTTCTATGGTTCTCTTTTCTCCAAGGCCTACGTTGAGTTGGTTTAGGAAATATAAAAACTCTTTATACTTTTGCTGAGTCAATTTAGCAATCTTTCGCAAAGGCTCGGTATTCTCTGTTAAATCACCGTTGAAAAATATTCTCGAAAGGATAAAATCCTCGTTTAATTCAGCGTAATTGAATAAATCGACAACTTCCGAAAATATTTCAAAAATTTTTTTGGTATCAGAAACTTTACCTTTAGCCCATTTCCAGACATGTTGAAAGATCTTTTTTTGTCGCATTGTAGATGTAATCGATGCCTCATCTACAATGCATGGTAAAACCACGTCGTCAAAACGATATCGTTTGCTGAAGAATGCATATAAATACACGTAATATGTAAGTAGTGGTAAGCTGCCAAATTAAACAGCTGTTGACCTGTCAATTATCATAAATGTAATTGGTTTCTCGATTTCATTACAGAATTATATCAAAAAAAGTATTTGGTATGAATAATTTATACTATAGTATAGTAAACTAAGAAATCCTTTGGGACAAGTCGAATAATATAAAATATTGCATTCAAGACTGAAAGTACAAGCTCCACTTTACAACTGTTTTGTTCTAAATTCCCCTACATGGTTCTAAATTATGCTGAATACACCTGGGGTATTACTACATAGTTTTTGCTGATTAACTACTACCACTGACATGTATATAAATGGACTGCTTCTTGAATCAAAAATGCATGAAAGCAAATGGCACCACTTTCATATTCCTGTCTCTTTCCGTGAGAGCATACTTTCCCACTGAACTGTAACGATTAGGAACGAGAAATTGTTTGTAAAAATCCTTGTAAAAAACACTTTTTTCGACTCATATCTAAAATTTAACGATACAAATGGTCCCAAATACCTTTGTTGTAAATTCGGTAAATCCCACTGACATACATATTTGTAAATTCGCAAATAATTTAAATATAACGTCAGTTTACGACAGTTGGTAGCATTGACAGTGAGAGCATACTTTCTGAAATCAAAATTGGTGCCACATGAAACAGGAGATCAAGCAGTCCATTTATATACATATATGTCAGTGACTACTACACATAAGCTCGTGCTCATGGCGTCAAATGCATGAAAGAGAAGAAAGATTTTTGCAAACAAGAGTAGGAAGCAAACAAAAAACTCCATGTCGTTTTGACGACGTGGTTTTACCATGCAATGTAGGTTATGCCCAATCTACAATTCATGGTAAAACCACGTCTTCAAAACGATATCCTTTGCTGAAGAATGCATATAAATACACGTAATATGTAAGTAGTGGTAAACTGCAAAATTAAACAGCTGTTGATCTGTCAATTAGCATAAATGTAATTGCTTTCTCAATTGCATTGCAGAGTTACATCAAAGAAAATATTTGGTCTCAATAGTTTATATTATAGTAAAGTAAGAATTGGGACAAGTAAAATAATATAAAATATTGTTTTAAAGACTGAAAGTCCCAGTTTACAACTGTTTTGTTCTAAATTCCCCTACATGGTTCTAAATTAGCTGAATACAGCTAAGGTATTACTATATCGTTTTTGCTGATTAACTACTACACATAAGCTCGTACTCATGTCGTCAAATGAGTGAAAGAGACGAGACATTTTTGCACGCATGAATTTTCAAAGGCAACAGTGTGAAGCAAACACAAAAATCCATGTCGTTTTGGCATTAGGCATTATCACCAAGTAAGGATTTCATTTCTTAGATAGTCAAGTCGTCCAGTAATGAGCTTTGGAAAAGTTGATCAGCTTTGCTAACGATATACGACAAACACTTCTATATCAAACTATAGATTAGATTGTTTTTAGCGAACCGCCAATATTTCAGGCAGTTATGACCGGTAATTGATTCACGCAGAGCTAGTGAGCAGATTTCAACTAATTGCTGAAGCTGGAAAATCACTGCATATATGATAATTTTTTCGACATCTTCGATTTCTTCTTCGAATTTGCTGGTGTAGATGAACGTAATTCTTTTTTCTAAAATATCTGCAATTATATCTGGTACTGAAATGCACTCTTCGAACTTCCCTTTCATTGCAAGTGTTAATAAATCTTTGAAGTAGTTACTTGCAGAGGATACAACAACTCTGTGCACTTTGATCTTCACATTTCAAAGTCAGATCACAAAACTCATTTTCCTTGCGCAGTTCGTTCAGCTGCTTTGACTTCCTTATTAAAAGTCTCCAAAAAAATCTTTTTAGATACTTTTGCTGTTTCCATTATAAATGAAATATCTCTTGCAAGAAAAATAGTAAAAAAACTTGTACCTGGCGAGTTGATTTTCATTATTTTATTTATGTCTTCTATTACCTTTATTTTTTTACTGACTGTGATTTTTCAAACAATTATCGAATTGTCAATGTTCCGTTAAGATCAATACTCGCGCCAGTCTCACTTCAAGCAATTTCTGATTTATATAAACACAGTTCCTAAACAGATTGTATAAAATGCGTCTATACCTCACAACGATGGAAATTCAACAGCCTCACAAGAATCTCCTGAGCCAGACAAGCAGGTAGGTTGAAGTATATAAGAGTACTCTGTTTGATCTGAATCCTAAACTGACTGAGTCACACCTCACACTCCGTTTTTTGGCCCCTTTGCCTGTAGTACCAAAAGACTGGTTTTGATAAATAAAAATTACTTAAAATAACGAGATATGATTCGCCCACGACGCCTTTAACAACAGAAAATAACAACGTACTTTCTTAAAACAAAGCCATAAAAGAATTGTTGTATGTAATAATTGAAAATCAGAGTCACGCAGGTAAAAGGGGAATCATGTTTTAACTCGAAGCAACCAATAAAAAACGTGCTACCGATGTATATAAATTTTAGATGCCCTTCTTTTCTGTCTATCTTCAAGACTTTGCTTGCTGATAAGTTCTGGGAGGCAGAAAATGGAATACAATACCATAGACAAACTAATCCATACAAAAATGGACGTGTGCAGAGCAAGTACCATTAACGCCTCGTTCGAATATAAATTCAACGATGCCTCGACCTGATGTGAAGGATCTAATTTTTTTAGAAGTTTTCTAGAAATGTTTTCTTTATAATTTTTAGACTAACAATTTTTATGCGCGAGTGAAGAACAGAAAAGCAAGAATTTTGTATCATAAATGACATAAACTGGCGCTAATACAAAAACCCGCGGCTTTAGTATCGAGTGAAAACTTAGCCACTCGCGAAATTTTTGTGTGTGCAATGTTTGTATGTTTGGTCAGTAGTGAAAGTGAAAAGGTGGCATTTTGGAGAGGGACATTTTTATATCCTAGATAAAATTTCATACAAGCATTCATCTTAGACCAATTCTATTTTTCTTACTTGTTATAATCCAAATTGCTGTGTAAAATAAACAAATTGTAAGCGAGCGCCTCCTTTCTTTATGTAAAAGTAATCTGGGGCTGCCATTGAAAAGAAACTTTGACATTTCTCAGATAAACAAATCGTATATGAAATTAAACTCGTTATATCTCTTTGTTTCTGTTATATATATTTTAATTTTTTTTTCACCAATAATTAGAAAAAAAAAATTATCTACTTTTTTTTTAAATATATTCACTTGCCTGAAAAAGGATTTTCCGCCTGAATTTCGCAAATTGTCCTTGCAACATTGCACCGCACAATTCATCACGTTAAATTAATTGCTTAACAGTTTTAATTTCATAAAACACTGAACTCAATAAAACTATACACTTCAAGCTTCCGAGAAAGCACAATTTCAAATGTATAATATTTATTAAAACAATTAAATTTTATAAAGTTTCACTGAACTTCGCATGATATACCGTTCCCGTCCGCTTTACTCTATATTGTCAATATATGAACTGTCAAACTATTACCATTAGGTATGGGGAGTGAGTGTTTAGATTAAACGCCTTGGCCTTAATAAATTTTGGCGATGAGAATTCTTAACCTTTGTGATAATTCGTTTTACTTACTTTACAATGAAAGAATATTAAAAATTTATTTAACATAATTATTAACGTTGATTGTCGTTTGAATCAAACGGAATGCAGCATTTAAATTGAAGTTCTTCAAGCTAATATTTTCGTATATTTTAAGGAACGATGACTACGAAGTAATTCTTTTAGCTTTTACGTTTATCATATTTCCATTTTTAATTTTATTTCAGAAAACTTTATATTTTGGCCATTTGCCTTCTCTTAGTGAATACCCAAATCGACTGGGGAAGTGCCTCATTTTTGGATTATATTTGGCCTGACAAAAAAAGTAATGTAAATTAAATATTCCTTTTTAGAATTAAAGTTTTTTTAAATCTACAGTTGATTACTATAATTCCGAAGTACAAACCATTGCCGCTGTGCCCTTTGAACTTTCTGAAGAAAAAGAGAAATTTATCCTTGATGCCGCCAAAATTTTAGGCAATAAACTTTCAGAACTTGATTTTTGCCAGCAAAGAGTGGGTAGTATTTATTTCTAATCTGTATATCTAAATTCCGTAAATTAATTTCAGGTAATACTAGAATTGAAGAGCTCTTGTAAGTCACTAAATGAAGAACAAATTGGGAAATTAGCAGTCACTCTGATGAATTGCCAAAGCTACAATGATGGCCGGGAGGTATTCGAGTGTTCTGATAAGATGTCCTTAAAGGATTGCACTAGTAGTATGTCTTCTGAGACACGGAATATATATGGTCAGATTCTAAGCCAAACCAAAGCTATTTGCTTAACTGTTCGTCAAGATCAGTTCCGTGCAGTCGCTGAGATGACTGTAAATAAGTTGATGGACAGTGCAAGTAATCATCTTCAAATGATGGATGTATTGAAGACCAGCCAAAGGCAACTAGAGCAATCGACGCTTGGTTCAATTGATGAAATTACTGAAAACCAACAAGAACTCCTTAGACTTTCTGAAGTCCAAAAACTGCACATTGAAACTAATTTACGCGAAATTCTGAAGGAAAAAAGTCTTCTAAAATCCAGCCAGGCTGAACTTTCGATATTAATAATGAACATAAAAAAAAATATTGGTAAGAAATATTTAAATTCTAAAGAATCGGTATATATTGTACTATTGAATGTTGCTTAACAACACGATATGTTAAGACTTCCAGTTAGGAGACATTGAGAAAATCAAGAATGCGCGAGGAGTGAGCAAAATTCAATTTTTTAGAACATTGGATATATGGCGAGGGATAATTAGATAAAGTAGAAAACGTGGGAACCTAATAAACTCTTATCTGAAAAATAAATATTGTGGTGTATGGCAGTGAATTAATTTAACAACCAGTTAAATTTGCGGATTATAAGGTACCTGTCGAAGCTGGTATTAAGAAAGTCCATTGTGTAACCACGTAAATATGCACCCGTTCTGAAAGACCGTATACCTGATAACTGAATTAAAGGAAGTACGTAGTCTGTTACCTGCGGAAGTTCCAGTATATTTCCTCACCATAGATGAAATGGGACAATAACAAGGCAGGCATGAGCCAGCTTCTTCCTTATAAACGTCGGCAGATACATATTTATACTGAACAGTTTGCCAAGACCAACCCTGTCGGCAGGGTAGGCCGATTAAATATTTTCACGTTGTTGTCTTTATTTATTTATTTATTTATTTAGTTTAGCTACGTGAACATGAATGGTTACGTACCTATTTATGCGCACTCGGTTCCTTGACCATATGGCGCTCTATCTCTAGTTATATAATTCCTTAGTATCTACACTTAACCTAACTTATGCTAGGATTACATCTGTCTATTCTAATTCTATGATTCCTTATCCTATGGGTGTTAGATTGGGAGTGGGATGCTTAGGTGGGTGAGGAGTTGGAATAAACGGGAATTTTTGGGCTGAGCTGGGTCGAGGATGGAGCTGAGGTCCGTGCTGCGCAGTATGTTCTGGGATGTGGGGCAGGCAGTCAGTAGGTGGAGTATGGTTAATGGGATTTGACAGGTTGAGCAGATGGTTCTTTGGGATATTCCTATTATATGTCCGTGTGTCAGTTTGGTATGTCCGAGTCTTAGTCTGGTTAGGCTTACGGCTTGCCTCCTGCTGAGGTCGGTGTTGTAATTTGGTTTTCCTATTGTGGGCCAGTGGGTTCGTAGAAAGGTGTCGTTTCGATTCCATTCTGCTTGCCTTCTTCTGTCCAGCTCTCTTTTGACAGTTTTTATGAGCAATCTCGGATCTACTGGTATTGTCATTTCTTCAGTCAGGTTCCTAGCAATATTTTTGGCAAGAACATCGGCTTTCTCGTTCCCAGTGATGCCAACGTGTCCAGGTATCCATATTAGCGTTAGTTTAGAGTTTTGGAGAACATTTCTGGTTGCCTGGATGAGTGGGCAGTCGTTTTTCCTGTTTTTTATCGCTTCTAATGTTGCTCTGGAGTCTGTGCAGATGGCGATTGTTTTATCCTTTGTCTTGGCTATTCGGATGGCTGCTGAAATTGCGTGCAGCTCAGCGGGTTGTGCCTGGGTCTCCGGGTGGAGCTTCGCTGTATAAACTGTCTCCCATGCCTCCTTGTTTTGTCTAACCACTGCTGCTCCTGTGCCATCTGGTGAGCAGCTGGCATCAGTGTACCAGAAGTCGCTGTCCTTGAATTTTTCCCTCATTTCGAGGAATTTTTTTCTGTATAGTTCTGTCGGTGTCTCGTCCTTTTTGTGTGTGGTAAGTGTCATTTGGAAATGTCTATGAAGAGGATAGCAGTAAGGGATGGGGTCTAGGACTGTGGAGTCTGGGATAGTAGGTATTGGGATGCCAAGCTCTAGTGTTATGGAAACGGACTTGCTTAGAGTGGATGGGACTCGGGGTGGGGGATTGCTTAGATAGTAACTTATTCTATTGTGAAGCGGTTTCCTAGGGTCCGTGATCGCTTTTGCCGTGATATTTAGCGCACTTTTTGCTATCCTGTACTTCATTGTTGTGAAGCCTCCTTCGATATGCATGGCCTCTATAGGTGAGGTTCTGAATGCTCCCATGGCTGTTCTGACGACATTATTTAACTTAACCTGCACCTTTTGTATGGCCGTTTGGGCTGCATGTCCATAAATTGTTAGGCCGTAATTGGTTTTCCCGTCTGCGAGGGCCTTGACTATTCTACCTAAGCTGTTAGGTGGAACCCCTCTGTTCCTGGACGCCAGGGTTCTGGTTAGGTTGTGAATTTTATCCAGGTCTTGGGCTATCACGTTGGCCTGTAGGTTCCATTTCAGGTTCCTGGTGATGTGAATCCCTAAGATCTTAAGGGTGTCCTTGGCTGTCAGGTTCAACTCTTGAATATGGCATCTGCTAGTCCTGCAGTCTCTTCTCCTACAAACGTGCAGTAGCTCCAGCTTGCTTATAGGAAATCTCGCTCCGTTAGTGTCTGCCCAGATGTTGGCATGGTTGAAGGCGCCCTTGACCCGTGTGTTAGCCTCCTGTTCGTGGCTGTGTCCTGCAATTAAAAGATTGTCTGCGTAAATGAGGCTTTTAACATTAGGTATGCTTTCTAGCTTTGAGCATAGAGTGTCTATGTAAACTTTAAAGATGCTGGTTGAGAAGGGTGAGCCTTGTGGAACTCCGTTATCCAGGGGAAAGATTGGGGATAGGAAACCGTTCACCTTGACCCGTATCTTTCTGTTGGTTAGAAAGTTTTGGGTGAGTCGGATGAACTTGGCATCAATTCCCCAGACAGCTAGGCGTTTAGAGACTATGTGTTTACCTACCCGGTCATATGCCTTCTCCAGGTCAGCCGATAAGATTATCCCGTGCTCTCTCGAGGAAAGTCCCTCTGCTAAGTGCTCTTCTAGTTCATGTAGGAGCGATATAGTCCCTCTACCCGGTCTGTATGCGTGTTGCACTTCAGACAGTGTATTTTCCAGTACGGAGTTTAGTCTTCTTGTAAGGATTTTCTCCAGTACTTTGGAGAGACATGGTAACAACGAGATGGGCCTGTAGTCGTTTACATTCTGTGAAGAGTTGGATCTTTTGGGGATTGGGATAGCTGTGGCAATTTTCCAATCGTGTGGGAAAGTTCCTGTGTTAATGATGTTGTTTAAGAGAGATATGTATCTCTGCTTGAATGGAAAAGGAGCTTCTTTAATCATTTTATAAGAGATCCTATCTTGACCGGGAGTTGTTCCTTTGAGTAGACTCAAGGTGTCATTGAGTTCCTCCAGATTGATTGGGTAGGATAGGTTTTTAGCTGGGTCCGCTACATAGGGCATGTCCGTTAAGGAGAAGCTTTGTTTGTTTAAGAGGAAATCTTGGGAGAAGTTGTTATTTGACGAGTAGCTCGACCAAGTTTGGGCAAACTCGCAGGCAATTTCCGTGGAGCAGCTTATGCTCCTGCTTGGTGTCGTCAGGCTAGCAATCAGATTTTGATGTTTATTGCCGGAGATGGCTCTGACTTTCCTCCAAGCGTCGGCGAGATCGAGTTTGGGGTTGATGCTATTTGCAAAGAACTCCCAAGATATTTTCTTTGCTTCCTTGATCTCTTTCTTGGTAATCGCCGATTCCCTGCGGTAGATTTGCAGGTTTTCTGTCGTGGGATGCCGCTGGAATTTCTTCCAGGCTCTGTTTTTGCTTCTTATTTTACACAGGATGTCATGGTTCATCCAACCTGGTTGGGTTCTGGGTTTAGGAGAAGATGATGGGATAGATGATGCTGCGGCTGCCCGCAGTATTTTTTTAATTTTTGCAGCTTCCTGATTAATGTTTCCGCTGCTTGGTGCCTTTTCCAGCTCCCTGCCTACCATAGCATGGAATCTGGTCCAGTCAGCTCTTTTTTCTTGGAATCTAGCTGTTGCTTTGTAATTCCCTGTCTGCACCCTAGATGTAATTATGATAGGAAAGTGGTCGCTACCTTCTAGATACTGGTGTGTTTTCCAAGCGAATGCCGTGGCGAGGTTTGGGGAGGTAAGGGTGAGGTCTATGTGGGTTAGTGTGTCTCGAGTGCTTAGGTGTGTGGGGGCTCCGTCGTTGAGGACGACGTATCCCTCCTCGCGGATCCATTCGTCTACTATTCTTCCTCTGCGGTTCGTTCTGATAGAGCCCCACATTGGGCTGTGGGCATTGAAATCGCCTGCTATCAGTTCATTGGGCTCCGTAGTGTTAATGATTTCTCTGAGCAGCTCTGGTTGGAGGTATACGTCGCACTCCAAGTATACATTTCTTATAGTTATTGGCGGATTGGTCTCTATTTTAGTAGTGATTGTAAGGGTGTAAGGGTTCGAGGGAATTTGGGAGAAAGGCAGTGATTTGTGGATAAATGTGGCTATTCCACCACGTCTAGTTTCGTACATCTTGTTGTGGAATGTACATCTGTATTGCCCTAGTCTGTCCGGTCCTTCTCCATTTAGCAGTTTTGTCTCTTGTAGCAGCACAACATGAGGGGAGTAGGTGCAAAGGAGCGCTTGTAAATGTGGTAAGTTGTTGTAGAAGCCATGAATGTTCCATTGTAGAATGGTGAGTCCTCGCGTGGAGCTAGTCAAGGGCTGGTGGTTTTGGTGAGATGGGTTGGGTGTCGTGCTAGGTTGGGGCGTTGGGATTGGATAACGAGTTCCTCGGGGTGTTGTCATGTGTTTTAATACTAGTCGATTTCGATCACCTCGGTCTCGCGCTCCTGAGAGCTCGGGTCCAGGTGTAGGGGTCGGCTTGTTTTGCTCAGTTCCTTATTCTTAGAGTTGGGTGTGAAGTTGAAGAGTTCATTTTTGGCGGGTGTAATGGGTTGTCTTGGAGGGGTTGAGAGGGTTTGAGAGGAAGTGGCAGCATTTCCTGGTGAGAGATTGAAGGATGGTTGGTTGATTTCATTGGTGGTGGATTGTAGTGTTTTCTTTATGTTGTTGGCTTTTTCATCTTTTGTTGGTTTGGTGTTTATTTTGTTTATTACTGATGGTTGGGAAGATATTTTGGTTAAAGTTGAGGTTTCTATTGAGGTTTTGTCTGTGTTATGGGTGTGGAGGGAAGGGGGTTTGATCATGGTGTTGGATAGTATATTTACGATTGCGTTTGCTTGGGTACTGTTTTCTGTTGGAGTATTTCGGTTTATGGGTGCTTGTGTGATTTGGCTTACAGCATATGGCTTTGAAGTCTGTTGAGTGTTGGAGTTGGTGAGTGTTGGCATTACAGGGCCTAGACCTTGTGTAGCCAGAGAGTAGGAAATCTGTGGCACCTTTGTACTGGTGGTTGGTCGATTGGCGAAATAGGCTTTTTTGGCTTCATATTTGGAGCACTTCTTCCTCGTTTTAATGGCCAGAATTTCTTTCTCTTGGAGGTACGTTGGGCAGTTTTTGTCTGTCGACGGGTGCCCTATTATGCCGCAATTTATGCAAGACGGAGTGTCTCCATTTTCATGTTCATGGGGGAGTTCTTTGGCACAGAAGGCGCAGATATCCTGCGTTGCTGAGCACCATTTGATGGTGTGTCCTAGTTTTTGGCATTTCCTGCATCTCATTGGATTAGGAATATATTCTCTAACCTGAACTATTTCGAATCCGACGGGTATTTCACGTGGTAGGGCGAAACGGTCAAAGGAGAGTATTACCAAGCCGGTGTTTTTTTCCATAGTACTAATCCTTTTTTTGATATGGACTGCTTCCACAACTCCGTAGCTTCTCAGCCCTTCCACGATATCTGTTTCTTTTAGTGAAATCAAGGCAGTGTTGTAGATTATTCCCTTGGTCTTGTTCAAGGTATCATGATACGAGCACTTGACTGGTATGTCGCCTGGCAGTTTGTTTCTGCTGACGAATTTTTCTGCCACGCTTTGGTTGTTGCATAACAGCAGCAGGCTGCCGTCCCTCAGAAAAGAGGAAGATGAATATCTTGTTGATATACCATCTACCGCCTTTCGGAGTAGGAAGGGGTTTACGTCTTTTAACGCTTTTTCAGGTGTCGTACATTGGATGGTGATGAATTTAGCTTCATCGGCCGGGTTGTTTGCTTTCTCTATTAGGGTGGGGAAATTCTCTAAGAGTGCTTCACTGGCGCCTTTCCTTTTCTTGCTTTTCCTTCTATCCTCCACCTGCTTAATGCCGCCTAGAATGTGAAAGTATCCACCATTTTCCGGCCCGGAGGCCATTTTTTCTTGGGGCCGTGCCCCCTACTAAGTAAGGTGCCTACAGATCTAGCTTATTTTAAAATCTTAAAAAATTAACTTAATTAGGTGAGAAAATATACTTCCTTTATGTTTTTGTTGCACTTTCTGTTGTCACTTCGGAAAGCTTTCAGAAATATTGAGCTTCGCTGGTATTAGTGTTGTTGTGTGTCTTGGATACTATTTGGTTGGGCTTTTCTAGTAGTTAGGTTCGCCACCTAACCTGACTGTTTTCATACCACCACGTGTTTGCGTGGTGGGCTATCGGACTAAGCCTTTATAGTCACTTGTTGGTGTCTTTCACTTTTCGTTGTTTTTAGATCTTCACTTTCTGCCCTTTTATTCTTTACTGTGTTGTACACGGTATGCTTTTTAAGTACTTTGGAATTAATTCTTAACTATTGACCACTATTAACAATTAATCTGCTCGAGTTATTTCTCAGTCAACCTTCTGCTCTGACAGCTTGTTGATGACTGGCCTTTATTGAAATTAACTAGTTATATATCCAAGATAGCTAAAAAATGCTCTTTACTTGTAGATACGGGAATTGATGTCTTCTTCTATACCGCTAAGTTCATCCATTTTCTCTACTATTTGGTATTTACATAGGAGAAGGCAGTGAGTTTTAGGCCTGAATTACAATTACGACTGATCTGTCGACTGTGACTTGATTTTAAGCCGAAGTCGACGCTGAGGTGAAATTTGCACTTTGTGCAAAGTTCAGTTCCAGTCGCAGTCACAGTCGAAGTGAAAGTTGCAATTGTATCTTGCCACAGCATTTACCATTTGGGCAAAGTCGCAGTCGACAGATCAGTCGTAATTGTAATTCTCGCTTTAGTTTATCCGTATGATATTTTGACTGAATGGAATACAACTAGACATTTTCTAACATGGCGCTAAAATCGTGTTGTGGTAAACAAACATAACAAGAAAAGTGCTGATCACTTGTTATTTCCGCTCATCTGAAGCTTCGGATGTATTTTTAATATGTATTATATTTAAACGCATGGGTTAAAATAGATTGCATTACTTACTAATCTCAATGTGTTCAAGCAATTTCATTTACATTGAATTATTTTTTTTTTTCAGATTTAGGATTATCAGATATAGAACACCACAACAGCAACGTCAAAGAAGCTTATTTGAACTTGGTTTCAAGCTTAAATAACCTTCACGAGTCTACTAACAAAATTTTAAATAGTTTAGATGAAGCAAGTGAATCGATCTCCGACCAGAACCAGCAAGCTGCCAGTCAGATAGAAAAAACAATTCTGCAGCTTAAGGAAGTCAGTGAAATTGTTACAGATTTATCACGAGTATTAATAGACATTAGGAGAGATTTCGACGAACGTGTGGCATTGTTGACTAAATATTTTGGAGGTAATAGTATATAGTAATATATCATAAATAAAATAAAAATATGTTTGCAGAAAATTTCGTGAAAATGTTACCCCTAATTTTATGTCACGTGTTGTATCTTCTCATCGGAATGCTTTGTTTAATATTCATCAATGCAGATTATATTAGTCGTCTGCTGTTCTTATCCACCTTGTGTCTTAATTTAGCTGCAGTACTATATGGATTTATTAACATGGATCTCGCTTTGTTAACAGAGACGATAATTGCTATACTGTTTGGTAAATTTATAGTAAACATTTTATTTTAGAAACTTTTAAACGAATTTGTTTTAGCCAATACATTGGCGAAATTATCACGGAAATTTGATTGGAGAAAACTGTTGTCTGTTGATCAAGTAGTAAAGGTAGGCGTAAGCCTACAAAATGGATACCACTCAAGGATTAATTCAAATAGAAGACCAACAAGCTCAATTACACATGATAGCTCGGTACTTAATGGTTATTCTGATCCAAATCCTCGATTTCGACGTTCGACTCTGGATTATAGGTCTATGACAGACCATCAATCCACTCAACTAAACGAGGAAGATCATTTTTCCGATCGAAGTCGAAGGCAAGCATAAGACATTTCGTCATGAACGCGTAAAGTCATCACAACAAAAATTTATATCAATAGCTGGACAAATATTAAAAATATATTCTGCAAAATGCTAAGGTCACTTGGGTAACTGTCTGAAATATTTTAATGAATCGGAATTTGGTTGTGCTGGCTTATACACGTTATCAGTTACTTACTCCTTTCTTTTATATACAATCACGTCTACACAACCACAGCAAGACACCACTTGATACAACAATATATGTGAATAGTAAACGATGTAAGGCTCTTACAGTTCGAGGAACTCATTGCCAACTGATGAAAGCATCATCGGACACAGAATTTTGTCGGATACATGAAATATCTTGATGTCCTCATCCCAGAGAAATTTAAGATTGAAGCTAAATCAAATCTAGGCTGCACCTCGCGAAAATAGCATTATAATTTGTTTGTTGTTTAACAATAAAATTGAGAAAGTGTTAAAATATTTGTAGAACTAATTATAAATAAATTCATTATATAAATGCAATTTCTTATAAAATGATATTCAGAGAGGATGGTAGAAAATGCTGGTTAATACCACAGTGCTCGTTCGACCGTATATCGCCTATTGTACATAGCACAGAAATTTTTTGCTAAGTTTGGAAAATTTGCTTTCTTTCTTGCTTACTTCACTCATTTTTACTTATTCAGTTCTATAAAATTGATTCGGACATTGATCGGTTCATTATTGTTGCGTTTGCAATATTTGCATAGCGAGCATTACTCAAAATTCCAGCCAGGTGAAGGTAAACAAAAAAAGCAAATGCTTTTCATTGATTGTTTACATACAAGTACCATGTGCTGTTGTTTTGTATGCCTTTACTATCGCGTAAAGCATAGAAGCTTAGAATAAGGCATTATCGTAGTAATTCATTGATTTATGTTACTTATATAGACGTAATGCTTTCGCTTGTCCAAAATAACTGTAAACATAAATCTCTGCTTCTTTTTCTTTTGTTATATGTATTCTTTCTATGTGAGAATGTAGTGAATCTCTTTTTATACCCTAGACTAGATGAAATCTAAGGGGTATACTAAGTTTGTCATTCCATTCATTGAAAATACTAAACAACAAGTAAAAAAGCTAGAATTGGTCTAAGACCAATTCTTAGGATACCCTAGATGAATGCCCGTATTAAATTTCGTATGGTCACCGATCTATTCAAGTATTGATTTTGAAGTTGTTTTTCGCATATATTTCTAGAACGGTTTGTCGCACAGACAAAATGATTATAACCAATTTTATAGGATTTCGTATTCTGCAGAAGTTTTTAGTACCATAAAAATGTCTTGGACTGATCGTTTTCAAAGTATACGTAAAAAACCGAAATTTTTATATGGCAACACCAAGAAAGAGTTGCCCGATTTAGTCCATTTTTGACATTTTATTTCCTAATGTAGTAAAAACATCATGTGCGAAATTTCAGCTCTCTACGTCGACGCGTTCTCAGGCAGTGACCAAATATATAGCGGAAAACGAAATTTTTATATGGCAACCCCACGAAGGAGTTGCCCGATTTGGCTCATTTTCGAACTTAATTTTACTTTTTTTTTTTAAAGTCTGTGTACAAAATTTCAGCTCTCTACGTGTTCGCGTTCTCAAGTTATCGTGCGCACAGACGGACGGACGGCTCTAGCCAAAAGTTGAACACAGCCAGGGTGTGTAAAAATGACATTGTGACATTCTGCGTGCGGCTGAACGCACGGATGCGCTAAATCGAGCAACTCTTGGTGTTGCCATATAAAAATTTAGGTTAGTGCGTATACTATAAAAACGATCAGCCCTAAACGTTTTTATTATAATGAAATGATTAGAAAAACAAACTTTTTAACTTCCAAAATTCAAAAATTTATTACATACATATATATACCTATTCAACATTGGTATTACACTAAATTCGATGACACCGATAAACTACAAAGACATAAAATTTGTTTTAAAAGAACGGACAAAAATTACTATCTAAACCCTAAGACTTAGCATTAAATTTCATAGATAAATTCAAAAAAGAAAAAAAATACAACGATTAATTACAACGGGGTTATTTACCTTTAGTCTAATATTATATAATCTAGTCCTGCTCATTGTCCTCTTATTCTTCGAATACAATATCACAAATTTATACAAATTAAATAAATTATCTTAAAAAAAAAGTGTTTTTTAGATGAAAGGAAACTCGTACAAATAGATGCGGAAGAGGATTAGATATGAAACTTTTGGGTTTATGTTAAATGAATTTTCTCAACTTTTTCCTATTAAGCTGTTTGAACTTTCTTAAAATTACTTTTTTTACTATTTTTATAAACTATACGTTAATTATTAATAATTGTTCATTATAAAGGATGTGTATATATAAAGAGATATCTACTTTCGGACATTATTGTAAACACTTTCGTTTGGATCTCCTGTGATATGATCAAATGCCCAATTTTGGAATATCTTCTCTTTAAGTATATTATCGATTTCTTTTTCATATTCGGCTATAGAATTCTTTAACAAGTCATTCTGAGTTATCTAGAAATATAATAAAAGAAATATGAATACACCGAATAGAAAATTACAAATCTACCTTTAAATAAATTTTAGCGTGATAAATAATCAATTTAAGATCGTGTACAATTTCATAAATATGGCCGTAGCCGCCAACTTGAGCCTTAAGAATAATTGATCGCAGATCCATGAAATTTGGATATTTGGCAGTAAAATCTGGAAACTATAAATAAAAATAAATAGTATTGCAATGAAAAGCGAGTCATCCATTAAATTGGGAAAAAAAGACTACTTACATAATTTCGTGTAAAATGTGCAGTAAAAAAGTACTTCCCTTCAGATAGATTACTGATACGTTCCAGAAGCATTTCAAGCTTTTCAGTCAAATCAACTCCAATGGGTTTAGTAATCGTTGGATCGAACGATTGTGAAAATTTCGAAAGATTATTCTCCAATACGCGCAATTCATATGGTAACCAATCATTTGATTTCTGCTGAGAATCAAAACCAATCGAATTCTTTGGATAAAGCTTACCATCGCCTTCACCGTTAACAGGTGGTGAATTATAAAAATTAGCGGCGCACGAAGTAAGCAAAGCATTTGGCCAAATTAAGTTCACATCGTCATTATTCAAATTGGAAAAATTCTTTCCTAAGTGTTGATCAAAACTTGGCTCAACCAATTCCTTCTTTCCGATATTATTCAATGTATCTAAATCACTAGAGTCCTTTTGAAGTGGATTATATACCCCTGTCTTAAAATAAGTTCCATTTGCAGTAGCTTTTCTCTGACTTTCCTCAGAGTCTTCAACTAAAGTTGAAAAATAGCTCTTATTAAGGGCGGCACAGCTATCATTACCAGAAAATGACTTTACTAATCCATTGCTCTCGTTTGAATTGTTAAGGAAGTCCAAGGAATCTTCAAACATACTAAATTTCGATCCATTATTATTTGAATCACCATTTGAAGTTTTAAGTGGTGTACTACTATTACTATTATTATTATTATTATTAGAGGTTTTCATAGTGTTATCCATTTTTGAAAATGCAGCTTTTTGACTCTGAACAAGATGGTCTAAATTTACAAATGATTTTATTAAATTCTCAACAAATTCCATTGTCGTATCTTGCCAAGCAGCAAAACTTTTTATAAAATCTGGACTTAAAGCTGATTTGACTTTATTTAGACCATCTGGAGTATTATAAACGTAGCCTTTAATAATAATCCATGCGTTTATGACTCGTGTAAATACAAAAATGAAATCCTTAACTGCCCAAGCAATCCCTTGTGAATTAATGTTGGGCAAAACTCCATCGGGACGGATTAAATCTTGCTTCATTCGAGCACATAAGCTATCGATTTTTTTGAAACAGGGACGATTACGATGTGTATATGCTAAACGTTCTGCCAATTCACTGCCACGCATTGCTAAGCGTGTAAGCTACAAGAATAATTAGAAGTAAGAAAAAATATTAAAATTAATAGGAGATTTTTGAATTATTCGACTAACTTCTGAAAATTTATCTTGACTTAAACCATCTGAATCCAAAGTTAAGTTATTACACTGGTGAATTTGATCATCGAATGAAAATCGATTGCTGAAAAAAGAAAATTACATACAAGGAATAAATAAAAGAAACCACACTTACCCGAATTTCTTTTCATAATCCTTGGTGAATGAATTATCAAAATTATTCTTTTCAGAAAATGAATTCGGTGAGCTGCCTGGAGTTGTTGTCGAATCAACTGAAAGTCAGATAAGACATTACTAATTAGCCAATCTCGGACTAGCCAAGTTAAATTGCGTCAAAAACTAAGTTCTTCTATTGAGTTTCAGCCTTCCCAACATTTTTTACAAAAAATAATAAATAACAGAAAATTTACATGAATATAAACCAAATACTTTGTGTACTTAAGTCCTATTATAGCTGTGTTCTTTTGTGTATCTTGTTCTGGAACTCCCATATACTGAAGAGAACAAATTGTTCTATCGATTGAAGCAAACTATTTGTACTGTTCGCTTCATTTATAAATCTTCTATGAAAATGTAGAAGCGTTCTTTTGTGTATGTTTTGTTCTGTTCTGTTCTGAGGAAACAAAAGAACACAGCTTCATTATTTTATACTACAAATACGTCCCTGGGTATCTATAGAGATTTGGCTTGTAGTCGTTAAAACTTTCACTTTTCTTATAATTCGGTTAAACGGTAAACTACTTTCTAGTTAGTAGTTGTATTGAGTTTCATGGTAGTATAGTTTAAATAAATTCATTCATTTATTTTTAATATTTAAGTTTGACGACCAAAATATTTGCGTGACCCCTGTCAATCGTCGTGCCACATCGGTATTTACAATATATATATATATATATATATATATACATTTGTATATACATTTGTATATATATGTGCATTTAGACAGATTTGCTACAGGAAGAGCAGCTTCAGATTTCATTCCTCATTTCCTTCTGAATATCGAGAAAACTGGAAATCAGTTATATCTAAATGTGCGTTAGCGGACGAGATAGATTTAAGAAACACATTATAAGAATCATTCAAAATTTGTGCACTGTTTCTGGCTATAAGTGAAGATGCATAGAATCGTTTGTTGTTTGCTAGTTGTGCCAATGTAACAATATATTGATAATGCAGAGATTTGACATCTTTTAACACCTGTGCCTATGTCTGTGTCAGGATGGAACCATTTCTAAGAACGGCGAATCTACTCATGAAGTTTTTGGTGGGAAAATTACAAGCCAGTAGTCACAGACCAATGCCGTAATACTAGATAGATTTTTCATGTTGCGTCTAATGAAAGAAGTTCCAAGAAATTTCGGTATTTAAAACAGTCTCCAAATTACATGTCGCTTTCTATCGTGCAACGTGCAGATTATTATTATTCGCAAATCAAATCTGAGGCTACTCTTTCTGTAGCGGTATTGTACAAAACTTTCTTTTGTAAATATGGTTTAAATTGATTAATATCTTCTGTTTAGTGTTCTATGAAGTTTTGACAAGTAGATTTTTTTATAATTTGATGTCACTCCAGATCAGCAGTAATATCTTGCGGTTTTTGTAATCCACTTTAGTCGGATATACTTGAGAAAGAAATCATATTTGATCTAATGCTGTGTCTTCCTGACCACCGTTGCCGAACAAATATGGAATTAGTTAAATGTGTAACTTCTGTCAAGTCAATTGTGTCGCATCGGAGCTTATAGTCTGTTTCAAAATTAAGTCTAAGGTTGTCTCGAGAGTGACTTGCTTGAAAATTGCTTTCAATTCTGGGTGGTTATCGTCAACCTTAATCAAATTATTATGATATTTAACCAGCCAGTAAAAAATAGATTGGCGATGTGTATGATGCGCAGATTTATCCCTGTTTATCGTTGTCTGCGAGGGTGTTTGGCGTAAGATTTTTATCTGACCTTTCGTGTTATTTGTATATAGAATTTTTATGACTTTCTGTAAATATTTTTTTGTTCCAACCTTTATGGTATGACTAAGTTACACATTTTCACGCGTCTTTATTAACGTCTGCCACCACTTTCGCAGAAGTCATATTGTTTGACATTTTTACCATTGATATGAATATTGCTGCGTTCCTTTTCTTGTTCAGAATGAATTTTTTCAATCAATGTCGTTCTTTTTCTCGGGCCGAACGATTTATTTTCAATCTGTCATCGATTTTATCCGACTCCGAATGGTTCTGAATACATCTGAGTTTTTCCCCGATTCAAGCAGAACGATTTTAATTCGCTGTCGTGAATGTGTTGTTT
The DNA here is from genome assembly GCA_963924295.1 of Dioctria rufipes. Taxonomy (NCBI): domain Eukaryota; kingdom Metazoa; phylum Arthropoda; class Insecta; order Diptera; family Asilidae; genus Dioctria; species Dioctria rufipes. The sequence continues at coordinate 283,396 of OZ002744.1, forward strand.
ACAATTTGGACGAGGTGGCAGTAGTTGAGCTTAAGTTGCCTTTGCTGGAAAATGGCTTTGTTTTTCATAAACAACAATTTTTACGAATTTATACTTCCTTTTATCAAATGGAAGAATGTCAAAAACTTGAAATGGTTCTGTTTCGTTCCTTTTCTATCAGCACAGAACTAAGTTATTACAACGTTTTCAAACAGATTCATTCACAACGAGAAAAGGAACGCAGCATATAATTCTCTGCTGCCACACCCAAAATCAGCCTTTATTTCCTATCTATTATTGGAACCCAGGCAGACTTCCGAATAAATTATTAACGATGTTTTATGTATTATGATAAGATGCAAAACTTTGTTTTAATATGTTAAACTAGGAGCAACTTTTAAAATTTCATTATCTTGTAAATTGAAAAAAAATATGGTTATCAGTCGCTTATTTTTAAAATGAATTTTATAATACATAATCCCACTACATTCCAAGCTACCATGATATCCATTTAAAATTATATTCATACTGAATTTATACATCTAAAGAAATATCGAAAAAACAATAGAAAACAAATTTCTTACGATTATTAACTGTAAGTTCTTGATCCGGAATAGCTTTAACCACAGGAATCGAAAGGTCATTCAAAGAATTTATATTCACTGGATTATTTTGATTAACACATTGCAATCCTATTTGTACTAAGACATTGTTGTTCGGTTCATTATTCCTAGGGGCATTTCCAGAATTACTTTGCATTGCTCGAGGTTGGCTTTAAACAAAAAAAATATATATAGAAATTTCAATTAAAATAATTTAAATTGACATTTTCAGTACAGATTGCTATCGAAATTTGTTGGAATGTTGTTTGATTGGTAAACAGGCAACGGATATGGAAGTGACGGTGACTGAAACATTGCTAGACCAGGAGGTGGACAAACTGGAGACATGAACTGACCATAAGTCCAAAATGGATGGATGTCAGCTATAATATATTCGGCATTACATATTTTAAAAAAAAATCTTTTATGTTTCTAAAAGCTGAACTTACCTTGCGACATTATGTTTGATAACCGTAAACGATCCATATTGGAATTTTGATTGCTTGAAATGCTATCAGTGGTATTATTCAAACGGAGATCGACTTGAGTTTGGTTGTTCATTCCAAGAATTTGACGAGCTTTAAAAAAAAACATACATGAAGTTTGTATAAGAGTAAGTGAAGGGAAAATGTTTGTATAATAGTAAGTGAAGGGAGAAAGCAAGTTAGATATTTTGGGAAATATTCACAAGCGATAGGTACCACTTCGCAGCTGTTTTTTGAGAATGGCGAAAAAGTTGCCATCGGCATAATTGTACTTTTTTACTTTTAAAAAAATTTACAGTTAACACTGAAGCAAAAAAGCTGAAACTGCTCGAAATAAATGCCAACACTAAAGCAGTTCTAAATATTTTAGCAAGCTTTCAATTCTTATTTCGTGGCTCGCTAGATTGAAAGACATTCTGTCCTGTATACTATTCAAATTCAAACATAAGTTTACTTTAAAATTTCTCTTATATTCCGTGTATTTCTGAGCATGTGTTTCATTTGAGCGGCTCACATGACAAATTGATTAACTCAATAAAAGAAAAGGTAGGAAACATTTTGATACATTTTCATTAATTTCTTGGCTGAGTTTGATAGCAAGGCATTGTGCTGCCATATTTTAAGTTTAACGCGGTTGGAAGATCAGCAATAAAAAGCCACCACGAAACATCGAAAGAGGAAATCTTATCCACCCACGATTCCGGAAATCACACATTTATGTTTTAAGAACTCGGGTAGCGGCCTGGTTGCCAGAAACCTTACCGTTCCTCTGATTCATATGCAGATATTTGAAAAGGAAATTTTTTATGCTTGTACGGGAAATAAAATGCTACATATTTGAAAAATTTTAAGCTTATGCAGAATAACGCAAACCTCATACTCATACAAATATTTACTTTAATTGTTTGGTAAGATAACTTTTAAGAATATTGGCAGGAAGCTACGACTTTTGTTCCTATTGAGTCCTATACAGATATTTATATTTTAAGCTTATGCGACACAAAGCGAAATTTTCATGTTTACACTGTAATTGATACATATATTTAACTCACTTCATTTGACTAGAAAGAGGGCAATAAATCAGAGACTTCATACGCAAGTTACGTCAGCTAAAATTCGCGACGACGAAAACAACGGAAATAAAAAATTCCAGAGTTTCAGTCGTCTGCAAAAACATGTGACGAATCACATTTCACCTATCGCTTATGAGAATCCAGAAAATAAAATTTTCTCATGGGACAGTTTCCCATAAAGCGATAGTTGAAATGAAAAGTCAGCAAAGCTTTTGGCAAATGAATTTAAGCCAGGCTGAGAAATAATAATTAAGTTAAGAGTCAGTTCTCGGTTATTGTTAAACGTCTCAAGACATATATAAGAGTATAAAATCGTAATCTTAAGTTTTCGGTTTTTTATGTGATTAACGTAAAATAAAGATTAATGTAATTAGTTTTAAAACTGGTGTTACTTCTTATTTTGTGTTTTTCCTTTCCATTTTTATTTTTTTTGCGATAATCTACGGGAACTCATAACTCGCAGACTTCATTTGACTAGAAAGAGGATTACCTAAATAAAACGAAGAAAACGGGAATGAGTACATGGAGGGGAACCCCGCTTTTTCTGTTTATAAGAATTACTTTCAAACCATCAGATAAAAAAAAAACGGAGATACCACCGCCAAGGAACCGGACTTGCGTAAGTTGCATCATATATATTTTATTGTACTATTATACTATTTTAAATGTAACTATCCCGTAAAATTAACTAGAATCACAGAGTTAGCATTCCTGAATTAGATACCGTGCGATTGCTTAACGTCCTTTAGATTTTTTTTCTTTCGGGGTCCCCATTTTTGTGGGAGTTTTTTATATTTGTTCGGACCTGGGGCCAGATTCCGCTGCTGTGAACAATTTGCCAGTGTACCTTTTTGAATTTGAAGCGATTCCGTACGAATCTGTGTACACTTAAATGATGAATGAAAATTTTTCTGTGCTGAATGTTGTTTGAGTGAGGGAGTCTTTTTGAAGAAGTTTAGTTATAAGAAATGAGTTACATGAATTCACTAGTATTAAGGCGACTACGTCTTGAGAAAGGTAAAATAAATAACAAATAATTTTAAAAATACCGCTTGACAAAAACTCACTGGTACCTATTCAAAATTCTCGACCAAAATAGCCATGAGAAAATATTAATGAAAGTGTACACAGTTTTGACAGAAAGACTCATTTCCGCTTTTGCGGTAAACAAATTGGAGCACAAGTGCAGTTATCCTTGTGAACCAACTAAAAACGCAACAAGGTCAAACTGTGTATTTAACAGGCCGGTGAACAGTGCTGATGTAGAAAGGATACTATCTCAGTTGAGAGAGAGGACACAGCACTAGGATTAGACGGAATAAGAGTAACAGACGTGAAGGACATCAAAGATATAATTACAGAACCCTTAACGAGAATAATAAATAATTGTAACGAAAAGGCGGAATTTCCAGTCTGTTTGAAATCTAAATGTCTTTAAGGAAGATATAAAATATCCAAATAACACGTCCCATAGCGTTGTGTGAGGACATATTGAAATATCTAAGGTCTAGGAATGTTGCAACAGAGGGTATTTCGTCGCGTAAAATTAGTAAATCCTCTAAACCGGTTGCATCCTTTGTCCTCTGTCTCAGCGGATATGCGGGACAAGTTATTGGATCCCTTATTTTGTCCCTCCGGCGCTTTTACTAAATTATTTGTACCTTCTGGGCGCTAACCTAGAAATACATCTAAAACAAGCAACGTTATTCCAAAAAAACTGGTCGCTTTCCCTTTATTATTAATGGAATGAGGACATAAGTCACAACTTCCTCACATCATATAATGAGTTCAGAGAACTTTCCTCTACACTTTATGATGAGTATGTTCAAAGCATGCATACGAAATTATTTCGTGACCCACGTATCTTTTTTAAGTGTATTAATAAAAAAAAAAAAAAAAATAACGGACAACTACCCAACAACAAGGTATATAAAATACAAGTTTTTCCATTATGAAACATGTTCCACCATTAGGTGACTTAATATCCTGAAATATATAGGAAAGTACGGTACAGAGAACACAATACTATCTCCCCTCTCTGTCTTTCCTATAAAAATGAATATACATTAGTCTCAGAATTACGTCACAGGCTATCAGCTGCAATGTGTAAAATTTTAATGGGAATACCTCGTCTTCTATATACCTTGCCCCAATACCATAAGGTGCAAAGATTCTACTAGTGATGATTCGTTTAAACTTTGCGATGTTTGCTTTTTTTTTTTTGTTGACAATGCCTTTGCCTCGTCAAATTTTCAACCTCAAAATAGCAACTTCAGTCATATGAACGACTGTAATAACGTTTCCTTCACTATCCCTTCCATTTCAGAAGGGGATATACTAATCATATTAATAGGCTTCCAAATGATTTCACAACTAGTCCTGATAGGATCTGTCCTGCTTCCTGGCAACCCAGCTGAGAATTATTTTCAAAAATCGCTCGATAGTGGTTGTTTTTCTCAGCTTGAGACAATTTACAACTAGTTAAGAAAATATCCATATAAACCCGGATCACTTTTTGAAAGCTCTTGTAACTTTTTATTCAACCAAAGAAAGCTATCATTGCGAAGAATTTATGTGGCATACTACAGCAAGAGAGAGAGAGAACGTGTACAGCTTTCTATTAGAGGGCCATTAGCTCGTTTTAGCTGGACCGCGTTTTTGTGAGGTTTTGCACATCTAGATGCAAGTTGTCTCAGCCTCAGCTATGGAAAAATTATATTAAGTATAGGCCTATTGCAAAATTATCTTGCATGCCAAGTTATTCGAATCTATCATTTACTCTCACTTATCAATTCCCTGCAAGAATTTGCTCTCTTCAAACCAACATGGGTTTAATTTGGGCAGGTCTACTACCACTAACTTATTTGAATTTGTCTCGGATATGGGTTTCCCCTAACATTCCTAAAATGGATGGAGTCATATTTAGATAACAGAACATTCCATCTCTAGAGCCTTGAAAGCTTCGTCTGGTGTACCTCAAGGCAGTCATTTGGGCCCGTTGCTCTTTAATCTATCTGTTGACGACATTGTCTCTCTTCTGAAGCACTGCAGTCTTAATTTATGCTGACATTAAACTTATCGCTCAGATTAAATCTTAACAATTGTCAACAGATACAGATACAATTTGTGCAAAAGCAATAAGTTGGTTATGATTTTCTAGAGGAATCAGAAACCAATCACTTATGATTATGAGTTCTCGGATTCCTCGATTCGCCGTGTGGGTTCTGTCTTGACGGATGTCAAATGTGATCACAGATTGAATTTTATCTTCCGTATAAACTACATGGCATCAAAGAGTAGTTCAATACTCTGCGTATATCCAAAATTTAATGTAAGCTGGGTTCGCTGTGAAATATATATATATATATGCTGACAATACCCTGCTCCTGTACCTGGGAAGAATGGCAATGATTTACAGAGGAAAATAAATGAGGCTATGGAAATAAACTTACGATAAATACATCGAAAACAATTTTCTAAAATGCAAGCAAAAGCTAGGCATTGGACTGAAAGTGGAACGAGAATTCATTAAAGCAGTTAACTGTGAATGATTATGGATGTAAAATTCACTTGGAAACATGTGTAAGGAAAACAGTGTCACCGCTTATACATGGGAATCATTAGAAGAAACTTTTTAATCACAGACGAGAATCTTAATCTACAATGCATTTATACTACCAATAATTGCTTTTAATATAATTAACTGTCATAATGTAGCAATGACTTATTAACCTGCATGTATAGAGTATTAAACAAACCAATATAAAGTCCATATTTAATTTACATAGGCTCACACCAACGTATGCGCTGTATGGAATCGACAAATTTTCTGAACTTAATACAATTAATTTATGCGGAAAAAGCTAAAATGAATAAGATGATAAATAATAATTTAACACAGAAAATGGTGAACCTAGAATTTTGTAGATGAAATGTTACAATAGTACGATGTTTAAGCTGATTACTGTGTAATAAAGAACTAGTGACTAAAAAGAGAAAAATTGGATAATAGGAAAAGTGTTCTTCACTAATAACAGCCCTTGACTGTCTGTGAAAATGCCCAATTAATTCATATAAGAAAAATGAATAGTCAGACTAGAGACATTGAGAGAGTGTGGTAAAGGATAATATCGATTTAGAAAACAATACTAATTTGACTAAAAAGCCCAAGATGTTTGTAATTGTTCCAGAAACATATAGCAATTTAAGTCTTGATAAGTATTAGGTAAATCTCATTAAATATCAGAAAATCTGCTCCCTATATACTAAACCAGCAATAGAAGTTGTTCCTTGAACTGATACGGTGATGACATTTCTATTAGCAAAATTTGAATTTATTGGGATTTTTAAATTAATTTTTTAATTTGTTGATTTCAAACTAAATTTTTAATTTATTCTTCCGGGGGAAGGACTGCCGCCCATATACTAAACAGGACTTTAATATCATTGCACCTCAGCGCAGCGTTCTTGCAGCGTTTATCCTATTTCTCAGTCGATCTCTCATTTTCTGTTCATCCTTTAGCAGTTAGATTCTTTAAAAGTATTTGGCTACGCCACTGGTCTGAGAACCAACACTTTTGAAGGACAATTGTTCAATTTTAGACAAAATAAGCTGAAAAATAGATGAGATTGAAAGAGTTTGAATTCGGAAAAATATATGAAATCAATCGTAAAATCAGTAGTAAAAATGATACAAATTTTGAACATACTCGATAATTTTAACTGAGGGCATTAATGAGGTCGACGTAGTGAGGCGTATACGGCAGGCAAGAACTAGCCGTACTGAGAGTATGAGTATTAAGTCTTGCGGATACGAAACACATTTGTCATTTGTTTACTAATTGCATACTCACTGACGTGCTCATTTATATTGTAATATGCAAACAAGTTATAATTTACTAAGAAAAGAGATGAATAAATTATATTTTTTACAGTTTTGATTCTAACGTGTATAAATTTCATTATGACGTTTATCTGAGTACTGATCGGGATTGGGACCTAATTGATGAGCACTTCACCATTTGTCTACCAAGAATGCTACTAATGTGCTAAAATTATCAGCTAAAACTTTTCGTTTTTTAAATCAGTTGCACTTGGAAGCAAAAGGAGTTGTAAACATGAGCCAAAACTATAAGGAATTGGTAGATTCCAACTAAGATACGTATCTGATCCATTTTCTTTCTTAGTAGATTGCTTATTGATTGCTCTACGCAATTGCACAAGCTTCAGCTAGTTCCACTCTAATGTCCAACACAGAATGAATATTATCATTTCAGCACACGCTGATGCTAATTTTATCTTGTTAAGTATTTAGATAAGAATATTAGCTTACTTGGAGCATAAAAAAAAATTTATCAATAACAAATATTGCCAGGCATTAGCTAAAGAAATAGGATTTTGAACAAAGTTTAGCTGTGCTTAAAACTAAGGGGTAGCTTACTACCGTAGAGTTTAGAAGGAGTCTAATTAGCAGAGCTAATTATACAAAACCAAAACAATTTTTGACGCATACGAATAACAAATAAGGTACCAGAAATAATCTGGCTCGAGCACAATAGTCGCCAACTACATAATATAAATTTTTAAATAGTGCTATTATTCTGTGAAGTTTTGGTATTGGTACTGTCAATTTTTTCGATTTCCTGAAAAGAAGTTAGTCAAATTGGGATATTTGAAAATACAATTCTCAAATATACGGTATTGGCTCTCTGTAATTCATGATAGCCATAGTCGTCCTAAGGTTATACCGTGGTGCCCATACCTTAAGGGGCGAAATGTAAATCCTCGAAAAATTTACGACCAAATTTTCATTAATCTATTCTAAAATCTCAAGGAGTTGCAGTTTTCGTCAATTTTTATTCTTCTTTTAACGCGGAATTCAGAGTTTTCATAATTTTCATATTTTGATTATTCTGTTTATAAGCGCATATAAAGGAGACTATCGATGAGAAGCATGCCCAACAAAGTTAAGCAATTTCAGTAGAACAATCTTTCCTATTCAAATTTTAATTAGTTGTTGCTTCCTCTTAATTATAAGCTACGTCAAAAAAGCTACGACTAACATGTTAACTCGTATATACTTTCCTTTCATGGCTTGGGAGAAACCTCTTAATGGTTTAGACTCTCCAAACAATTCAGGATTGCAAGAGAGTAATCGTTTAGTGCCAATACCTTGGGCAGTTCAATAATAGTTTTTAGTGGAAAACCCTTAGCTTTCCAACGCAAGGACGAATTCACTGCAATTAAACAATTAATAATATCTATTTAAAAAAAAATTGTTAAACAAGCATGGCAGTACTGCATACTGAAACAGAAAAAAAATGAAAAGCTGCACCATCGTATCGCATAAATTCGGCAAATCCTTTTTATTGAAATTATATGCTAAAATAGAAAAAAGAATACTTACGCTTTTTGGCTGTATTATTAACTTTCATAATTTTTCAAAAAGACCAAACGTCAAGAAGTTATAAAACTTTGAACACAAGCACAGGAAAAACAAAACAAGATTGAATTAAAAAGGTAAAATAAACTAAAATTTAAAATTATATAATATATTTAAAGCGATTGGAGATAAATCCAAGAAAATTTAACTTACAATCGGAAAATAGCTACAACTTGAAAATGCGTCCGCCGTCGTAGGCTGCACTTAAAAAAATGACGAGCCGCTTGGATCTTGACTAGAGGTCGCTGTCGCTGTTTCATGTTCGATCAAAATGAAGTAATTTAGTTTCCTGGCAACAAAATATTTCGCGGCAAACTACTCTTTTTTTTTCTACTTAATAACTCGAATTAGTTTTACTACATTGGCCTCGTTTCTTTTCTCTTCTACATTTGGAATGATTAATACGTCGAGAATAAATACGATTTAAATGCTTTACTTTCATGTCAGCGAATTTGTTATACAAATACAATTAAGCTTTATTCTACTGCATTCTGTTTTGAAGCAAACTATTTTTTTTCTACCACCTTCATCCACGAGAAGTGAAATATACTGCAGCGTGTGGCGTCTACAGAATGGGCCGGCGACATGCCGCACTTGTTGATGATGAGAGGCAATCTAGCGAAGCAAAAATTCCGAAATGCCAAGTTCAGAATTACAGCACGAGCAGCATACCAGCAAGAAACTAGCTAGTGAAATTTCTGATTGGAAGGCTGTGCCGCTCTTTACCTGCAATTTGAGGTGATAATATAATAATTAAATTCTCATTACGTGCTGTGAATTTGTGATACAGTTATTGCTTATATCAAAAACTGTAACTTAATTGAACATACACAAAATTAAACTCGGTAGTCATATAGGAACTACAGTGGTGCAAAATTATTGATAACAAGTCTAGGGACAAGAATCTAGCAAAATGAGCGTGCAGCATGCGACAAGGTGTACGCCAGCGCAATAGGTGGTTCATGCTTGCTACACTACGGGAAGTTAATGGTGTCGTAAACGGGGGGGGGGGGGGGTATCACAAAATTCACAGTACGTAAAGAGAACACTTCAATTATTATAATCTAAATCGCAGGTAAAGAATTAATTTCACAGTCTCCCGATCAGAAATTTCAAAATGTCGAAACTATTTGCTTGTAGTAGGATTGGCTGTATTTCGGTCTTAAATTTTCTTCAAATGTGGTAAGATGTTCTGTTTCATTCGACGCCAGTGCCGCTAAGCAGAGTACTTGAGTTTGAACTTCCATACCAACTTGAACTACATTACCTCAATTTTGTTCATTTAGGCGCAAAGTAGTAGATGGTTTGGTCTCGTGGTGTGTGTCCAACGGTGTATCGGTGTCGGAGGGGTGGGTGGTCGTTTGGGGTTTGGTTCAGTTGCATGAGTGGGGTGGAGTGAAGTATCGTGTGTGTGGATGTGGACTTGTGGATGGTGGATGGAGTTATTATAAAATAAAATTCGTGTCGTGCCGGTTGTGTAGCGCTGCGCTAGTGCCATCAGTTGAGTTCAGTTGCATCAGTCAGTTGGTTGTGCTGCTGTTTGTGCTTCTCGTAGAGGAGATATAACATAACATCGGGCCAATTTTCTCTGAAATTTCAAGTTGGTTGTCTGCCTCTGCCTAGAATCCTCACCTGTTAGATTTTGGTGAAACAAATTTGTTGAACTTTCTGCAGCTGCATGCACTTTAGTAAAGGCATTTCAATTTCCGTGAAATTGGTCAATCACGTTTTATCGTATTTGTAGGACTGCCGGAACTCGGGAAACTAGGCCACACACACACAGTTCAAAGGCAATACATGAAACAACCAGCAAAAAATCCTTGATGGAAGGATGAGAATGAGCAGCTAGCAGGATGAAGATGTCCTACTTCTAATTCTCTTTTCCTCAACTCTCATACTTTGTGGGATTTCCTTGGTCCAATTTTCTCGATGTTAAAAAGTGTCAGTTTAGTTTAGTCAGTGGGATGCTCCAGGAAGTGCACCAGTGCGGAGGAGACAAAAGAAAGAATAGAATAGTGTTGAAAATGAAATTATGTAATTGCGTGCGGTGTTATTGTTATATCGGGTAAATTTCTCCAATTAAACAGCCTTTTTCGGGCTGAACGAAAGTGCAAAAATGGAGTGTAAGGTGATCTTGAGATAGTCAATCAAAAAAGTGCTTAAATATTTGCAAATTGCATCGTCGTGTGCTGTGTTTTGCGAGCCATTCCTAGGTATAGCAAATAAAGCTGCCTAGTTATTTTTATTCATTGTCAATTGCATTGCAAGAGTGTAGTTTTAAGCTTAGTGAATTTTATTGCCGTGTTAAGTAGCATCTAATCGCCAAAATGAAAATCGATTTAAAATTCTTTGGATTTCTGGTCTGCTTTGGTGGAATATTTTTGGGGATTAACTGCATTAGCCTTGGACTAATAAGCCCTATAGGTGAGTTTAGCTAGAAATTTGAATTTTCAGATGCTTATGAAATAAATAGTATACACTAGCAACACTTGTACCCATTCTTAGAACGGGATTCTGTCTCAAGTTTTGTATTTTTATTTTTATTAAATAAATAAAGCCATGTTGAACGCGTTACAGACAAACGGACAGATTCTTAAACGTAGGTAGTAATGTATTTGAATTTGAACGAATAATCTACGTATACGCGCTTGCATAAAATTTCTTCCAGGTGGATTAACACGTCCGTACTTCTTACTGAGGGGCAGGAAGGGCCATGTGCCGTACGTAACGTATCATACATATCTGTCCGGATGTTTCAGTCCATTGTCATAGTAACTCTAAGTGGTAATGGAGTTCCAATTTCAAGGCACTTGCCATTTAAGTGCTATCCTAAATTTTACGCCCTTATGAATTTATATGGGTGAGGTGAGGATATTTAGCTCTACGGCGTCCTCTCTCAGTAGTATTGGGGAACTGGATGATGGGATGATAGGTACATGTATGTAAACGGCTGTCGATGAAAAAAGCAACTTGCGATGTGATTCAAGCTATTTTTAATTAAAAATTAAAAAAAAATCATTTATTATTAGTTACACAATATTGGCTAATTTAGATTTGTTTGTAATTTTGCTTGAACCAGCTCTTTTCTTGCACCCGGCTACTACCTGCGATATCTTCTTACCCATTCACTTGAAAAAATCCATGAAAAGGTACTATAGGGTCAACTTGAAAAGATCCTTTTCAATTGATATGAAATAGGGTCACTGTAACAGCATAACGGCGGCTTTCTACACGTCTAAAAACACTTTCGAAATCACTATAGCGTGTTGCTCCGAACAGATTCAATATTCAGTTTTTTTTTTAAAGTTTGCATTTTGAGCCCATAACATTTTAATCGTTTTGAAAGAGATGTGTATAGAACTGTGTGATTGCGAAACGAAGTTTGACTTAGTCATTTGTTGTACTGGAAAGGCGCTACTACTGCAGCAGTAACCAAAGGGTTTTGGTTAAACTACAATTGAAGTAAAGAACCTTACGAATTTGAACGGGACTGAGGTTTATTATTAGCCTAAACAGATATCACATTCCGTAAGGATTATTATCTTGATATTTAATGTTTTCAATTTTAAAAAGTGGTAAGACAAAATACAAAAAAATAACAAATCAAAGTTGATTTAATTGAAGATTTGTGCTTTCTATTAATTCGCAGTACCATTTTTATTCGATTTTAATTTTTACATTGCACTTTTAATCATTTAGTAATTATTTAATTGTTTGGCACATCGCGTTCTTACGGAATGAGCGATTCTTGCCGCACCTTTACTGAGTGCAATTTGATATTTAAGCTTATCGAAAGTTCTTCTCTGACGCCTTAAAGTTAATTTGTGTAAATTTGTTAAATTTAAAGGTCATGTTCGCTTTACGTAAATATCATTACTTACGTATACGTAAATTGTGGTTTATCCTTTAGCAATTTACAGCAAATGTTACGGCAGAACTTTTATTCAGCCTGGTGGCTGACTGGAGTTATTTTCAGATACAATGTGTGCCGTTGTTGGCTTCCAAAAATTCATATAAATTCTAAAGAAAAAATATTTAATAAATTTCTAAGAAAAAATTTGGCCTTCCCTACATCAGGTCGAGACATCGTTAATTTTATATTGGATGGAGACACTGCTGCCTTAATCTTTGGTTACGTCTGCCGTATTAGCGCCTCTACAAGATAGGTACTTGATCAAACTTCGTCTCGCAATCACTAGATAGTTGTATACACAAGGGTACTAGTTAGTACAGAAGTCAGGAGTTTTTTTTTAAAGCACTTTCATATACATACATAGCTCCAAAACGTCATTTTTGGAGATATTTATCTTTGAATAAACGCCAAAGTTGTGTTTCAGTACGTTTACATGAATACTTGAAGTATACTTCAAACAGAGATCAAGTAATCTAAATATCATGTAAACGCGCATTGACTTCAAGTATACTTGAGGCAAGTAAATCGCAAAATTTTGTTTGATTTACTTGAAAAAATTCATGTAAACAAAATTTCATTAGGTAGGTACTTGAAAATTTTTCATTTGTGCGAGAAATGAAAACGGCAAAGAGGAACAAGAAGAAGATTATTGTTGATAATTCAGGCTGATTTTTAGCACTTTTCTCTTTATCTAAAAATTCGCAATTCTGTATTGAACTTAATGCAGAGTTGTCAAAGGTAAAATTTCACTCCAAGTAAATTTCAAGTCAAGTAATTCGAATTAATTCAACTAAAATCCCTTCTTGAGTTTCAAGTGGATTTCAAGTCAAGTCCGCAAGTATTAATGTAAACGTAGTGTATGTTGGCTTAACTGTCAGATTTTATTGTTTTATTGGTTTGTGCTCTGCAGTACAGTAACATACAGTATCTAGCCTAAAACAAAAAGTGAATTTTAGAATTTTAAATACAAAAAAAAAAAAAAAAAAAAATTCTCCCATAAGAGGGAACTATTAAGTATGATACGGAAGTAAATTGACGAACAGTAGCTAGTTGCAAAGGTTGGGAGAAGATTAGTTTAATGTAAGTACACATCTCGGCAAAGTACTGCAAATGTATTGTTGCATTACTGAACAGGCTGAATGGCTGTAAAAAGTTTGTACAATTTGACAGTTCTAAAAAGCTGAATGGCATAAGTAGGAGTCACTGGGCGCGTTCACTGCCACTTCGGTAGCGTAGTCGTTGTCGTAGTGTAGTTCTGTCAAACCGACTACGATCGACTATCCTCCTGAGCGTAGTCGAATGTAGTCGACTATTTGGTACATTCAATGTGCGGAGTGAACGATAGTCGTAGTCAAGCGTAGTCGTTTACTGTCAAAATTGGCGGAGTGAACGCTCGGTAGTGACTCGTAGTCGACAAAAAGTCACTATTTCGGTGGCAGTGAACGCGCCCATTGACATATAATAAGAATGGACTGACCGTTCTTGCTTCAAAAAGGGCACAAATATTGAACAAGCTGTGAAAACCCTAAATTGCGTACAATTGTACACCGATTCATAATTTATTATTATTTGTCGATTAGAAACACTAAGGGCCGTATTCACCAAGCCATTTAATTGAAATTTAATTTAATTTCTGTTTTAGTACTCATTTAAATTAAAATTAAAGTTATCTATGAGTTATTACAACATAAAATAACACAAATTAAATTTTAAGTGTGCCCTAACCCTCTCTTACAGGAGTACTAAAACAGAAATCAAATTAAATTTCAATTAAATGGTTTGGTGAATTCGGCCCTATATTATTATTTTATATTATAAGATTTGTGCTTTTTTTTTCTTGCAGAAATAGTTTTGCTTGTCATTTTGTCCCTTTTCCTCTAGTAAAAGTTTGTGCTTGCTGTAAGTTCTCTTTCTTCCGCTTTAGATTTACATAGGAACCTTTGGATTAAAAATTGACTAGTGTGTTGGTAAGAATGTTGAAAGAAAAAGTATATGTAGTCACATTATAGAAGCATCCTATTCATGTGATAGCTTTGTCAGAGCTGCTCTACTGTATGAATATACTTTATCTGGAGCATAGAGAATATATATATACATATATAGAGAATTTACTTGAACAGCTGTTCAATAGAAAGAGATTACCCATCAGCACGGTACAGAGGGTACAAGATATTCTCATTAAATTTTGACATATGTGCTGTGACGTAACTTTGTACGCTAATGAATATACATTGATATATAAAAGACAGAGAGGAGAGAGAGTATTGTATTCTCTGTACAATGCTTTCCTATGCATTAAAGTCATTTTGTCCCGTAATGGTGGAACGTGGTTTGTATTGAGAATACCTTGTATTCAGAGTAGGCGTCATTTGAAAAAAAAAAAACTAAAATAAAATTAATCCAAGGTTTGAAAGAAAGAATTACATGTAGCATTTAAGGAAATTGAGGATGTGTGCGACAAAGAGAAATATACATGTTTTTTTTCTGAAGGAGAAATGTTTACATTTATCAATAACCAAGCACGTTTTTTTTACATACTGGTGAATAAGGGTGTAGTGGTTCACTATTGTTTTTAACACACTGGCGAATAAGGATGTATTGAACAGCTGTTCAAGAGATTGCTCTATTAGTATACGCTCGCCGCTCTGGAGATTAAACCAAAATAGCTTGACGTTTATTTGTTTATCATAGAGTTGTGGTGTTGCTTACTTTGAAAAGTTTGGCTTCTTGTGTCGTTCGATATATTAATTCATTACATTTTTTACTCTTACATATTTTATTAACCATGTTTTCTCAATTAAGCGGGGGAAGGCTTGGGAGGGGTCAAAGTTTGATCTAGTACATTTTGGAAAATCTAGTATTGAATCGAATTTCTTTGGTCCTGAAAAGAAGTTTGACCACACATCCCCATACTCATTTTTTTATTCGAACTGAGATATTAGACTTTTCGAACCTTAGATCGACTATAGCTTGATACGGTTATATCCTATCGGAAAACGGGTTTCACTGTTCGCCTCAGCTCATTACCAGCTACAATTCGCAGAAGAAAATTTTTCTCTTAATACTTTTAGGGTGGAAGTATAAATCCTTGTTCTAATACGGCATTTCGCATATCAAATGAAAGGTCTCGCCGGGTACTATCGAGTAGTGTACTTTTTCCCGATTTTGAAAACTTTCTGGGGACATTTTTGCTGCCGGAAAACACATTTTCATGCACTGGCGTCACATACACCCCAGTTACTACATTTAGCATATATTTTTGAAGTTTTTTCTTACACGGTCATTAGTGCTCCTTTTTCTCATAGGAAGTCATTTTCCACGACGACGCACCGATTCCCCGCAGTAGAAAAGTCCACATTTTTACCCAAGAAAGTCGCTCAAGCTACATCCGATCGCCAAAGCTTTCACCCGCTTAATTGAAATAAACATTGTTAATAAAATATGTACAAAGTATCGTAATGCATCGTTTAAGACATCTTTCATGTCTCTTGATGTCGGGCCTAAAGTGTATGAAAAGTGGATATTCCCCTTTACGAAATTGAAATGAGACTCAAGTTTGACATTTAACTGTGAAATACAATTACGACTGATCAGTCGACTGTGACTTGATTTTTAGTCGAAGTCGACGCTGAGGTGAACTTTGTAATTAAATTAAAGCTTCAACTGCTTGAACAAACCAGAAGTGCCGGCTATGGTAATTGAACTGAAGTAGGCCGCACCCAACACCAACTTGGCAGTTTGAGAAAAGTTCTGTTTCAGTCGCAGTATATTGCCACATGCATTTACCATTTGGGCAAAGTGGCAGTCGACCTATCAGTCGTAATTGTAATTCACGCCATAATCACACAAACAAAAGATTTAGCCTCTGTAGCCAAAACTTGAACACACTGCTTGTATTCTCCGTACCTTGGTATGGTAAGTGCTAATTGTCATAGCCGTTGAAATCGATTTGCATTCGTGTAATGCTTATGACAGACATGGGGTATCGATATCTAGATATTCGGAATATCCCGTTTATACACCATGTGTGTCATCAAATACTACTAATATACCCAGAAAAACTAGTGGGTTTAGACTCGATATCTAGATATCAATATCCTCAAAAATTACTGGGTATACCCTAATCATCGGCACTTCTTACTTTGCGCAGCACCATCTTATTGTTGATAATAATATGATAATGTGTCTAATTAAGCAAAAATGTGTCTGTGCTTACCCAGAAATGCGAAAAAAAAGAAGAAGAACCCAATATTTTCCGGAGAAAAGTAAAAAAAAAGGCAAATATTAAACTCCGCAGAGTTAATAAATTATCCTATTACAATTTTGTTATTTTTAAACAAAACGTCGACTACACTTTTCTTCATTTTACACAAACTTGTGAATCGAGACACCACATCCGCCGATACGTTTTACTCCTCAACCAGGATCTCATTGAAAAATAACGCAATTCTTTCTTTTTTCGTTCCAATTCTTGAATTTGTCGTATATTACAATTAATTGTTGCCGTTTAGCCTGCGTTAGAGCGCATAACTTTGTCACTTCCATTTCAAAATTTGTTATGCTTAAAGATCTGTGAACTGAATTGAAATTTCAAGTACGTTTTGTCACATCCATCCCCTTTTATGTCTGCCAGGGGTGCTTTGATATCTAGATATCGATAAGAGTCAAAATTTTCGTCGCCTCTTTCTTAAAACGTTAATTATAGCATCTGAGGAAACTCCTTACTCTTAAACTGCTCTCCCACTTCATCAAATTTTTTACATGGTGCATTTTTAGAAGTTCCTTCTTTATATGCTTGATGTAATCTTCCAGTGAGTTTGACCCACTGACATGTATAACATGAACTGCTTGATTTTCTATTTAATTTGGGAATCATTTGGAATTAAGCAATTTTTGTTTGTCTATCTATCCCTAAAAGTAGGTAGGTATGGTGGACAGAGAAAAGGCTAAAAATGTTGTATTGCTATCTATTTCTATGCTATTATATGTATTCATTTTGAGAATCCACTGGACTGAAACTGGGCTATGGTGGATTTTGTATAGAAGTTATTATTTGAAGTTCAGCGGAGTAAAGTAGTTAAACAAAAAAGAGACAACTATAGAAAAGTGAGCTCATGATAATGTAAGCAATTTCAGTACTCCAACAATTTCCAAAAGTAGGCAAAATGTTATTTTTGATAGAGCTTTATATGCATTATCAGGTTGCTTTTCTCAATTCGCGACAGTATTTTCCTCTCCGTTTTCAAAGGCTTACGTCCGCAAGTTGCTGGATATGGGTAGTGTTCTGTGGAAGAACATACAAAATTACCCCATTATCATCTTATTATTCACTCTAGGGTTAGATGTTATAGATGGGATTTTGTCCACTGATAAAAAGAATAACTAGCTTTTCAATTTTTCTTATCACCTAATTATTGATTCCATATTGACTGTACATATTCAGAGAATATATCACACTTCCTCCACCCTGCTTCAGAATATCCCATGCATAAGCCATTGAGATTCCTTTTTAGGACGTAATACTAAACTATCTAGGGCAGAGGCTCCCAACCTTTCTTTAGTACCGTACCTGTACGTTGTAAGCAGGATGATGACGTACCGGTAAACCAAAAATTTTGAAATTGGAAATTGGAAATAAAATACAATAAAAAGAAAATTAATAATAAAGACAAATTATCTAAGATACACTTTTATTGCTTAACATATAATTAAAATATGATTATCATCAAAATAATACATAAAATCAGTGAGATGGTTGGGCCTGTTTATAATTAACTAAAAGAGTAATATCGGGCTCAATGTTTGTCAGCTTAAGGCGAAGATCCGATTCAATGTCCAGCAAAGCTCTATATTTGGTTTTCATCGCAGTGATTTCAGGAAATCCTTTTTCGCATAAATATGTGGTTGCAAATGGCATTAAAAATTTGACTGCTTGGTAAGACACTTCTTGGTATTCATTACGAACAGATAGCCCCAAAAGGTGATTAGTTTGGAGCTCTGAAAGTTTAATTTCAAACTACCGGCCCTGATAAGGTCTATAAAAGACTCTTTTTCATTCACATTGTCTGGAACTTCCGCTGTGAATACGAAAGGATTACGAATCCAATTTAGAGCTGTGAAATCTTCCGGAAAATAATTTTGAAAACATTCAAAAGTTGATGTTAGATGTTTTCTAATGTCGCTCATCACGTCGTCTTCAATTGACAAATTATTTTCTTCGATAAAGTTGCACAGGGAAGGAAACATGCCTATATTTTGATTTTCAACTTGCTGTTGCACTAATAGCAATTTCCTCTTGAAAGCATCTGCTTTGTCATACAAATCAAATACTGTGTAGTTAACTCCTTGCAAACTCAGATTTAGTTCATTTAACCTAGAGAAAAAGTCTGAAAGGTATGCTAGTTCACATAACCATTGCTCATCAATCAAACTATCTCCGATCAAATTCTTTGAATGGGTCAAAAACATATAAATTTCATCGCGCAACTCAAACAATCGACTGAGGACTTTACCACGTGACAACCACCGTACTTCAGTGTGAAGTAAAAGTGTGGAATGAGCACTTCCCATTTCACCACATAAAATAGAAAATAAACGCGAATTAAGCGTTCGAGATTTGATAAAATTAACTATCTTTACCGACTCATCTAAAATCTTTTTCAAATTCACTGCCATATTTTTGATGGCTAAAGCTTCTCGGTGAATGACGCAGTGTATTGACTTGCATTTTGGTGCCACTTCTTTAATTTTGGTCACCACGCCCGATAATTTTCCAATCATCAAACGAGCACCATCGGTACAAACTCCAACACATTTGACCCAACTTATGTGATTTTTGATGAAATAATCATTAATTATTTTAAATATATCTTTCGAAGTCGTTCTTGCGGTTAATGGTTTGCAGAATAAAATTCATTGTTGAAATCAAACCAAATATATACAAGTACTTTTCTTGGAACATTTTTATTTTATTTGTTTTATTTAGTTATTATTAATTAATCAGTTCACGTAAAGTGTTAAAATTTCCTTAGTTTCTTAATTTCACTACAACCAAATCAGCTGTTGGCTGTAAACAACGAAAAACATGTTACCAAATGTTAAAAGTTGCGCTGGAGTAGAAACTATTTCTACTCCAGCGTTTTTTCAGCGCAGTGGGCGCAGCCGACTTTGATTAGAACTTACCCAACTTCTTCTCGTGTATTCTACAAGAACTGTCAAACGTCGGCTGCGCTCACGCCCGCACTGTGTTTCAGCCTTTAAGCTCAAGACTTTTTGATTTTAGGTCTATTCGTTATGTATATTGCTACTTTTCGTGAAGCAATTTTGAAATTCTGGAGAAACTACAAAGTACAATATTAAAATGTGTATGTATTGGTTATTATAGTCATTTGCTTTCTTTTTTGGTAATATCGATTTTTAATAGATTTTTGTTCTAAAATGAAAAGTCTTTCGCGTACCGGTAGCTGCTTGTCCGCGTACCGGTACCGGTACGCGTACCCAATTTTGGGAACCTCTGATCTAGGGTAATGTTTTTCGACTTGCTGAGAAAGCCAGAAGGAATGAGTTTTTTTTTTTTTTGTATATATACGTGTCTGCTCCATTTCGGAGTAAGCATTCTTCCTGTTTTTGCACATAACGGGAAACTTGTTTCAACTCTCTGCGGGTCTTTCAATGTTATTTCTACATTATCAAGTTTCGTATCTAATTCGTCGAACTACTTTTTTATATACTCTTTGTGATCGTCCTTCTTTGAAAGCTGGTTTTCTTTGGTCATCTGTACAGTTTGCTGGACAATATTAACTAACTCCTTTGAGCTAAGTGGAAAGCAGCATTTTCTCTGTTTGGTACACCAATCAATAATTCTTTCCTCTTCCGCTTCTGTGAAGGTTGAAGGTTTAGATTTTGCAACATCTTTTGGTAGTTTTCCTGTAACTTTTTCTTCAAGCGTAGAATTCTGTAAGTTTGGCTGATTCTTCTTATTGATACTTTCTTCTCTTTAATAAAGTTTACCTAATAGTTTACCTAATATTATTATTTGGTAAACTTTGTCTTTACCTTCCTGATTTGCCTTCTGCAGTGCTTTCTTTGTATAGCCTCTCTTCGATATATGGAATATTTTGAAGCTAGGTAATAAAAAGTTTTAATAACAATTACGTACGCTTTCTTTTAAAAGCAACTTTGAGATTCCTATTTATGAAATTCTTTTCAATTTTCAATAGCTGACCGCGAAAAGAAACAGCTTCCTTTTTCGGCCACGGCCGTTGAATTAAATTTTACTGAAATGTATTATCTAAATATCGCCCGCCAAAATTTCTTTAAATTAATGAAAACAAAAAAGAACAAATGATTACTGCAAGAAAAACCCACTATAAAAACCTAAGTTCTTAAATCAATTATTATTTCTATAGTTAAGAAATGTTAGGACTTTCACGCACGCACTTGCTACCACAGATTCAGTTTTATTCAGTTTATTTAGAGAACAACTACACAATTAAATTTTTTAATTTATAATTATGTGCAGGAAGTACGATAATTCGAAAAACGAAACTGAATACTTAATAATACACTAATATTTATATATATTTAATTTAGCTATTTTTGAATTAATACATATTATGTATGCTAATTAGTAAACAACAAGTAAAAAAGCTAGAATTGGTCTAAGACCACTTCTTATGATACTCTAGGTCTAGATGAATGCCCGTATTAAATTTCGTATAGTCACCGATCTATTCAAGTTGAAGTTTGAAGTTGTTTTTCGCATATATTTCTAAAACGGTTTGTCGCACAGAAAAAATGATTATAACCAATTTTACAGGATTTCGTATAGAAGTTTTTAGTACAATAAAAATGTCTTGGACTGATCGTTTTCAAAGTATACGTAAAAAACCTAAATTTTTATATGGCAACACCAAGAAGGAGTTGCCCGATTTAGTCCATTTTTGACATTTTATTTGATAATGTAGTGAAAACATCATGTACGAAATTTCAGCTCTCTACGTCGACGCGTTCTCAGCCAGTGTCCAAATATATAGCGGAAAACGAAATTTTTATATGGCAACCCCACGAAGGAGTTGCCCGATTTGTCTCATTTTCGAACTAAATTTTACTTTTTTTTTTAAGACCGTGTACAAAATTTCAGCTCTCTAAGTATACGCGTTCTCGAGTTATCGTGCGCACGGACGGACGGACGGACGGACGGACATGCAAAAATCAAAATAACTTTTAATAATATGAATGGGTGTCCAATCCATTTTGCTCTACCATCATTATTTCGAGGTGTTACAAACGGAATGAGTATATCCTATAGATTTCATCTAGGGTATAAAAATTGCATTATTTACTAAAGAATTTTGCATGTTTTACTGTTGAAAAAAGCTGTATAACTAACAAGAATTGGAAATTACGTTCATTGCTGCTTCTCTTTATGTTATTTCGAGGAGCGTTCCACAGTCTCTCAGATTGTACCAAAAATTGACGTTCAGTAGGTCAATATTTAAAACTCGGCTGAATTAAATTAAGTATTCTTGATGATTGTACAAAATAATTTTATTAAAAACTCGGTGCGTAAAGGATGACTTACATTACATATCTGCTTATCGTTTCCAATGGAAACGATTTGCTGTCCTGCTGCTGCCGTGTCAATGTAATTCAAACCTTGGTACCACCGAGTCAATCAGTGGTAATCTGATGTCTGATACCTGTTTATGATTTATTTTGTCCATACATATATATTTTGTTGTAATTTTTTAGTCATTCCTTATAATGAAAACTCTCGTTATAACGGAAGAAATTGCTCGGTCCCTTGGGTTTCGTTATAGAGAGTTTTCACTATATAACGAATGGCAGAGTTAAAAGCAACATTTAGCCTTCTCCAGGTGGTAGAGTCGAGTGCATAAAAAATCTCACATCCATAAGTTATGAGAGGCACTACAAGTGATTTTACTAAAAACATGCGGGTATTTTGAGGAGTGTAGCAAATTCTCTGCAAATAACACGGTTAATATGAGCACTGCAGCTTAAAGTTTGATTTAATACTATACCCAGGTTATTGGCTGATTTACTATATGGGATAACCTCATCATTAATCTTCAAAGCAGGGAAAAAAGGTGTATCAAGCTGAACTTTAAGTATAACTATTGACTCGGACTTTGAAGCGTTGAGATTTAGCTTATTCTGCAGTGCCCAAGAATATATGTGCATAAGATCGGTTTTGGCGCAGTGTACTGCATCATTAATTGATTCCAGTGGCTTAGAGATATAAAGTTGAAAGTCGTCAGCATATACATTGAAATTGACAATGTTTGACTACTAAGGTTAAGTTATTAATGAACATAGTGAACACTAATGGGCCTTGATCCCCTGCAAGAACGGGAAGAAAATGAGAGGCTCTATTTCCACTAACAACTCGCTGCTTGCGGCCACTAAGGTAAGACATTTTAAACTTACAGCCAGATGAGGAAAAATTGAAGTGTAGCCATATTAGAATCAATTGAATTACGAATGTCATCGAATATTTTAATCAAAGCAGTTGTGCAGCTATGCTTAACTCTGAAGCCAGATTGATATTCGGATATCAAGTTATTATTTTCAATATAACATAAGATTTGGTTATGCAGTAGTTTCTCGAACACCTTAGCGAAAAATAGAGATAGGACGGTATGCTGATGAAGATTTTTTAGGAATTGGTATTATCTTTGCTAATTTCCATCTTTTGGGGAAGCAGGAGGAAGTTATGATAGCGTTTAAGTTGTATGTAAGATACGGTAGCAAAATAGGTAGAATATTTTTAACGAAACTAAGATGTATGCGATCGAGATCCATTGCGTTCGTTCTTATACCAATAACTGCCGCATATACCTCTTGTTCAGTCGTATGCACAAAGGGAAACCCCTCAGCATTAATATTACGGATGAATTCAGCATATCACTATTAAATGTATATTCCGAAATCATCCTGGCGGGCGATTTTAATGTCCATAACATGCCATGGCTCAGACATTCTTCTACCACAAGTCCTTCGGGCCGATTCGTTGAACTATTTTGTGAATCTTTCAATTTGCATCAGCTAGTGGATGCACCGACGAGAATCCCTGATGCAGCTGGAGATAGGGCCAATTTACTAGATTTGTTTCTGTCATCTCACCCTGACAAATATTCCATCTCAGTCGGCTCCCCTCTTGGTAATTCAGACCACTGTCTAATCACGGCTCAATTTATCACCTCAACTCTGCGCCGCCCTACTTCTCCACCTACAAGTAGGCTTCTCTGGCACTATAAGAACGCTGATTGGGAAAGTCTCAATCAGTATCTTAGAGATATAGATTGGTCGGTCTGTTTTGCTTCGAGGGATGCTGATCAATGCACATTAGAACTTAGTAACATATTAAGTCTAGGCATGCGTGAATATATTCCGTATTCTTACAGCAGATCTCAACAACAGCAAAATCGCTCTTGGTTTAACGATAAGTGCAACCAAGCTATAAAAGCGAAAGAGTGCTTTTCGCGCCTATCAAGTGCATCCTTGTGCCGTGCGGATGTGTACAAGAGCCAATACACATCCGTACGAGGGATGTGTTCATGGTCCTTAAAGGAATCAACGTCTCTAAAGCCGCAGGCCCTGATGGTTTCTCGCCCCTATTAATTAAAAGCTGTGCCTCATCCTTGGCTAAACCTCTGCGCAAACTATTCTACCTGTCCTATTCGACAGGAAAATTTCCAACTGCTTGGAAACTAGCTCACGTTCAGCCTATTCCCAAGAAAGGAGAGAGTAGCGATCCCGCAAATTATCGACCAATTGCAATCACTTCGATTCTTTCAAAGGTTTTTGAATCTATCATTAACTCCAAATTAATGAAGTATCTGGAAACCAATCAGCTCATCAACGATCGCCAATACGGCTTCCGGCACGGACGCTCATCTGGAGACTTGCTGACTTTTCTTACGGAACGTTGGAATCGTAGTCTTCACAATTTTGGTGAGTCCAAAATCGTTGCTCTAGATATTTCAAAGGCCTTTGATAGAGTCTGGCATTCAGCCCTTTTAGCCAAACTCAAAGCACTTGGTCTTTCCCCTCCTCTTCTATTATGGATTGAAAGTTTTTTATCTAGTCGCCAAATACGAGTTGTATTAGATGGCGTTATATCTGATCCTCATCCTATTAATGCCGGTGTCCCCCAGGGCTCTGTTATTTCTCCGACTCTATTTCTAATCTTCATTAATGATCTGCTTTCCCTTACTTTCAATCCTATCCATAGCTTTGCTGATGACAGTACCCTTGATTTCGCATACTCCTTTGACACCCTTGCGGATTCCAGATGGAACGCCGCATGTGTTAAACGAGACTGCATGATTAGATCATTGAATAACGATCTTGACAATATTCTCGCTTGGGGCAAAGTGAATCGCGTCGAATTCAATGCATCTAAGACCCAAAGCTGTCTCATCTCATTAAAACAAGACCATCACTTAACCACTCCCGTTTCGTTTGATGGTGCATTAATTTCTGAATCACCGTCACTAAGAATTCTTGGCATTAATATTTCCAGTAAGTTAAGCTGGACAGATCACATTTTCTCGGTTGCCAAAGAAGCATCAAAATGTCTTGGTTTTTTGAAAAGGTGTAAGAAATATTTCAGCCCATCAAATATAGCACTCCTCTACAAGTCCTACATCAGACCTAGAATGGAATACACTTCCCATATCTGGGCTGGGGCTGGTCGCACAGCCTTAGCTTCATTGGATATTGTCCAAAAGAGAGCCTGCAAGCTCATTGGCGATGTGGCAATTACTCGTCATATCGACTCGCTCGAGCACCGTCGCAATGTTGGATGCCTTTCGCTCCTTTATCGCTATATGCATGGCCAATGTTCTGATGAAATATCTAGTCTGATCCCTTGTAGAAAAGTTCCTGCAAGCAATACCCGTGCTGCTTCCCGCGCTCATCCTTTTACCCTTCAAATTACCTTCGGCCGTACACTAAAATTCCGTGATGCTTTCTTATCCCGAACTGTGCGAATGTGGAACAGTCTACCATCTTCTGTCTTTCCTCCGGCATACAACCTGCAAAAGTTTAAGGGCGACATACATCGGCACCTCCGCCGCTCTCCTCATATCCCTTAATCCTTTCCCTATCTCCTTCCTGCCACGCATCATAGGGTATCCCCTGAGCTTGGCTTAATAATATAAAAAAAAAAAAAAAAAAAAAAAATATTCACTGCTCGAATTAGATGTTGAAATAAAGCTTTGATTCAGTTTATTAAGATCAACATTCACGTCAATAGGCTTAAATTTCCCAACGCCAATATCTTTAAGGTTCATCCAAAGTTTCTTAGTGAAAACTCTGTCATCAAGCTTGGGTCTATAGTAAGAGATCTTGGAATGTAAGATTTCTTTGTTTACGTCATTACGCAGAGATCGAAAAACATTCCAACATTCACTGGTGCGAAATCACTGATTATTGAACATAAAGATTTTACATACCACAGCTGCACGTGAATGAAACCATTTTGTGTGAATGAAAGGGCGCAAACTAAACTAGAAATTAGTTCTTATTGTTATGCGGCAAGCTATTTAATAATTCTTCATTCAAAAACTATCTATCAGAACAAAGTGATAGGATACTATTTTCGAGTAGGGACTATACACAGAATGACCATTTAGTCAATGAAATCAGAAGTTTTCAAAGCCAATTTTAGAATTTTGGCCTTAAGAACATGAACATAAAAAGCTCAAACCAAATATTGCAAAATATATAATTATAGCTAAGTCCAATATATTTGCTTTATGATTAAATTGAACCCAAATTATTTCAAGTCTTGTAGCTTAACTAAATCATGTAAATAGCTCAAACTCATCCACATATCTAATCATACAACGTGGCTGGGAAAATCATTTTTCACTCTTGTTTTATTCTTTACAGAAGTTGTGGAGGAATGGGGATGTCATGATACGGAAATCCGGTTGACATGTGGTCATTTGGATTCAAAGTTAGCAGTTTTGGAGGCAACGTTTACCCCAAATTGCACTCAAGATGATTGTTTGCGACTCGATATTAAGAGGTAAGTGAAAACCTTTTTCAGTCTGCATCACGTTTAACTTGAATTTGAATGCTTTTCCAGACTTTCGCGGGTATTTTCAACCGCAAGATTTATAGATCCCCGAATAGCGGAAGCAGAAGCTGGTCGAAAATTCTTAGAAACATTGAGGAAAACCAATGATGAGGTTGACGATGATGACGTTGAAGACGCAGACGAAGTAAATGATAACGAGGAGAGAAGAGCTGCAGACTTACGGGATAGTCCACGCGTCGGTCATTTGGTTGACCACAAAATGCGACGGACATCATTGAAAGCATCATTGGAGCGCCTAATAATTCGATACTTAAGAAAATTGTCACCAAGTGACGACTTAGATTTTCACGTAAAAAGGTCTGCAAGATCGAGAAGGGACTCTACATTTTCCAGTGCTACTGAAAGAGTTGTACTTGGTGTACGAAATATTACATTGAATGAAAATGTTTCGAACAGTGGTGATGATGAAGAAAAACGGTATCGAATGGTACAAGAATCTAGATCAGTGTGCGATGAGCAAAAGCGAAAAGTATCTTCTTTGGATCGTTTTGATATTGAAAATTCATTGAAGAATGAGTCTGAAGATGAGTACAATATAAGGAAAATTCTTAATCGAAGGTGAGTGCACAATATATTTTTGAGAGAATGTGAGGTGTAACATTTCTTCCCGACTTTCGAAATTCCAAGTATGGATTTTTATCATTTCCCCACAATAATGGGAGCATGTAAACTACACAGAGCTTCATAACGCTCTTCTCTTTATCCAGGTATACTGTTTTCATAAATCACTCGATAAAATTGGCACTTATAGGGGGATGTACAATAACCCTCAGACCGTGAAGTGTTATTTATAATGAATAGAACGCACAAGGGAGTGTTTTAGGATAAAAATTTCGTATTTACCATGGGGTGACCATTTATAATATACATGTGCAGGCTCAGAGGCAAGCGTGAAGTGCATTTGAACGTGTTCTTAATTTGGGAGTGCTTACAAGCACATGTGACGCACCCCTAATTTTATAGCAACAACGTCCTGTCGTAGAGTCTTAACTCTCAGTTGATGAAAATTTTTCTTATTTGTCAATGTTATGAATCAATAGATTAAAATGATAAAGAAAAGTTTAGAATGAAAAGTTCGGTCTTACATGATTGGAATTTTTCATTACCATTACATTAAAAACTTCAGTAAAATACACTACTCATTCGTACTCTTTTCCTTTTTCATACCATTACATTGCTTATGTTTTCTTTTTCTCTGACTTTCCATTCAAATGACGCAGAAGTAAGTGTTTTTAACAAAAGAAAGCATATTGGACTTCGTTTTGAGTCTTCAGAAGAGCTATTTTCAAGACTTTTTATACTTGCTTGCAGACTCTTAATTGTCGACAATTTCAAGGATTTGTAATCTTAAGTAAAAATTGCGGCATTAAAAGAAATTCCCTAGACAAAAATTAGAATATCAATCAACTTTCTGTTGTTTGATTTTACCATCATCTTGATTTTAACAAATAATATGCCCCCTGAAAAAAGTGAAGACTTTCTTTCACATAAAATATTTTTCCTTCATCTTTATAAGTTATAGCGCAGGCATTTACTAAAATACAAATAATATTGATCTGCAACTGGATTATTCCAACATACATTATTTTTGGAAATCTAATTTAAACTCAGATACCTTATGATTTACACGAATGCCGGATATTCCGAAATTCCGCATATAAATTTTTTTCATCTGAGGCCTAGGTTTCCATTTATAGATAATTAAAGTTTTGGCTGGTCTTCTTTGATTTGCATTTGCCTAGCAAGAATTGCCACTTTATAGTTAGCGGTTAACATAATTTCAAGGAAGTGGCTATCACTCTCCTGAACTGGTGATTTTAGATGCAAATTTTTAGCACAGTAGGTACTACAAATTATATATCAGTCACTGCTTTGTAGTACGTTTCCACGTGAAACGCTTCGTTATAGGTTAGCGAAATTTCTAAATTTATCGTTAATAAGATGTCTTCAAATAGCATCAAAAGCAAATCTCTATAGTAAGGGAGTAATTAGTGAAGTATTTTAATTATATTTTAATTTGATTTTAATCGCCTTTTAATTTTTTTCATTTAAATTTCATTATATTTTAGTACGACATATTACAATTGTAGAAAAACGTTTTTCAATAATAACAAAGTTGCTTGTGAACAAGAGTAAAAGGTTTTTCAATTATATTTCAGTTCCAAATATTTCAATATTGGTTAATTTTTTAACAACCAGAGCCGCGACCATTGCTAATAATGTAACGGTCCTTCACGAGCAACTGAACTTTGTCCCTATTGAGGCTTTTGAAATTCCTCATCGTTGGCTGTACTATACGCTATAACCGACTACAGTATCGAGCTATGTTTTCTATTAGAGGAGAGATGAAGTGTACGCTATAATATGAGCCTATTCGCAGTTTACATAGCAATATTAATTATGACATCTTAATTTATAATTGTTATGTCTGCACATAATTTTAAGTCTATTCCTTTACCTAAGGGAGTATAATGAATTTGTAGAAGATTTAACAAGTCTGTTCCAATACCTACTCTCTCTGAAAGCAATTTTTTCTCATTTTCCTCTCCGTAAGGAAAATTAAGAACTCTGAACTTTTTTTTTGATTTTTCAGGATCGAAGTTTAATTATGTCCACTTAATGAAAATGTTCGATAAAGTCAAAGTAAAATTGAATAGTGAAGCAAGAAAGCATTAGCTTCACCAAATTATTACGTAAAATGTCGTATTAGTTTTGAAAAAATCAATGCCATATGTTACTTAGGTTCGTTTGTTCCTTTCAGTCTCTAGATAAAGTAATTCAATATTATTTTCAGCAAAACTTTCTTACTTAGAAAGAAAACCTTCTGATTCCCTCTTGTTATTTTATATAAAGAAAATATCCTGTCGTATCCTACCCGGAAGATGCTTACAAGAGTTGTGTGTGTGAAAAATGAGTCCTCCAGATCTAGAGCCGGGAATAAAATATCGATCGATGAGCGCACTGCCAGCATCTTGCTTGCTTATCCCCTTTAAAGACACGACTGTGGATAAGCTTAAATCCTTCAGATTCACGAGAGAAGGATTCAAAGAGGAGAAAAGAAGCAACCGTCTTTTAAAAAAAAGTTGGAATCTATCCAGAAAGTATCATGTAATCGGTGGTGGCCTTCTTGACTCAGAAAAATATGGAAATATTTCTTTATTTATATTTCTGGGGTGATAATGTAGGGGTTCCGAGGTACTATTCTTGCAATGGCATAATGTAAACTGTGCAAAAGCATGGAACATTTTATGTGATGGAACGCGTGCACAGTTTTAAGTATGTACAAAACTTGAGCACTTAAGTATTTTGGATCGATATAGTTCATAAAAATAAAAATCCATACCCTCATATACTCTAAGACTGAGATCGTACCGTTCTATTCACTTCAATTCTACTCGTACTGACTTATTTTTTACATGTTCATGTAACTAGTGATAGGGCTCTTAACATAGTTCTTTTAAAGCACCACTGCGTTTATAGATACAATCGAACTTCTAAAGTTCAAGGATACATTATTTGTTTCTGCAACGTAGGTGTGTTTTGGTATCTGATTTGGAGGGGGAAGTTGCCCACACAAACTAATTTTGTTAGGGTGAAATGTTTTCTGCCTTTTGAAATAAGAATTGAAGTAAAAAAAATATATTTATGTGTTTGCAAATTTAATTTCAATGCTAGGAGAGTAGTGTATAATTATACAATTATTATTATCATATTTTATGACATTTTTATTACTCGAGAATTCAATGATATGAAAAAATATTATTTCACGAAGCTGCACTATTTATAGTTAACTCCAGAAAATTGCATGGGTTCAGAGCCAAGCATTGTCTGTCAGGAAAATGTAAATGGGATTTACTTCAATTAAAACATCAATAAGAAATATTAGCAAAATCTTACTAATAATTTGTATTTTCATCATTATTATTCATAACTTATTTGTGGTAAAGAGTCATATCAGCTGTTGAGTTATTATTTATTTGATTATTTATAATTTATAATGGAGTTATTGGCAGCGCCTAAGCTGCCCTTTAGATTAATATTAATAAAGTTAATTTTCGGTCCATTCTTATACCTTAGATGAAATCATAGGGTATACAAAGTTTGTCATTTCGTTTCTAACACCAGAAATAATGATGGTAGAGCAAAATGGATTAGACATCCATACATAAAAGTAAAGGTTATTTTGATTTGTGCATGTCTGTCCGTCCGTCCGAACGACAGCTCGAGAACGTGTTCACTTAGAGGACTGAAATTTTACACACGCGATTTATTAAAAAAAAAAGTGAATTTAACCCTGCATTACTAACCTTATACTATGTTGCGTTCTTATTAACCATGGGTGTAATCCAACCACTACCTTATATTCACGAAAACCAGGAACCATAACATTAAAATTTCTGATTAAAGTAATTTTAAGTAAATACAACAAAACTGCTATAATATAAAAGTAAGAGAAATAAAAAAAAACATAAGGTTGGAGTCTAGTTTCTCTAAGAATAGCTTGCTCTCTAGCTCGACAACTTAGACATTCTTCTCTCCCATCCTTTTCTGTTGATTCCCTTCGACGGCATTTCCTGCAGTCACTTTGAAGGTGTCCCAATTTATTACAATCCCAGCATCGAAGAACACTACGTGAAGGGGTGCTCAGTAATAGCTTCAATCTGTTGCAAGTCTGTTGCCCAGCTCGATATCTTTGCAATTCCACACTCCTCTCTTCTAGAGAGGTGCCCTGATCTATTACACTTCCAACATCGAAGGAGACCGCGTCAAGGTGAGCTCTGTGATGACCGCATTCTGTTGCAAATACATTCCTCTACTGAAATTTCTCTCACTCGTACTCTACGCGAAGCTTGTCTGGCGGATTCATACACTAATGCATAGGCTAGTGTTTCTGCTGTTGATTTCTTTCCTGCTAGCCTTAACGCTTATTGTAAATTTTGATCTGCAATAGCGTTCACAAATGCCTCCGTCACCACTTCATTAAGAAAATCCGCATTTACGCTGGAGTATGAAAGATGCGCTAATCTTTCCACATCAGCCTGCAGTTGCTGTAGTGATTCGTCATGTTTTGAATCCTGTTGCGTAACTATAGGCGATATACTCCATAACGTAACTCATCGCTTGTACTAATGAAGTGTAATCACGTTGCTTTTCAATCGGTACAGTTTGTAAGAGCTCTGATCCAGGACCTCCAAGTACTAAGACCATGGCTGTATCTTTGTCTTTATCATTCCATCCATTTACCTCAGAAGCTGATTCGAATTGTCTCTTGAAGATATGCCACGAATTTTGTCCATCAAATATTGGAGGTTTCATTCTACCTGTGCCGGATATTTAAATTCCTTCGTGCCGAGGTTGTCGATGGTTCATCCTCTCCGAATCTACTTTAAAGATGTCAAGCTGCTCGGTGACTTTTTGTTGAGCTTTCGCTACTTCCTGCTCGATTCCTTCAATTTTTAAATTTTGTTCGTCTAACGAGCTTTTCAGGAAAGTTTTCTGTTCCTCCAAACGAGTTTCTAGACAATTCTCCAGAGAGCTCTTTGTTCGTCCAAACGGGTTTGCAGAGATTCCGGAGAATTCTTTGGTTCTTCTAAACAAGCTTGCAAGGTATTCTTTTGTTCCTTGAGAGAATTCTTTTGTTCATCAAAACGGGCTTCCATTTTGCTCATTAAAGTACTTAAAAACTGTTCCATTTTCATCGCAGGCGCTTCTTCAGCTTCGGTTTCTTCCAAGTTCTCTTCGAAAACAAATGTCTCACGATTTTTTCCTTCCTCTATCAAAGCTTGTCTAAGTTGCTCGACTAGAACTATCTTTGCACCTGTCGTTTGTAATGACCGGTCCCCTAACTCCACTTTCAAATCCTGTATTCGAAGCTCCTCCACTTTGCGCCCCGTTACGTGAGTGATTCGCTTACAGTTGAATATAAATTATTTTCCAGAACTTTCAAAATTTAACACTATTTCACAAAATTAATAACACTTTGAATTTTTAAGTCAATTGCCACCACTTTATTTCGCGAATTTATTTCACTTCTGACACCAGTTTTTGCGAGCGTGGCTTTTCGTTCGGATTTGTGGTACCTTTAGACAAAATTGTGGGCTACCAGAATGTTTAAAAAAAAGCAATGCTTAACATTTATAAAACAAAATATAAGCATAAAGGACAGATTTTACTACAACTTTGGAAAAATATTAAAAGAAAGAATTTCGTCAATCGTAGATTATAATATGTCATAAATTATATATATTATATTATGCAAATCAATACCTATCCTATTATCCCATCAAACAAAAAATGGACACAAAAGGTGTCCTCTACCTAATAAATTGTGCAAATTTTAATTCTTTTAGGGTTTACGAAAACCTAAATCCTGAGTGTAAACTCAAGTTGAACAATTTTTTTTTAAATCTTACAAAGGTATGGATAAAAGAAAGGGAAAGAGGCGATGAAGACGAGACGCAGGTATCCACCTCAGATTTTCCTACAAAATCATTCACGCAATCACATACAAGAGAAAATTGGTCACAATCGACTATCTGCGTCAGTGACTTCACCTTTACAAAGGCTATCCACGAATCTGAAGAAATATCATAATATAACAAGTGAAAAAGCTAGACCAATTCTTATGAAACCCATAGCTAGATGAATGCCCGCATATAATTTCGTATGGTCACCCATCTGTGCATGTTGGATTTTTCACATATATTTCTAAAACGTTTCGTTGGACACTAAAAATGATTTTAATAAATTTCATGGGATTTTATAATCTGAAGAACTTTTCAGTACAATAAAATCGTATTGGACTGATCGTTTTCACCGTATACGTAAAAAACCTAAATTGTCATATGGCAACACCAAGAAGGGGTTGGCTGATTTAGCCCATTTTATAAAATTAACTTTACAGTTTCTATGAAAACAAAATTGGCAATCCTACGAAGGAGTTATCCGATTTGCCCCATTTTCGAACTTAATTTTGCTTTTGTTTTTTTTAGCCCATGTGCAAAATTGCGCTTTTTAAATACATGCGTTTTCGAATTATTGTGTGGGCAGACAGACGGACGAACGAACGGACATGCAAAAATCAAAAGATCTTTTAATATTATTCATTATGCATAGTACCTCCTATGGTTTCATCTAGGGCATGCAAATTTCAAGCGTATCATAAGAAGATGTCGGGTTTGTACTAAAATAAGAAAGTATAAAGTATCTGTGTAAGGAGTGAAAACTTCCTTTACTTATTAGCTGTGTTCTTTTGTGTACCTTGTTCTAGAACTCCTATATACTGGAGAGAACAAATTGTTCTGTCGATTGAAGCGAACTATTTGTACCGTTCGCTTCATTTATAAATCTTCTATGAAAATGTATGAAGCGTTCTTTTGTGTGTCTTTTATTCTGCTCTGTTCTGCGGACACAAAAGAACACAGACATTGATTGCTTCCCCAAATATCACACAAAGGTGAAATATTAAACTTTTATGTATAAATTTGGATACATGAAGTGTCAATAGTATAAAAAAACAAAGATCTATGAGCATTTTAAATAATATGGAATTTTAAAAATGTTGAATAAATAATGTAGAAATTACGATCAAAATGTCTTTAGTATGTCCTTAAATTTTCATTTCAATATCTAACAAGTAAAAAAGCTAGAATAGTTCTAAGACCAATATTTTGATACCCTAGGTGAATCCTCGTTTGTAATTTCGTATGAAGTGGTTTTTGAACATATCTCTAGAACGGTTCGTCGAACAGCAAAAATGATTATAGCCAATTTTATAGGATTTCATATTCTGAAGAATTTTTCAGTACATTAAAGCCGTAGAGATCGTTTTCACAGGATACATAAAAATCCTAAATTTTTATATGGCAACACAATTTTTTGAAATCATATTAACTATTTTTATGAAAACACTATGTACAAAATTTCAACGCTCTACGTTGACGCGACCTCAGGCAGTGTCCAAGTATTTAGTGAAAAATGAAATTTTTGTATGGCAACCCTACGAAGGAGTTATCTGGTTTGTCCCTTTTTCGAACTTGATTTTACGTTTTTTTAAAGCCCACTTGCAAAAGTTTCAGCTCTCATCCTCGAGTAATCGTGAGGATGAACAGACAAACGAACGGACGGACATGCAAAAAAAAATAACTTTTAATTTTATGCATAGGTTTCCAATCCATTTTGCTCTAACATCATTATACACAATACACAACAATTTGAAGAAAAGGATCAATGTTTTTTCCCATTTTATAAAAATTCCATAAGAAAACCGCCCGGTCGATAAAGTAACTTTGGCTGTGAGCTAAGGTTGCTATGCTACACTTTCGCCTTAAAACTGTTTAACATCTTAAGTGAAAATAACCATTTAAATTACAACAACAACAATTTTAATTAATTTAATTAATAATAATTAAATCCCAAAGTTTGCTACCGACTCTTAGACTAATACATCGACATCGTCTTCACTTTCATCTCTTATCCCTTAATCCTCTTCCCTTCTAGCTATCCTGATCTTATAAATGAAAGAAATTGATTTACTGTACTATAAGTTTGTTTTTGTTAATATTATTGTTTCTTGATGGCAATAAGTTACATTGAATTGGACATACATATAGATAAATGAAATTACATTTTTACTACTTCTGAGTATATACCGTAATTAGGAAATAAGGAAGTTATTCCTTATAATATTAATTTCTTACTTGTCGAGTCCAACATATTCTTGGAAAAATCTTGTGAATCTGTAAAGTGAGCTCAAATAATTACAAATTGCAGTTATTTTTAGAAATTCAAAACTCTAATTACTGTCCTTAATGCCGACCGAAACCTACGCAATCGAATTGTTTATAATTGAATTGGTGAATTCAATTCATCATACGTACATATGTATACATATGTATAATGTTGTTTTAACCACTAAGTGGTTGAATCTTGTGTGTTATTTTTAGCCAAGCCTCGTTGTCGTGAGTGCAGATGATTTATTTTTTCAGCACTACGTAGGTACTCACGCGCAATCTACTTCTCGCAAAATTCTCTACCTTCACCTTTGATTCAATGAGATGATTTAGATTTTGTTTTTATTTGGGCGTAGAATATTTACTTTTTTTCGTAAGACTGCCGTTTTAACGTATAAGTACCCTTGTATGCTCTGTTTATTATTGTAAGGTCTCTGTGCTAATTACTTTGATGTACATACACATAAGACAGTTGCTGCATTTAACCATTAACTCAGTATCCAAAATAATCTTAACAAGTCAATCAAGGAGCCAAATATAGTTGCTTACTACTAACAGTTACTACCTACAACGAGCCAACTAGACACAATTAGCATAGTTTTGTATGCTCTCAGCGATGTGACATGGAAAATTTTAATGAGTTTAAACAACAGCGAACTACTTAAGCACTTTAGACAATTTGTACCTTATAAATTTTTATGAGTACGTCCCACAAATTCTTTGTTTTGTTTCCAGAGGAATAATCTGTTTGAAGGTCTCCTTGTTGGGATGTGTTCAACATTTTAAGGAAACCAAAGCTACTCCAAAGTGAGTGCGTAAGTCAAGTCATACGTAAGGAAAACGTGCGTCGTGTGCCTATCGCGAGTCGCAACCAATGAAACTTATAATTTAATGGCGCTAAGCGGCTTCCGGATTACATATCTATGTGAATCACCCCTGAATAAAACATCGTGGATCAAAACAACAGTTGGTGCCGAGGCGTAGACTGCGTAATGGTCGATTGTTCGAATGGTTTTATGGGCTGATGAACGCATAATTTCGGATAAACGGCATTGACCTCTTCAAACGTAATGTAAGCCATCAATTATCGGATTCTAATACGATGAGCTGATTATTAACCCAATTAGATATTTTTCGTTGATAATGAAAATTTTATGGTTCAGTAATTATTGGGATAGGCTAGGTACAAGCTGTTTAGTTTTGGTATTCAAAATAAAGTTGTTACGGTAATTGGTTCAGGAATTAATATATGTACAGGCGTACATATGTATATTTCAAAATGATTCTCCTTTTAGTTTTTATGTCGATCCGGTTTTAATCTGATCCTAACATAGATTCTTGTTTTAAAATCATTCACACCAGAGATTCAGCATAATTACATATCAGTCATGCTATTTCTACATATATGCATGATCATTGCATTGTATGTTATGCATTTCACAGATTTTCTTACCGCCCCTTAAATACTACTATATGCTAATATTACGCACTTACATATGTATGTGTAAAAGTAAATTTAAGTTCGAAGTTATGAGCAAATGATTTTTGACTTCCTGATCTCGTTAAGATCTCGAGTTGAAATTTTGATGTTTCGGTGGATAATATAAGGAAGAAAATAAAAACAAAATTAATAAAATTAAAAGTACGTCTTCCAAGATATTCAAGGATAACGGATATAATCCTTATCTTTGATACCCGTTTTCGCATATATTTTTGAGATGCCATTTTTCTTAGATAGCTTGAAACCCTAATTTTCAATACATACATACATCATCTAGACTCTAGGCCATCTTAGACTAATTGTAGCTTTTTTACTTGTTCAATATATATTTGGGCACTGCCTGATAACGCGTCGACGTAGAGAGCTAAAATTTTGTACACAGTGTTTTCAAAATAGTAAATAAAACTCAAAAATGAACTAAATCGGGCAACCCCTTCTTGGTGTAGGTTTTCACTTTATTTAATTTTTATTTTCATCTAGGGTATAATATTATTGCCCTTAGACCAATTATAACTTTATCTCTTGTTTATTAATTTTCTTAATGTGACGAAACGAGAAATCGAAAGAGAGTGGTCAGTAAAGCATTTGACCGGCACTTCTTGGATTTGAAAGTATGGGAAAATGATAGGCATTTGTATAGTATCTACACATGTAAATAGTTTTCCAATCATTTAATATCAGCTTTATATAAAAATTTCTACTTGATAATAAATTTATGTAATTTAATTATTAGCTACAATATCCACCAGAATCGGTATGAAAGCTCCGTGTTACTTAGTTCCGTTAACAAAATATTTTCATTTTGATCAATTTATATAGAAATTTAATCTACAAAAAAGGATGTCTACGCGTTCGCTCTATTCAAATCAGAAATTATTTTATCATAAGAAGACCTGTCAGCTGAAAGTGGCGCAGAACTTGTTCGGCAGTCCTCAAAGACAAACTGAATTGACAACTAAGGAATTAACCTCCAAACGGTTTGCGCAATAGGCAGTGAACAATAAACTAAGAAATACCTACATACAGAAATGAAATAATTCATTTCTCAGGGTAGAAGTTCTATATTTTCTTGTCTCACATTGCGTCTGGGGGAGAATATTTTCATGTGCAGGTAATCAAATATCACTTGCCTGCGCCTGGGAAATGCAAGCTTGCAGATTCTTACGAGAAACTATCGCCTGCAGTTCTCATGAGAAAATTATTTTCTGAGAAACTTATGAAATAAAATTTATATATATTGCCGAGCTTTGGATAATTAATATTCAGTTTTTTCAAGTCCAGGAGGAAGTCTTAATTGAATGTTTCAGTACATCACTAACACAGAAAAATAACAACTGGTATCCATTGGAGCAACTCTCAAGCAACAGCTATCTACTTCATATACATAGGCAGGTACTATCAAGAAGCAGCTTTAATTACCAGTCGAAGACAGTGGTTGTCTAGCAGCAACCATCCTTTTGATCAACAGCAGTGACATTCAGTCAGCAGTGGCTATCTTTCAGTCAAGCAGTATTAATTCAAACAGCAGTAGCTAACCATTCAGTTAAGCAACGCACCAGCAACAACATAAGTAGTGTAAAGTTGGCAGTGTTAGCCACCTTTTTGACTTTTGCCCATAACTTCCGTTTAAGAAAGAATTTGGTCAATCCAAGCACATTTTTTAAAAGGGTGGGAAAAAGGAGCACTTTTGATGAACATCGCAGAATAGGCATTTAAAAAAAAAGTGAAATACTGTCAAGGTCGAGAGCGCTGTCTAGGTTGGCCAGTCGACGAAAAATATGCTTAAATGACTGAAAACGATCTGGAAAAATTAATTGAATGAAATAAAACGCCGAATTTGTTGTAATTTTCTGTTTTTTAGCAAATTTTGAATGGAATATTATTCGGAACCGCACTTCATATGCACTTTTCTCTTGCATTGTCCGACGATGGCTTTTTGGGCGGGCATCTTCCTTTAGCTGGTGTTTTATTGGCGGATTTCGTTAGGATTGGTGCTGGACGTTTGTTGGGCGTCATCCAGGCACACAATCACAGTGGATCAACCCTGACTACACAAAGTGGCCAACCTTGACGACAAGTGCCATTGGCGCATCACGTGACACCACAACCAAACATGTTACAGGATTGAATTTTCCTCTTGGCTTGCTTTCATGAACCACACAACACATTCACAATGCTGGAAGATTGCATATTTTCTCCTCACTTTCTAGCCGTATTAACTGATGTTAAAAAAAAGATTTTTTTTTTTCAATTTCGAATCACTGAGTGCACAACACGTGCTTTGCGTTCGCGGTCCATCTGTAATGTCACGAAAACTTCGCTGTCACCGAGAGAAGTTTTGCATGCTCGCACATTTGTGGCGCTAGTGGTCAAAACTAAAAACAATCACAACCTAGACGACAGGCCAACCCTGACGACATTCCTCTACATCAACAACAAATATTTGCACATATTGGAAAGGTCCAAGAAGCCGGAATAGCGGATTTTAATAGGCTGATAACATTCCACGTAGATATTGGTAAGGATATAACCCAATTAGGTGAAAATTTGAGGAAGGAAAGAAGTGAAGGAAGAACACTTGAGGGTACCAACCAAGACTTACCAAGAAAGGCCAAATTCGAGGAAACACATAAGCAACTAGAGGAAAAGAGGGAAGGCAACAGGGGGAGCAACCTTACTTCGCTCAAAATTATTATGAACAAGCAAAGAGCATATAACTTAACTCTGTTAGATCTTCTTTGGGGCAAGTCTTTTAATTATTATAGCAAGCAGAGTATGTATAAGGAAATCAGCATATACATATATAAAGGTTCGTACAATCGTAACTTTGCTACAATTGAGTTTTCTGATCTAACTAAAGTGCCAAACATAATTCCGACGTCTCGATCCGATTCGATCCAACTTATTTCGATCTAACGGATGCATGAGCACAATTGTTCCGTTCGCTTTCAAACACTTGACTTTAAAATTTTGCCAGATCTTGTCTTTTCGCTTTACATTCCCCCATGAAAACATTCTTTTTTTTGTCATATAATTCATGTCTTGTTTTATTTCCTCAACAAAAGCCTTTTCATGCATATTTAAATATAAACAAATCTTCACAGATGATTTTTCTAGGTTATGTCATCCGTAAAAGTTGAAATTTGCTCAACTTCTCGGTTTCGATTCGATCCATTTCGATGTAATGTGTCCAATTGCACGCATGTCTCATATAAGTAAATTTGACATTTGTACGAATCGGATCGAAACGCTGGAATTGATTGTCTTGCACTCAATTCGTAAAAGATTTTATACAATGCTGAATTTTAAGTGTGTGTTTTTTTAGTATCGAATTAAAGGTTTAGCTTAGATCAAAGATTCTAAATAAAATTGTAAAATTATTTGATTCAACATGCTATAACACAACATTTGCCAAAAAACAGCTGTTCAGTACATATTTCTGGTTTGCACACACACATTTTATTTATGAGGAAGAATAGTAAGAATATTACATGAAGGATATTAAGAATATGAAGTGCAAATTAAGCCAAACCTTTTTCATATCGATTAAATAATTTACAAAATTTTAAAAATTTTATCAATCCTATATTCCAGATGTTCGGGTAGAAACCATTGCAGCTTTCTTTTCGCTCTTGATCATCCGTTTTCTAAAGTGTGGGACAGCGGTGTAGTGAGAGTTAAATATATTTGCATGGAAGGTGAGTTTACACTTATTTAATATACTTTATAAAACAACTACTAATTGTCTGATGGCAAGCCAAAATTTAGAATGTAAAATTTGGAGCTGTCTTTTATCGTTAATTATGTATTTTAACTTGTTAGAAACATTGAAATATAAAAAATAATTTTTTTTTTTAAGTGAAATTTCATATTGCAATTTTGAATTAAACGTTAATTGTAAATCGCGTCTATATTTAAAAAGTGGACCCATTTTGACTAGGCAAATCATGCGCTTCCTGTTTATTTATCCTGTCCTCTCGGTGTTTCAGGTATTGTTCAGAATCAACTCGTCAATTCGACTATACATATATTCGCTTTATCTTTGCTGAACTTAACTTTTGATTTTTATAGTTTTAGTGCGATGCCGGACCTTTGCTTAGATAAAGCCGTTTTGCTCAAAAAACAATTTTGAATAGTTTTTGGTTACTAACAAACTAAAACAATCCGTTATCAATCAATAATAATTCGGAAAGATACCTTTAATTTTGATATTACAACTTAATATGTACGTATGTCTAGTCATTATAACAATATTTTAGGTTATGTGTCTTGTAGCCTATACCTACGCGTAAAGAAGTAATGACCATGAGAAATATTAACAAGCCGTTAAGTAAAAACTTTCTGTATATAAGCGGTGTTTGATGTTCCAGTCAAATCCATCGGGCTGTCATATATGTAGTTCTTTATACATAAATAATTTTGCCCTCCAATAAATTAATTTTTTTATTTATATGCTAGTACAACAATTTATAATCTTTACTTAAAATAATTGGCTTAATCAGGGATCCGTACCAGAACTTTATCAACGAACAGTCAATCGATCGAATTCAAGTATATTTAAATTTAATCCAAATTTGCCTTTGGTACGTTATTTAAATAGACAGACGCAAGAGTAATTTCATAAGAGTTGTCTTGTAAGTTAACATAAAAAACTTTTCTTTCCAACAACTATGAGAGTGACGAAAAAAGGGTCAGCATTCTTGTTATCTATGGCTCAATGCCTACTAACACTGATAATATCTAAATTTTAGCTTTAGAATCCTAGAAGATCAGGGGGCGATGTTTTAAACACATTTTGGGCTATATCTTTATAATCAATTCACCAAAAATTTTGAAATTTTAATTTTGAATCCGTGAAAATAGCCTTTTTAAACAATCATCCACACAATACATAAAATATTTTTCATAATTGTTGACTGTCGAAATATGTGTGCGTCACAAAGACCTAACAGTTTGCCAAATTTCAAATTCCTACGTCATGTCCTTTTCGAGATAAACATCTGTGATAGACAGACGGACGAACGCACGATCTTATAAAAGCAATCTTATAAATATAATGGTCGCATCGGACATCGGCATTGAACCGATGCCTGCCAAAATCAAACCGCGAGTATTGTAATGATGCTTGACACAATGGAGGCATTGGCATCGGTTTCATTCTTTCGCCGATGCCTGCATCAATTGATAGGCGAAAGATAGGCAGCATCAAGCATCAAGTTCGTAGAAGAAATAAAATCTGTCATGGCATTTGAAGAAAAATTGGTTGAATTTGTGCAGACAAATCCGTGTTCATATAAAATAAAAAGTACAGATTATAAAAATGTCAATCTCTCATATTTTTCCATAATAAATTTCAGCACTTCACTACAATCTTTCTTTTTGACAATTTTTATGTACATTTTAATGTTATATTCTGTCGTAGTAGGCATCAGTGCCGATTGTGTTTCGGCCTTAAGGATTCCGTTTTTTTCCTTTTGTTGTACGGAACCCTAAAAATAGCAACAAAAAATAAGTTTTAAAAATCTTTATATATTTTGCAAAGGTTTTTTCCCTTTGTTCATTTAATACTTATAAAGAAAAAAATTACTACATACCTGTAAATGATTCTAAGATAGACTTCAATCCATATCGAAGCCTGATTTGGTATTTTTTTTTATGCAAGTCGAACACGGACATCATGGAGACAGTTTGAACGCATTGGATCGAAGTACCCAAGTCAAAGCGAAACAACAATAGCTACATACATTAAACGGTTAAACGAAATCTTAAATAGCGTCATTAAAGTTCGTTCGGAAATCATATCATCCAACCGTAGATTAGATGCACATGCAGTATTATCATCATGCTTTAATCCCTCGATGGACATAAAGCGGAAACAAACCCTGTTTCGTGAGACAGTTTTTAGTTCATTCCGTGACCTTCCGATTGATGTTACTATTGATCTTGCTATACGACGGGCTCCTTGTGGGTTTCATTTGAGGGCCTGCTTTGCTATGTTATTGCTGTTAACTCATGCTGCTTAGCTAATCTCCAAGGCGAAATGAAAGCATCAAATGCAGTATACATAGAAAGCTTTGCAATGCTAACCTCTTTTGTAGTTGAAATTTGTTTATGTAAGCATAACACCTTAAAACAGAGTTTTGTTTTTCCTATAAGTTTAATTTACTCGAATTACTTTTAAAAAATGCATCCGGATGCAATATGGGCGCTATTTTGTATGCTATGTTGTGTATACAGGGTGTTTCCTCCATGGTGGTACATATGTAGAGCAAGAGCTGATAGTAATTACCTAGGCAAACAAAAATTATATGGCAGGGGGGGGGGGCATATCAATAGTTTCGGAGTTACAGGGTGATTAAGAAAGTATGCTAGGTTTTCACAAAACACCTTGTATCTGAAAAGTACAAGTTGTACGATCACTGTCAATAGCTCATTGTATGCATGCATCATGGCCTTTCTAACGACTGCTCAACCAGCCGCGTACTTTCCACTCAGAAGCTAAACCGGTCTAAGCTAAAAATTTCAGATTTTCTAGTTTTTTTTCGAGTTTGAACAATTTTTGTTGTTTTTTTTTTGTACAAAAAGGTAGTTAACATAACTGTAAACTGTGGACTACTCTTTAATTCAACCTATTACACCCTATTACACCTGTGCTAACTGTGGTCGTTAAAGAGTTATTAGCTCATCCTATTCAGGTTATATCGAAATTAGGCGATATTTTTTTAAAATGACATGTTTCCAATCACAAAGGAACAAATTATCTTTGAGAATAGATTAAGAGATAATAATTCTTTAACAGCTACAGCTAGCACATAGGTGTAATAGGTCAAATTAAAGAGGAGCGGCTACAGTTTAAAATTAAAAAAAAAGTTCTGTTAAACACTTTTTTGTAAAAAACAAAAAAAGAGAAAATCCGGAATTTTTAGTTTAGACCCCAATAACTCCTGGTTGAGCAGTCGTTGGAAAGGCCATGAAATTCTGCATACAATG
Organism: Dioctria rufipes; assembly: GCA_963924295.1. Taxonomy (NCBI): domain Eukaryota; kingdom Metazoa; phylum Arthropoda; class Insecta; order Diptera; family Asilidae; genus Dioctria; species Dioctria rufipes. The sequence goes on from OZ002744.1 coordinate 327,244, forward strand.
AGCTCTTGACAGTGACCTTTTTCAGATACAGGATGTTTTGTGAAAGCCTAGCATATTTTCTTAATCACCTTGTAACTCCGAATCGGTTTATATGCCCACCCTCCTCCCATACAATTTTTTGTTTGGCTTGGTGAGTACTATCATCTCCCACTCTATGGACCACAATGGAGGAAAAACCCTTTATGTTTTACTCCATTATAATGACAGAGCTGTCGTAGCAAGCATTTAAGCTTAAACTTTTCCAAACCAAGCAGGAAACATCTTCGCAGCAAGCATCATCATGCTTTGAATAAGTTCTGTAGCAAATGCTCGCCATTATATAAAACCGAGTATCACAGCTGATGCTTGCTGCGTTTGCATTTTGGCCCTAAATGAAACATGAAAATGGAAACTATCTCCCCTTCCAAATGCATAAAATCTGGGAAAAAAAATTAAAATCGATAAATTCGAGTGTTCCTGACCTAACCCCATTCCCAAAATTTAGGCCATAAAGCAAGCATGGCAAAAATTTATAAAATAAAGTCTGAGCAAATCTATTGATCAACAAACAGACTAAATCAAAGTTCTTCCTTAGCTGAGAATTCTTCATATATTTTCGCTTATCAAGACTTTTTATCTTAATAGAATCCTGGTCCCATGGATTTTAATCATTTTTCGCGGACATAGGTAGGTACATAGAGTTTATATAATTATTTTGTGCCACGTTCTAACAATATCAATGCAACCTTTGTTGAATGTACCTATATAACACTAAAAAAGCATTCTAAATCGATTTACGTATTCTCTTCCAATTAGGTTAAATTACTGTCAACATAAAAGATGGTTTGCCGGACACACGCGTGAATACTTACAGCCTTCGATAAATTACATCTGATAATGTTCCACAATTTCATTGCGGGGTTATGTGCCTGATTTTTTCATTTAACTGGATTCGACCATTTCTCTTTTACACCCTGGAGTCGTTTTCCAATTAAGGGTTTCATTTGAGCAAACCGCACTAGTGTGAGTGATTTTGTCTCTAGAGAAAGTATTTTTCACTTTAGCTGAGCTAGCGTGCATGATGTGCACAATCGCAAATTTATTTTACAAATCATAGTGAGGACTGAGGACTCATTTCTTGTTTTTAATGGTCGCGTTTTAGAATTTATCGCGTGATATGATAATGCTGATAATTATAAATAAGATATGTACCTAGTTAGTAGGCTTGTGAGTTCTTGAAAAACGATGACTTTAAAATTAATTTAATTTATTGGCAGGGAATACTCTTAAAGAGTGAAATAAATTAAGGCAGCGAACTCATAAAAAAGGATATAATGAAACGTCTTTGAAGAAGCAGCTATAAGCTGTGTTCTTTTGTGTACCTTGTTCTAGAGTTCCCATATACTGAAGAGAGCAAATTGTTCTGTCCATTGAAGCGAACTATTTGCACTGTTCGCTTCATTCTTTTGTGAATCTTTTGTTCTGACCTGTTCTGCGGGCACAAAAGAACACAGCTATTATGAATCTCAATATATGAATAATGACCGAAGGAGACCAAAAAAATCTAAGATAATATGAGCTCTAGTTAGTCAGCTAGAATAATAATAGTAATGGTAACCTAATCTAAAACACTAATAAATTTATTTTCTTTTAACTTTAATCACTAAATATACAGAGGAATATGTGAGGAAAATGTGTTGATAGGCTTATTATTCTTGAATACCGTTGCTCCTACAGTGCAATTCCCTTTCGGTCCATACAGTTTTTATTTCTATACACTAGATGAGATCTAGAGAATATACTAAATTTGCCATTTGTAATTCGTAGAAATAATTCTGGTAGAGCAAAATAAATTGGACACCCACGCATAATATTAAAAGTTATTTTTATTTTTGCATGTCTGTCTGTCTTCACGATAACTTGAGAACGGTTGCACTTAGAGAGGTGACATATTGCACATGGCCTTTTTAAAAAAATTTTAGATATTCAAAATTTAGGCAAATCGGGTAACTCTTTCGTAGGGTTTCCATACAAAAATTTAGTTTTTATACCCTAGATGACATTAAAAGGGTATACTAAGTTTGTCATTCCGTTTGTATCACCTAGAATTAATGATAATAGATAATAGAGTTTTTACATGTGCGTCCATCCGCACAATAACTCAAGAACGCGTTCACTTAGAGGGTTGAAATTTTGCTAACAGGTTTTTTTTTTTTTAAAAAAAAGTAAATTTAAGTCTTTAGCTATTGTTGAGTTAATGCAGCTTTGTGAGCTAGTGCCAGTGGTTTGAGTAATACTCGCTTGTGGTTGAGGAGGTAATAGTTTAGTCTTGATCGTGACGCTACTCGCTTGACACTAGTTTTAGTAACACTAAGTAGTAGTTTGGACAGTACTATTGGATACGTTGTCGTAGTTGGATTGTGGCAACCAGGTTACCAATAACCGCTATGTCTTCTTCTGAAGGTAGAGAGTGTGTTCAGAAATAGGGTGAACCTGTGCCAGCTGCGGTAGTAGTGATGTAACCTGAAAGGACTTCCACTAAGGCGGCAGAAGTTTCAATGTTACTCGATATAACCTGAAGGAACTTCCATTAAGGCAACAGAAGTTTCAACGTGGCTGCTGGAAGTTCTCGTTATTACTGATTCTGCTAGAATCTCCGAATGATCAACTTGATAACTGGAACAAATTTGATTGTGATGTCGTTCGGTGTACTCAATAGTACTTGCAACTCGCTAGTAAGGACATGTTAGCTAAAAGATGCTGAAAAGGAAAAGCTATTTATTTTCCATAAAAAAAGGGCATCGGTGATGTCCTAATAAGTGTTTTGTTTAGGTCGCCAGAGATCTGGAGCTTGTTCTACTTATTTAATAAGACTTCGGTACCATTTGATAAACAAATTTATAATTTGAACTAAACACTTTTCGATTTTCGCATGATATAAAATTTTTTTACAATTCTCGGGGCCTACCTAACTAAATCCTTTTATCGCCAGCAAGATATCTCAAGGTATTTTAAATGGAATTTATTTACAGCAAATACAACGGTGTTTGCAATCTATCGAATGTGCAGTTCGGGACGAAAATATCGCCACAAGTTCGAGCATGTGCCGAATCGGGCAACTCCTTTGTAAGGTTGCCATACAGAAATTTCTTTTTTCACTATATATTTGGACACTGCCTGAGAGCGCGTCGACGTAGAGAGCTGAAATTTGGTACAAGGTGTTTTTATAGCAATAGTAAATAAAGTTTCAAAAATGGACTAAATTGGGTAACCTCTTCTTGGTGTTGCCATATAAAAATTTTGGTTTCTTACATATACTGCGAAAACGATCAGTCCTAGACATTTTTATTGTACTTAAAAGTTCTTCAGCATATAAAATCCTATAAGATTGGTTGAATTCGCTGTGCGAGCTATTGTATTTAAGAAGAACCTACATACATACAATTTTGGGTGTAAATTTTATCGAGATTTCTCTAAATACTGTATGCTTCGCAAGCCAAACAGGGCAAGCCAAACAGGGCTTGCGAAGCATACAGTATTTAGAGAAATCTCGAAAATTAAGCCAACCAAGGCAATCTCCTACGGCGCTAACATTGTTAAATAATTTATGGTGCACATTTTTAGTGTACTGAAGATATACGAAAAGCTGAACCCGGTCTACATTCCGCGGCAAATAATTTTTATCAAATAACTGTGTGAGACGACGTTTTTAAGTTCTAATATTTATAATGGCGTACCACGCAATTTCCACAGAAAAAATTTGAATAAAGAATTATCTACTTTCTACTCTTTTCAAACATCATCACCGCTTTTCTTGTTCTCTCTTATAAATGCGATCCCATGGTTCGTCATACACGAGGATAGATTGAACCTATCCCCTATGGGAAAGGTCCAAAATTCACTTGAGAGTTGCTCTGGAGTGTGAGTTTAAGATCGGGAACTTATAGACCTATCCCCAAGGGTTAAATTCTGGAGTTCTCTCATCTAGCTCTCCAGAACACAAAGGTTTGATAACTGAGGCTATTTTCTATGAGTCCAGATCCATTGCTCGATTTGATATTGCTCCCAGAAAATCCAGTTCAAAACCTAGACAGTATTTGGAACAAAATAGAATTTTATATTTTTTCGAACGTTAGTTTTTCTGTCCATACTTTGATATGTTGCTTCTACTGCGAACTAAAGCAGACTGATCACTTAAGGTATTCTACATCGAAAGCTATACGCTACACGCTACAAAATTCAAGCTACAATTTTTAGTTTGAACATACGGCATATCGTAGAACCTGCTACATAGAGAGCTTTAAGCCAGGGGTGTCAACGAAAACTTTTGCGGCCCGGCCCATATATTGGCACACAATAATATATAATAAATAAAAACTAAGAAAGCGCAGATTACATGCAAAGAAACAGAATGGAAAATGACTCATTTCCTTAAATAAATGAACAGAGGCGGAGTTTTTAGATTTTACTCTCATAAAACTTCCCGCGCTTTTGTGAAACAGGTTTTTCTGAAATATTGAGAGAATTACCCCAATGTTTATTGCTATAATCCTGTGATATTTGAACAGCACGTGCTTCATTCGTTTTGCTCTGAAGAGATTAAGTGGGAGAAACTCATGCTGAATTCTCTGATATTTTTGGGAGAAATGGGAATTTTAGTTGACAGAAATTTTACATCTCCTTTCAGCACGTGTGCCAAAGCGGTATTTATCTTTTTCTAAAAAAATTAGGAAAGTATGACCCGATGTACATTATTATGAATAGTTTGACAGGATTTTGAAGGTATTCAAGAAGGTTTTATTATTCGGGTAATCCTACGTTCTCTCAATTTTTCTTTCTAACTCGTTGTCTATACTTGTCGCACTACAATCATAAGTAAGTTGTTTTACCCCACCATTCATGCAAAAGACATAAGTATATGTTTCTTTCTTGAAAACACGAAAAATTTCCAATTTTTTTCCTCTGGCTTATCTTTTCATTAGTTAATCTTTGACTATAGTCTTGTACGGATTTGTGCACGTAAAATATTTCGCTTTCGGAAAATAAGACGTATAGTTTATATAGGATTATTGCTTTATTCATATTACGCTTATTGATTTGGTCAGTTATTTTGTAGGGTAAGTTAATGTTCAAGAAAAAAACATTGATATTTTATTAAAATGTTTTATTATTTTCTGTTAACAACTGCTTATTTATTCCAGCCCTTTGTATTCAGTATGTCTATATCGAAGCCAAGTGGTAGTAAAACTAAACGAAAAATCGCTGACGAACATCGAATATTCCAAGTAAAATGGAAATTAGAATATTTTTGCTGTGAAGTAAAAGATAAAATAATCTGCTTGATATGTAAAAATGCTATTAATTTACCAGTTATATAATATTAAACGTCACTACGAGCAACATCATTCAAAATATGATAATTATGAAGGATTAATGAGACAAGAAAAGTTGAAAGAGCTCAAGTTAGGTCTGAAAAAACAACATCTAATGTTTAGTAAAGTATTGCAAGAAAGTGAAGCGGCAGTACATGCAAGCTACGTCTTGTCCGAGTTGATAGCTAAACACTCGAAGCCTTTTACTGAAGGTGATTTCATCAAGAAATGCCTAATTAAAACTGGAGAAATTGTTTGTCCTGAAAATTTGAAGGCTTTTCAAACAATTTCTTTGTCTCGAAATACAGTTGCGGAGAGAGTTACTGACTTGGCCGCTAATTTAAGTGATCAGTTCAAAGCAAAATCATCTAGTTTCGAAAGTTTTTCCATTGCCTGTGACGAGAGTACGGACATTGGTGGCATAGCTCAATTAGCTGTGTTTCTTTGTGCTTGCGACACGGAATTTAATAGTTTTGAGGAATTATTGGAACTAATACCGATGCGTGGTACTACTACAGAACAAGATATATTTAATTGTGTTTTTGAACTTCTGGAAAAATACAATCTACCTCTGTTAAAATTAAATTCTGTAACTACAGATCCCGCTCCTTCAATTACCGGAAAAAACAACGGTTTCGTAGCATTACTACGAAAAAAACTAAGTGAAATTCACGGCTTAAAAATTCATCATACGCATTGTATTATACACCAAGAAGTACTATGCACGAAGGTAATAAACATGGAGAATGTTTTATCATATATAAAAAAAGTTAGAAATTTTATAAGATCTCGAGGCTTAAATCAGCAACAATTCACTGCTTTCTTAAGTGAGTTAGATAGCGCATATTCAGGTTTGTCCTACTATACCGAGATACGTTGGTTATCTTGCTCCAAGATTCTCAAACAATTTTAGGTTTTAAAAAGAAGTATGTCAGTTTTTAAAAACTAAAAATCAAGACACAAGCTTGTTTTCCGATCCAATATGGTTGCAAGATTTATCTTTCATGGTTGATATAACCAAACACTTAACCGATTTAAATTTATCGTTACAAGGAAAAGATCAGATCATTACGAACATGTTTAACATAATTAAAGCATTCAAATGTAAGCTAGTTCTTTGGGAAAAGTAACTGAAAAATGAACATTTATCGCACTTCCAGACGTGCAACATGAACAAATCAAATTTTGATGATACTGCATCGTATTAAAAATATGCAGAAAAAATTTCAAATCTTAGAACTGAATTTGAAACAAGATTTAAAGATTTTAATTCTTTGGAAGACAAATTTTGTTTGTTTTCTTCGATTTTCTCAATAAATATAGACTCAGTACCCAGTGATATGCAAATGGAGGTGATCGAGATTCAGTGAATTTTACAAATATTTACCAGCCAGGTTTGAAAATACTCGAAAATTCGCATATGAAATTATTTCCATGTTTGGAAGTACTTATCGGTGCGAGCAGTTATTTTCATTCTCCTATTAGAAACAGTATTAATGACGCTCATCTTGGGTCAGTTTTGAAAGTAATCACTGCGAACAAAATTTCTCCCGAAATAGGAAAGATAGTAGTAGAGAAGAGATGTCAAGTGTCAGGACGTAAAGCGGGAAACACAGTGCTAACTTTTCCAACCTCGACCTCAGTAAAACTTTAAGAACCTCAACCTGGTGAACTCTGCAAATTTTTATAACTCACAATGCGAGCTTTGACAATTTCCGTATGATAGCAGTTAATTTGGTTGTTGGCTTGAAAATTCAAATTTTTTTGTAATAATTTACTACAGTAGGAACAACTTTTCACATTAAATATGCTTCCCAAATTTTTTTCAAAAAATTTCCCGTACACTTTTTCCCGATAACAAAAATTAGCTGTCAAAGCTGACAAAGTTTCAGCAGAGTAGAGAGTAAACATACTCGAATTCAACCTCAACCTGATCGACCTCACCAACTTTGCCATTAGCTTCTTCATAACCTGATCCTATATACATATTCTACAGAACTGTCAAAGTTGAGGCTGAGGTTGGAAAGGCTAGCACTGTGTTCCCGCTTAAACATTAAATTTTTCTTGTTTTGTTTTTTTTTTTTATATATATATATATGTATGTTTATTATAATGTATTATTCAAAATAAACCTACGTTTCTATGAATATTGATTCTTCTTTTGCGGCCCACCTAAAGATAAACCTTGTTTGTTTGGCCCAAGTTAGCCTTTGAGTTTGACATCCTTGCTTTAAACTATATGGTGTTGCTAGCTTCATTCAAATGAAGCTGTAGCTGATGTTAATCAAATTTTTAACTTTGTAGCTGTAGCTGCAATAACACCAAAACACCAGTAAAATTCAGCGCCATATTTAAGTTATTTGGGGATTTACTTATATACATGTTAGGGGGATTTACCAACTTACTAAAAAAGTATTTGGGACTATTTTTGATTTTAAATGTTAATTATGAGTCGAAGCAAGTATTTTTTACAAGGCTGATGTAAATCATGTTAAGTTGTCAATACGGATATGAAGCTAGCAGCCTGTAGCGGTAATTGTAGCAGCTTGCGCTTCATGAAGATGAAATAGAGCTTCGTGTAGCTTGTAGCTCTCGATGTAGATTGGGCCTTACAAACTAACATTATTTCTATTTACTAATACTTACAAACAATATGCTCACGCTGCACAAAGTAGACTTTGAGAAATTGGAAACGTTCTTACCCGGATAGTCATAAATGACATAAGCGACAAAACAACAATGTGCTACCAGGGTAATATTTGGGTCAACACCGTCCAAAGCAGATAAAGTGCAGGTTCCTCAAAAAGTGCACTCACGTCGTCACAGATTTTTTACTGGGTGGGTGGTATACATCTAGAATACGACCAATATCAAAGAAGCACATCAATTTTTTTTTAGCAAGATGGCAACCCTAGTCAAAGCTTAGATTTGTAGTAAAAAGCACTTCAAGAACAATACCTACCTTATATTGTATAGGAGTGTGTTTATTTTAAGAAGTTTTTGGATAATATAAATGTTCGAGCCTTTTCTCAATCGAATATAATCAATATGATTGTTATTATTATGAAAACAAGTTAATATCAACGTTTCCTAATGTGGATGTAGTATTTCGAATGTATTTAACTATTCCCGTCACGAATTCATCTGGTGAACGATTCTTTTCTATTTTGAGTGAATAAAAATTTATATGAGAAGTAAAAAGTCTATCTCAGAGGCCATTATCAGCATTATCATCTATAATCATAAAATCGCCTATAGGGCATCGATATCCTGGCCCTGATGCTTAGTGTTTAATCCGTTTTTTTTATTCCGATTTTCTTGCAAACAGAAATAATTTCAATTTCCATCTCTAGTTAAAAGGAATTGAAGTGTTGTTTTATGTGATTATCATGAATTATACTAGAACTTCTGAGCAATAATATAATGTAATGCTTAAGCTAGTACAAATGAAATAAATAACAAAATACAAAAAACACAGTTTTCATACTCTGCTGTTATTATCCTTAATATTCAATAGATTTTTTTGATGTCAGTTGAATTCAATAGAGCGGAAACAATCTACCTTGGTCTAACGATCACGGAATGTAATGAGGTGCTGGCTACCAGCAGTTGGTTGAAGTCTGAGGACTGGGGGTTTGTTGACGGGACAGTTGGTTGGTTCTGGATATATTTATACTTCCCTTATTAATGACAACTGTTAAATCAACCATTTTATAATTCATTGTATGTTTTCTGCGCGGTTTTCGAAATTAGGGAGTACTGCTCTTGAATTATTGTACATAAGTTCACTTAATCAGTTCCATATTTTAACATTTAGCATTTAAATAAAAATGAAGTTGTCTGGATTATCTAGTGAGCGGTCTAGGACCAGAAGGCTATGGATAGGTCATACTTAGACAAGCAAAATATTGTATGGGTGGTGAAGGGTAAATCGACTTGCGCAACTAACACCCCCGCAAGCTCCGCCGGGCGGGGGCCCACTAAAGCCTACAAAATTAATATATTCTGGATTAATAAGCAGTTAGATTCACTCAATTAAAATTCGGTTTCTGAATAAAAATTATATTAACTCTGTAATGATTTCATTATTTTAGTTCCATCTAAGGTTTTCATACCATCATAGGCTTTGAGAAGCTGGAAATACGCTGGCTAGACAGCAGTGATGATACAACAATAAAAAAGTCGAGAATTTTTCTATTTATATTTTGTATTTAAACGGAGAAAAAAGGTACGCCTGAAACTGAAACACTGTAAATTATTTTGTTGGTAATATTTGGCGTTCGGCGTACACGCTGTTAGCTGTTAACTTTAGAATATTAGATAAATAAGCAATGAACGAAAATTAAAATATCTATAAGAACAAATTTTTCACGTTGAAAAGTTTTGAAATTCCTTCAAGCTCCCAACACTGTTGTACGGTGAACTCGGGCGAATATTCCCGGCTATTTATGTAGGAAGCTTTTTCCCGTTTTGCTTTGGCTTGCTTAAGCGTTTTCCTTTTAATATGCTTTCGTGAGCATATACTGAAGCTACCAGTGGTTTTTTAACAGGTTTAATGATGAATGCAGAAAATCTTAACAAATAATTTTGGCAATCCAGATCTTGGCAAAACTGCTTGTGGTACCCACGAAACCTTTTTATTTTTTTGCTCAACTCAACTCTGGCTTGGAGTGAAGGCACTGTTGGGAGATAGTGGGTATTCTCCCATTATGTGGGAGTTTGTGGCCTGAAAAAACTTACAAGGGGAGAAGGGGATAATTTCGTCTCTCCGTACAAAATTATGGGAAACACCATACATCCGAAATTATTTCCTTACAATTGACACAAAAAAAAAATTTTTCCTGCGCAAGTATGTTAATTTACGGGGGGACCCATACATCCTTAGTTACGCCACTGGGTAAATACCAATAGTTTCGGAGATAACACGGGACTTAAAGATATTTGGGTATCTTTTTATAGATCACCCTGTAACTTCTGGACGTTACACCCTATGATGATACCTTAAAATTTGTTCGATTGACAATCGTTGGACCTTACCATTGGTTTTAAAATTTTCCCTTGCTAACCTCCGTTGTGAAGCTTAAAATTTTTCATATTGGATTTCCGAAGCACAAAAGCTTAGCTTTAAAAAGATCTATCACACTCTTTGGTTTTGCACTTTTTCTTATGCATATCCAGTGAAAAAGTTCAATTAGTGCCAGAGAGTAGGTAATTATCTTTTGGGAATGAGCTTCTTAAGCCATTTTCGTTGGTTATGTTCAAAAAAAGATTGTGACAGGTCTTTCAAAGCCAAGCTGGGCTTCGTAAATCCATTATGAAAAATTAGTGTTGATGACGCATTTTTTGATAAAAATAGTAGTTAAATAAAAAAAAAAACAGTTAATCAAACAAATTTCATAGTATCCTCAGGGTGATCTATAAAAACATACCCAAATATCTTTAAGTCGGATTATCTCCGAAACGGTTAAGACTTACCCTTCACCACCCATACAATTTCTTACTTGTCTAAGCATGACCTATTCATAGCCTTCGGGTATCAGACCGCTCACGGGGCACCCTGTATATTCCAGCTATATCATACTAATCCTTCCAAATCGGATTTCACCTTTTATATTTTTCTTTTTTTACATTATTTAAGGTTTTTTGCTTGGGTAAATTGAAACTTCGGTATGTTGTAATTATAGAGACTCAGCGCACATGAATAGGATTCTGTTAAAATTTTAAAATTTACAACCAAACTTGCAAATTGTGCATTTGATATTCTTACAAGTATTTTGATTTCTTTTTCTAATAAGAAAAAATTATTCTGAGAAACTTGAGCGTTGATTACAGTGGGAAAGCTTCTTGATCTTTTGAGTTAAATCGCATGCGTAGATAGTAAACTCATCGAACTCCCACGAAAAACTCATCGAGAATAGAAGGTTGCGATATTCTTATGAATTTAACTCAATCTTTAGGTTGTAACTTATTAAGGCGAACCATTTCGTATTTTTAAATAAATAATGTGGAGGTGAAGAGTTATTATAATCCCATAAATTTTCAATTCAAGAGTTGTTATAATCTCACAATTGTCGCGCAACTAAAAATTCATGGGCTAAGTTATATCTGTCCAATTCTTATAAGTCTGTCATGATTGGACACTTTTTTTGAGCTGCGTAATCACGTAATCAACAATGGTTTGTTGTTTTCAGACGGGCGAGCCTATACCTACATATTTAAATTGAAATCACGCGAAAATATTAAATACAAATCATTGTGCCCCACTTTTTTCTTCAAAACTCCAGGCCGGAATCTCTAATTCAATGCCAATGAACGTTTGCTCTATCCAGGAATATCTAATTACAACACCAGCTTTTGAGAAAACAGGAGATTAACTAAATCGATTTTTCGTAGTTATGCACCCTAAGGAAGGAGTAATCATGGAGCTATGGCTATGGGTCTCCAATTTCTATTTGGTGTAGGCTGGCACAGTCCAAATACGTTCATATTTATATAAGTTTGCAGAAGAGTGTGTCAGACAGAAAATCTAGTGAAAGTGTGACATTCAAATAGAAACCATTTTTCATACATAGGTATACCTGAAGCCCTATAGCAACATCGTGCCTATGTGTACACAACAAGCATGTAAAGGATTTGTGTACTCGGCACATGGTAAGGAAAAGGGAAATTTTTTCGTCGTGGGGCATACTACCTACCTACCCTAGTGATGTATGACTATTCACAACTAGATATATTTTGCAGAAATGTCCTCCCTTAGGGTAAAATTATTTTCCGTAATCTCCAAAAACCCGAGATTCATTTAGGGGTGTGACATGTGCAAATTTTATTTGTATAAAATTTTACTTCAATTTCCTTGCTCGGGTTTTACTTATTGTGTTTTACCTCTTAAGAGTGACAAAGAGTTTTGTAAATTCTAAATTATATGAGCCGGTGGAGTCAATAATTTCAAAAACATTGCTAAGTACCATAGTGAACTAAGTCAAAAGTTATAGTTACAGCTACTGATGGCAGTGAGCCTTTATCATTGTCAACAAAAGATGTCCATACCTTTTATGGACTGAGGTGCGAAACATCAATTTACTCTACACGATGGAAAGTTGACTTACGCCACTCTAATTCTCATCGGTTCATATGTCTGATGATAAAAATGGGAATGCTATTTGGCAACCTTCAGTAGTACCTAGTAGTAGCAAAAAAAAAATTTCACCATTCTCATGTTCTGTTATCTCAATTGAAATTCTGTCCTAGAATGGAAAACCATTCTCACATCTGGGCTGGGGCTGGCCGTACAGCGTTAGCTTCATTGGATATTGTCCAAAAGAGAGCCTTTAAGCTCATTGAGAATTTGGCAATAACTTGACATATCGACTCACCCGAGCACCGCCGCGATGTCTTTCTTTCGCTACACGCATGGCTAATGTTCCGATAAAATATCTAGTCTGATCCCTTGTAGATTAATTCCTGCACGCAATACTCGCGCTGCAAGCCGCGCATATCCTCTCATCCTTCAAAATACTTTCTGCCGTACAGTAAAACTCCGTGATGCTTTCTTATCTCGAACTGTGCGAATATGGAACAGTCTGCCATTATGTGTTTTTCCTTGGGTTTACAATCTGCGAAGGTTCAAGAGTAACATACATCGGCACCTTCGCTACTTTCCTCATATCCCCTAATTCTTTCCGTATATCCCTCTGCCATGCTGTGCTTTGCACCATAGGGTATCCCCTGAGCTTGGCTTAATAATATAAAAAAAAAAAAACAATCATCATTGATTACTTCTATACCCACCTATCTGAATAGGACACAAACTTTCAATAATTGTATTATTTGCTGATTTGAACTTGCTCCTTTCTAAGCATTTACACACAAAACAAAATGAAAGTCATGATATTGATAAATCACTATGAGGAAATTTCAGGTCTCGAATACAAGAAATTTCAATTCAATTCAAAAGTTTGTTTGACTAATTTGTAACGAGAATTAACAATTCAACACTTTGCACTTCTGATATTAAGTTGTTGTCGCTATTTTTTAGATGACGAAGAAAGGTACTTTCTCAGCGCTGCCTTTTTTATAATTGGGATTTTTGCAGTATAAGTTTGGTTTCATTTCTTATAATACTTAGATATAGATTATTGCAAGTGATGTAAAAGTTATTATTTTCAAGTTAAACCTTTTCAGCGACGACATTTGTCCAGTTCTTTTTGCTAATTTCCATATTTTCCCAATATGTAAGTCTAGAGTAAATATTGAGTATGCATAAAATGTATAATAAATAATAAGGATAGAAATTAAACTCAAAATTTATATCCAAATATGATATATTCAACTTAAAATAAATTATTGAGAACGATCCAAATTATTTCTTTTATTTCAATGTTTTTTATTTATTTCTTTTTAGGATTCCATACCTCGAAAGGAAAAAAGACGGAAAATCACTCTTGCGTCCGTCCGTCTGTCTGTGATAGACTTTTTCTCGAAAAAGACGTTACGTAGAAATTTGAAATTTAGCCGAATATTAGGTCTCTGCGATGCGGACATATTTGGACAGTCAAAAATTTTGAAATACTTTCTTTTTTAATGGGGTTGAGTTGTGCAGCGTTAGTATAGGTTATAAAGTCATAGAAAATAAGAAAACTGCCGCTTTTTTCGTCAGTCTCATAGTTGCTGAAAAAAAAAATTTTTGTTTTTGTATTAACTTATAAGACAACTCTTATCAAATTACTGTTGCGTCCGTCTGTTTGAATATTATTCATTTATCATAGACAAATTTGGATTAGATTTAAATATACTTCAATTCGTCGACTGATAGTTGATAAAGTTACGATGGTACGGAGCCCTGATTGCGCGAGCCCAACTTGCTCTTTACCAGTTTTTTTTTTTATTTATTTATATAGGTATACATATATAATATTTATAGAAAAAAATTTACATTTTCCAGATTTTCGCATCAAACAGTACTGTAATGAACAGCTCACCATTGGTTATGAAGTATCGCCAGATATCCATATAGATGAGGCAGTACCAACGAAAGGAGAGCCTGTAGCTGAGGCACGGTTTCAGCCCCAGGAACAAAGCTATCACTCCTTAAAAATTCTGACAACATCTGATGATGTTGAAATTGTTCCCGGCTTATTAAATAGTGCTTCAAGAAAACGTAAAATAAAGCTTCAAACGGCAAAGAGTGAAGAAATTAAAAAAGAAAAGCCGGGCGTATATTCGCAAGTATTGACATTAAAACTATGTATAAATTTATGAAATATTTTATTAACAAAATCATTTTACGGTTTCAGGATTTCAAAATACTAAAAATACTTCCAAGTAATTTAGATGATTTCAACGACATCGAACAAATAGGGGACGAGATTTATTTTCGCACAAACGATGAAATTCTAAATACACGCGAACAAACTGTCTCAACACAACCTCATCTGCCAACAAGGCAAACGTTTTACAGCACAACTTTAAACGATGACATTCTTCCGTCCCCACACTCAACGTCTAACTACCTTGAGAAACTGCAAGAAAGTACGGTAACATTACACAACGGTGACGATTACACGGGAGTTAATCAAAATAATAAGTTCGAAAACATCACTCTGATTATTCGGGAGGGTGAGCAGTACATTATTACATACCCTATTCCAAGAATACTTGACAATATTAGTGTCAATGCATCCACAAGAACTCCCCATTCAACTTCATACCACATATCAGCGCCAGATGGCAGGTCCACTGTTTCTGCACCCACAGAAGCTTCTTTGAAAAGTACTTTCCTACTACCCTGGCCATTTTAGTTTTAATTAAATTTTTGCATTTCCAGATACTGTGTTTGCTGAGCGCGAGGAACGGGACAACATGTCTAACAGTAAATATTTTGAAGCTGAGGAACCAAAGTCTGAAGTACCACCAAAATTAGGTGATATGTCAGCCGAAGCAACCAATAATGAGTATGAAGGCGTAAGTAGTGGTGGTGGTGATCATCGGCTTTCAGAATTGTCAGAGAATTTCTATGACGACGATGACGATGAATCTGGTAGGACGAGCTATTCGAGTATACAAAGAACATTTTACGGAAAGCCACTGTTACATGGATTTGCCATGTCCCCAGGCTATCCTAAGTTTTACATCGGAGACTATGTTTGTAAGTGGGTAATATCAGCACCAGCTGAGCAAAAAGTTCGTGTGACCATCTTGGACTTATCGCTTAGATGTATGTATACATTTAGTGTACTTTTGTGAACTTATTTTTTGTTAACAAGCTTGGAAAAATTATATTAGATGACTGTAAAGACTTTGTGGAAATAAGAGATTTGAAAATTGGAAGGAGTCTTTATAACACCTGCTTAGAGTCCGTTCGTCCAATGGAGATTATCAGTGATTCCAATCAAATTGAGGTGAGTAGAAGGCTGGTGTTAAAATGTATATTCTTTCAAATATTATTATTATTAGATTATAATGAAATCAACGACGAGATTTGCATATCCTAAAAGGGGACTTTTGTTACACTATTCGGGTAAGTATTTAATATATTTTAATAATTGTACAAAAACTAGTATTATATAGGTATAATGTGTTATTGTACGCAGTTTGTGACCAAAAATTTTATGTTTGGTGCAAAAGCAATAATTTGGCTCTCAATATCGGTAAATGTGAGGTTATGACTTTCCACAGGAATCAGAAACCAATCACCTATGATTATGTACTCTCCGATTCGCCGTGTGGGTGCTCTTTGATTTGGGTGTCAAATGTGACCATAGCTTAAATTTTATCTCCCACATAAACTACATGGTATCAAAGAGTAGTTCTATGCTGGGCTTTATAAAACGTTGTTAATGAGAGTTCCCGAATCCCACCACAAATTGCGTTTGTACACTTGCTTTATAAGACTTCTTTTTGAATACACTAGCCAGTCTACCCTGGAATAATTCATTGATTCCTCCATCTTACCGATGTAACTTTTGTGCATCAATTCTTAAACGCGAATATTGATTCTCTGCTGCTACTTATCAAAATCTCTTTCCATGATAGTAGGCACAATTTGAGAAGGTTACCTGTGTTGCATGTTTACTCCGCAATGTCTAACTTTAGCATGTATATTAAGGCCAAGCATTTTGTTTTTGACGTTTCTAAGCATGTTTAAGAAAAAAACATATATATAATATACTTAGATTTCTGTTTCTATGTCGCATTGCATGTCATTTCATCCAGTGTTCGGTTTATATTTAGGTTAACGTACTAATACTAACACCGACTAAGTGATGAAACGCATTTATTGTTTACCGTTTTTTTATTAATACAGCGAGCTTGTGTTAGCTGGTTCTGATAGTCAATATTTAAGGAGGTATCGTACAAGAAGTCCAGAAATTTTAAATGTATAAGTGAACAATAATTTTACAAAACACTAAAATTGAATGAAAATATACACTTCAAGCTTTAGAAACCACACTATTTCAAATTTCTAATGTTCTAATGTTTAATAATAATAAACTTCAAAAAGTCGATGAACTCTCGGAACTATTGAATGTTTACATGTTTACTTTCAGAAACATCAAAGCAAGTCTAATTAGGTTTATTCCGATTGTCAGTGAGTAGCTTATTCACGTAGACTGTATTCGTTCGATATCCCACTTCCTTGTTAGTTAGTTATTCAATGGATCAGAGTTTTACTCAGCCGGCAGTGCTCATAAGACAGTTAGACGCTAGATGTAAATCATTTTCAACTGTACAAACTGGAGCCCTTGTTTTTTAATAGTTATATAACAAGAGCTATGATTGCTTAATATTGTTTAGTATCGTCCAGTCACTCGTTCTTTTACAGTTGGAGCATAAACCCCATAGAAAGACGAATTCCATCTTAAATCTTTTCCTGGCGATCGCATTGCCTGCAAATATAAGGGCGACCACATTTTATTCCGCTGGTTTTTTCTTGCGGTCATTAAAAAATCGATAACCCGTTTATTCCTGTAATTAATTCATCTATAAAATATACCCGAATCATTGAATAAAGAACTAAGCAGGAAGCGCCTTAATGACTAAACCTTAACTCACAAAATGTAGTGGTGTTTTAATTCAAATTTTTGAGAAAAATTTTCCACCGTAATTAACTATTTTCAGCACTAGGGTGTGTGAGCCCACCACCGCCGAAAAATGGTCGTCTGGTAAATCGAACAGAGATGGCAGCATTTTATGAGTGTCAAACGTCATTTGTGTTCCCTGATTCTGGTGTCAACAATCGTCAGCTGATGTGTACGGAGCGGCATACTTGGGACCGAATTCTACCCGATTGTGTAGGTAAGTTCAAAATAATTACATTTAATTAAACACGCATTAATATCAGATGTACATTTTCATGTTTTACTCGTTTCTATACTCTGAAAAATATCGATTTTATGAAAATGAGTAGTGCTGTGAATTTCTTTCTTTTGCGCGGTACTGCAGTTTCTGGTTGTAGCACGGCAAGTTATGATCTTGCATGATTAATTATATTCTTTGTTATCGCAAGTTGTCTTATCACTTTGTTCATTACCACATCAATCAAATTTTTGATTACTCTAACGCGTCGTTTCAGTTTTCATTCCCTACAGTATATTATATACATAACATTCAAAAAATCTACTCTGGGTGTTTCCTGTAAAAATCCAAAAACGATTTACGTACATCAATTTACACCAGTAAGATTTGTCGATGTGCTCACTGTATCAGACAGAAATATTTAGTTCTTTGCACGTTTTTTTTATCGCGTGTCTTCTAGTGAGAGATTCCCACGCAAATAAGAAATACCTCTCTAGTTTTCTTCATCCTATTTTCGGAATTATGAAAGCAATGCAAAAATCCTGTACATAAAAACTTATTAATTATTGAGTTAATTTCTGACAACATTGGTTCGCGATGTATTTTTCTTGAAGTGGTTTATGTCACGGTAATTAATAAACAAACATTCCAAGAAAGAAGAGTTTCTTAAATCTGAAGCAGCTCATCGAAGTTTATGTTTAGTGCAAAATCTTCTCTTCCTCTCTGTTGCTTATATTTATTTTGCTGCGATTCACTAGGCTAGTTATTATATAAGCATATTTTTTTGTAAAGAACAACAAAAGATAATTAGATTTTAAATTATCACTGTTTGCAGAAATGAGGCTTATGCTCTTATTGGAATTTTGGTACTCTTTATTTCGCTTATCACCATTCCTGTTTTTTTTCTCTAAGACTCATATCTACACCGTCCTTGAGAACCAGGTTAGACATATATATACATGTACGTTGTAATTATGTCGAATTAAAGACATAAATAATTGTTTTTTACCCGCAAGGGATGTCTGCATAAATGCTTCTGCGGAAGCGTATTATGCAGCCAAGCTTCTCTATCGAGAAGTTTAGAGTGGATGGCGGCGGGATTACTCTGTATATATGTGTATATATGCATATATATCGGATAGTTCCCCAAAGCAGTAAACCCGATTCATGTTAATGTTAAAATTACGTGAGAAATTTAAGTAGGTTAAAATCACTTTATTAAATCTTATCAGTGTTGTTCCTAATAAGCTCCCATACTTGAGACTTGTGCTTCATGTTAGTGCTCTCATTCTCAGTACCTCGGAGCCGCGAATATTATCATTTAGTGAGTTGTTTGGCCACCTTCTCGGCCTGGCCAATTATTCAATTGATGCGGCCAGTCACGTAGCACACTCTTCCCCGAATCTATACTGAAGTCCATTTTAATTCATTTCATAAACATAATAACACAAGAGAAGAGTGTCAGACTCTTTGGAAAAGTACTGACGAGTGATAATTGTATTAAATATATAATTAATAACAAATGTTTGCTGGGTGAAATACTTGAAAGTTTCAAAATTGAAGTGATACTAAAGTTTGTGCAGTGTAATTTTTTTTACTTGAAATAATATCCGAGAATTTTTTTATTTTTATTATATTCTGCATAGTTTAGCTGTTTCTTTTTAATTTTGAGTGGGTTTTCTTCTTGTTAAATAATCTATCATTTAAAAAACCACTTGCAGAAGAATTGGCAATATCCGGAAGTGGCATTATCTCCAGTTTCAATCTAGGTTCACGAAAAAAAACGTCCCCTCATACCACAAATATGTCGGAGAAAGAAGCTGATCTCGTTTATGGTAATTTTGTTGAGTTTTCATTTAACCCTCTGCTCATATTTTTACTAATATTTTTCTTTTCTTTCTACTCATTCGTCATTTTAAAGATATCATCATACCTGCAGTGATTATTTCCGGGCTGTTCATTGCCAATGCAATAGTTTTTGTAATTATTTTGAGGTATCGACGAAGGTTTGTTCAAATTATTGTTCCTAAATTTTTCGTTGGGAATGCAAGCTTTATGTGTTTTTGAGGACTACGAAATAAATAGGCAGAATTTTTTAATTTTTTTTTCTCTGAGATCTCAGCCTTCTGGAAATATGTAAATGAAATGCGCATGAGATAAGACATCAACTAAGCTTTAACTGAGCCGTTCGCCGCAACTAGTATTTTTCGTTTTAGCATTTTTCGATCCATTGCACAATTATACAAATCCCGTGCTGCTTTAACAAAGACACCCGGAACATCCCGCTAAAGTGTACAAACTGTACCCAAGGAATGTAGCAAAGCCGGGCGTCTTCTCCGGCATGCATGCTTCAAAGAAATGATGGGAAAATCTTAAGGTGATTCCCTAGAGAATGTTAGGATCAATGATTATGATACCAAAATGCGGCGAGCTTAGTGACATATGCGGTATGCCCTGAAAATATAATTGGATCACGGCACCACAGCCTTATATTCCACATAAATGTATGTTAGTGGCCAATTAAAGAAATTCCTTTTGACTTATTGCCCACAAGATAATATCAGCAATCGCTCTTGCTTATCTATCTTTTACAGCTACTTTTAAATTTCTTGTTCACCTGTCAAAATTGATTAATTATCGCTTTACTTGAACCCACTTTTGGTCTTACCATGACATATCGCTGTTACTTTGCTACGCGTACTGTGTGCGTGTTGAAAATTTATTACATAAGCCTAGTACAGACGTCCGCAGTAAGCTACATTTTCTATGAAAATGTAGTTTAGCGCGGAGCTCAATACTAAGCTATACTGTGCTTCCTCTCTAAACTAAATTAGCATGGAAAAGTGTTACCTTACGTAGTAATTTTCAAGTTGTCGGTCTTGCATTCCCGTTTTAAGTGCTTTTTGTTTATTTATTTACAATTATTAACTTCATTTCTCTTTTCGAAAATTACAAAAAACAAACAGCAACAAAAACTTGGAGACAGAAAATGTCGAGCTAGCTGAGCTGTGAACCAGTTTTCTTTTATTCTTTTTAAAAGTAGCCAGCAACGTGCACGATCATCGGAGTTATTCCACCATTTCTACATACATCTATGATATACTCAGGCAAAAAACAACATCAACAACACTACTACACTAGTAAAACAAGTCCAACTATTACAAAACTATAGATTATTGCAGCTTAGTATTCGCGATTAGAACCAAAGATTTTTTTTTTATAATTAATGTACCAAAAATGTAATATTCAATTCATTTCATCTTCATTAAGCCAATTTTTTGGTGATATTTTTTTCTTTCATATGTTGTAATTATTCGCATAGCCACAGAGTGAAGAAATGCCTCTATGGTGTAGTTTAGTGAAATTTCTCGAAAACTTAGGCGTATTCATTTGTGCATGGTTGGTATTCTACTGCCGCCAAAATTAATATGATATCCTGAATTTTCTGATAAAGCTAATTCCAAACATATTTGCCAATCATTTGCACCATAAAAAAATTACTAAAACATTTATGTACCATTCTAACTAACTTCTAACTAAAGTAAAAAGCATATATATATACAGCATTTAATATTAAAGTAAATAGTAGGTTACTAAGTCAATAAAGACTCAGAAAGGTAAAACTAATTCAACAATTAATTATTGAGAAAGGATTTATTAAATAATTAGCGATTTCATCAACTACTTTTTGAAATTGTGAAAACTTGAAAGCGGTCAGTTGTTTGGTACCTCGAGTCCCTTTTTATCACTTTTGTGATTTCTTCCCTTATTACTATAAATGATGTATGTAAATCAAAAAAATATTTAACGATCCTACATTACGTTTATAGAAGATTGAGTGAAGCTAGATTAATGAATCCAGTCTTCCATAAACTTTCTTCTTTAAGGTACCTAACTATAAACTATTTCTTATTGAGAAGCTTCTTAATTAAGAATAAAGTTATAATTGGCTGATTTTAAATATACATATGTACATACTTACATTTTCAGCTTTGCAATACACTTTCAGAATTGGAGGTTCACTGTACGCAGAAAACGGTAAACTCACAGTTGACCAATCCTGACTCAGTACTTATTCCTTAACAAATCTTTTCACTACTGCAGGATAAAACAATGATGATAGATTATTTTAATATGTAGTCTACTTCCTCCCAGGAAGCTTGTCGCAACCATGCATTAATGAAACGCCTAACGTCATAATTGTTATTTCATCCGTCTTACTCCTTTACACATTTTTCTAAGTTTTCTATTTTTATCAAACCACTCTTACATATGTACACATATTATATTTTTATCCTTACATCACATGCATATGCACAGATTAGACGAATAGTTTGTTACTACATAAATAGATCATTTATGGAAATCCTCAAAAAGTGATTTAGCTATATGGTGTACTGCTAGGAATTTCTAAATTTAAAAAAAAATTAATGTTTAGATTTTTGATACGAAGTGTATATTTTTTATTATACAAAGTAGTTTAAATGTTGCTATACCTAAAATTCGCAAAAGTTTACAATATTTATATATATATGTACGTATATCTCAGAACGAGTGAGTTTCGCCCAAGAATTTCATTGCCTTAAGAAAGATTCTCAATGCGTTGCATTTATGTTTGAGCGGAAAAATGGAGAAATAAGAAACTGCCTAGAATAAGACTTTTTATTATACTTTTCTCAGGATGTAGAATCAGTGGAAATCATTGTTCAATACCTTTTTCCTACATGTCATATGTTTGAATTCATATCATGTATTTTCCATAATGCATTTGTTTAGAAATTATTTTTTTTAAATAAAATTAAAAGATATATATACAAAAAAAAAAAAAATAGTAATGAGTTTCATTTTTCAATATTTACTCCCAGCCATACCATTGCTTGTTTCATTATATACATAGTCTTTTAGTCTACTCCACCTATAATATAATCTTTACATATTGTGTAAATAGTGCTTATTTGCCTTCATTTTTTATGTAGCTTTGCTTTTTAATCCTTTTTTCATAGGTAGAAAATCTTGATAACTGGATGTAATTGGAACATTACAGTTGATGATCAAGTCTACATTGATCGAAATTTCAGCATCATTGTTAGCTATGGAGTGGGTATACGGCCACAAGTCGGAGAAAAGGAGTCGTTGGACTAATGCAGTTGTATGTGATCCGATTATATGACAGCTTTTAACAATATTATTAAAAATTCTTACATCATTAGTATCTAAAGCTTCGAAATGAGGATAATTCAATCTAATATAAGGCAAAAAGCCCACGCTCTGAGCACATAGCAGAGGAATGAGTTGAGTGCCTGCTCTTGTTGCTTGGTGGTAGTGTGTGCAGTGAGAGGAGCTGCTTTTTGCTGGATATGGGTTGACAACCCTCGCACCACGGTATACAAACAACTGCAGCGACTATGTTTTAAAGACTAAAAATAAAGTTTTATTTTATTGAGCTCAATTCAAATACTCAACTAAGTGCAATTTAAATATTTTAACTTATATTACATTAATATGTTAGTTTAAATCTTTTTTTACGAAAGTATATATGTATATTGGGGGACAGAATGGGTCAGAAACGTCTTGTTAGTCTGTATACCGTGCCCACAATGCGTGTTAGAAAATGGCCGAAATCCGGTAAACCCTTCAAAAAATAAATAACCTAATAAATTGACTGTGAAAACCACTTAAGCGATCTAACCTGCACATTTTTTCAAAACAGAAGAGAGGGATAACCATATTGACGATCATTTATCTATGGTATCGCCAATTGGTCTTAGACAAATTATGGCTTCTTTCATAGCGTTTTAATTAGCTCCTTCAAATAAATCTTATCATTGGACACTCAGTATATGACGTCACTCTCTTCTAAGGAGTCACCTACACAGGATGGGGTTTGTTGATCCTGTATGCAGGGGATGCGGAGAGGAATCCGAAACGGTGAGCAATTGCTTATAAGTCTGTGGGTGAACAATGGACCTTGTTGTGGCCTGCATTCCAGGGATTCCGCCCGGGGTCTCAACCTCTCCAATCCATCCATATGGCGTCATCAATTTATTTCTGTATCCTAAGGTAATCTTGAATCTGATGAGATGGGCTTCACTCATTGAAGCATTAATCGTTTTTTGAAAGAAAAAATCGTACAGATAGTTTCTTACAGGGTTTATTTATCGTTGAGGAGGGGGGGGGGGGTCTATTTGAAAGTATGAATTGTGATTTTTCTGGAGGTAAGTAAGGATAGTAAGGAAGCAAGGAATTGCTTGAAATTTATTACAACAAAATATAAAAAAGTATACATATATATATAAGCATACAAATTCAAATTAAACAATTAAACAAAAACGTCACTAATTACTTTATTAATTACTGATCGCAACTTGCATTTTATTATTCTTAAACAAATTATTGATTTTTTAATTTTACTTATCAACATGCATACTACGCTGTACGATATTATATTTAGAGCCTGTATCAATTACACATCATGATTTTATGGAGATGTGAGGCACATTCATTTTCTGTAATTATATGAGAGAGCCCGGCATATTGGATCTCAATAAATGGACTCAACTGATCAATTATTTAAATAGAAAGAGAAAATGAGCGTGCTCAAGCATTTACTGAGTCATTACTTCTGCATTCCATTTCTAAAAAGCGTCAGATTTCCAGATTGAAAATATTGAAAAAGATTTCTAAACATTACATATATTTATTCAACAGGGAGATCTTATTAGAAAATGGGAAATGCTCTTCAGTTAAAAATGCTTACTTGATTGTGGCGCATTTATTGGAAATATACTCATAGAAACAAATGGCTTTATGGAAGTACTTTATTCAAAAAAGAGGAAAAAGCAATTTTATCTTTGTGAAGCCAGGTAGGTAATTTTCGAATAACAAAATCCATTGAAGATATGCATTGCTTTACCGATATCAAATTTGTAGAGAAATGTTTTAATCGCCAATTTATTTATAATAAAACTTCAGAAGTATGTTGTTGTATTTATTAAAATCCTCCGATTCCAACATTTTATTTTACTTTACATTTAGTGAAATGTGTAAGTTTCGAAAGTTAAAGAACGTTTCCTGTTTTTGTTAGAGGCACCTCATGACAGCTTCTCTATAAATAGCCTTAATCGAACGTCGTCGTCTTTATATGAAAGACAAGCATTCAAAACAATCACACTATAACTTCTGTAGTATTAGTATTACTCTTACTCATGATAATGAATATAATGATTTTATTGTTTATTTTTCTGATTTGTTATTCTATAATTATGCTCCTGTTTCATAGTGCCCAACATTGTACGTAGCTAAAGCATTGGTGGTAGGTGCATGAAATAAATAAAAGATTGCTATCAGCCAAGCGTGTAGAGAGGATGAGGGATAGCAGACAAACTTGCATTTTAGATTTATTAAATTTATTTTATTTGAAATCATGGAGTTTAAAAATCGGTTGTGTGTGCTGTTAATTTTTTACTTTACATTTGTATGTAAAATCCTAACAAAGAAACAAAAATTTCCTAATCTATCATCACGGAAAACATTATCCGCAAATTAATTGTTTCCGCGTTTCTGTTATTGTCATCTTTAACTCCATTTTTGGGTTTATTTTATTTTATTGTATTTCATTTTGTTTTATTTTATTTCATTTTTCTTTTTCTTTTTATTACATTATCTTTACTATAGCTTAACAACTTAATGTACCTATAATCTAATATTAGTTTCTATTGCAATGAGTCTGTTCATTGCTCCTTTGTTAGTCTTCTTAAAACTTGATTCTACTGCTTGTACCAAATAGCTATTACTTACTCGATGTACCTAACGTTTGTAACGTAGCGCGTAGCGTAAGCTGAGGTTCTTCAATAAATATTTTTCTATTCTATTCTATTCTAATTAATTCTTTAAAAACACCATGAATTCGGGATCAGATTACCTACCACTAATACAAATTTTACCTATTTCACTATTCGGGAATATAGACAATAGACATCTTTTCTGCTTGTTTCTGCTTTCTGCCTTTCATAATTCATCCATCTATAATCATATCATTCTCTACACGAGATCCCCAAACTTTAAAGGACGCATTTACTATAACTATACATAATAGGAAAACCGGCTTATCTGTAACATCCTTCTATCAGAGGCCCTCTTTCTGTAAATAATTAGTATTTATTTAGCCTTAAAAAAATAAATTTATTCAATAAAAACCTGTTTTTTGTCCTCCGTTTGTAAAAAATTGACAAAAAAACTCTATCGAGTATCGAGTACCAATATACAAATTTCAATGTTTTTAAGAAGAATGACAGCTGATTACGGAACGAAAAGCGCTGGAAAAACCTGCGACACTAGCTCCACCACTCTAGTTCGATACTAAGTCTGCTGGCGCCATCTATCGGCTGAGTTTCAATACTTAGTCCAGTGGCGCCCTCATTCGGATGAGTCTTCTTGCGCCTGCACTAACTAGGAAGAACCCCCACTAACTAGCTATGTTTTGGGACGCACTCCAGATATAAAGCTAAACCACACTACTATAAGTTTATATATAGCCACCTCTGCGCGCCAATAGGATACGGTATAAATATGGTTCGCTGCTTTGACAAATACAAAACGTCATCTTTTGGTTTTCTTTGGTTTTTTGAATTTCTGATTGCCATAAAAAAATATTCACTTCATTGTTTAAAAATAAGTCGTAGAAATTAAAGGTTCAAGATTCGCTGATATTTTGTATCCATGTGAATATTACTGACTGGCAGCGTTAATTATATGAATGGAAATATGGTCAAATAATGATCTTAAAAAAGCATGCAGATATGGAGAAACTACAAAAATCACAGGAAAGTAAATTCGACCGGCAGGAATTCAACTTAAATAACAACGCAGAGAAGGGTGATTACAGGAAGAAAACGGATTGTCAGATCATGAAACCCAGGGATCATATGCAGCAAAAGCATGAACGTTTAGGAATTCGAAATGAAAGCATGGTACGCCTAATGTTTGATTTGCATTACTCAATCGTGCTGAAGAGTGAAGAAGATTGCTTTAATCTTTTAAATAAAACGAAGGGGAATATGCTTTTCAATAAGTCAGAATTTTGAGATTTCCTCTAGAAATTTTTTGCTTGGATGTCTTTTTATCTAAAATATTTCGAGTTGAGGTAAAACTAATTATTTTCAGCCATGTGCATATAATGAAGCTAACTTAGCATACTGTATTTACATTATACATTGCTATGGAACAAGTTTTTTAGTTCAATGTAGTTAGATCGATAACGACCGAGGACATCCTAGCAAAATCTCGGTGACTGGAAATGTCAAATATGTTATTGACTTTCGGAGAGGCAAAATCCTTTTCAGTTTCATCAACAGGATGTAGAAAAAAACTTTTTTACTTTAACAAGTTCGAGGAATGTAAATCCAGCATAAATTTTATTATCATTTTTGAACATTTTTAGGAAGCATCAAACATCCTCTTGGAAATAGCAACTGAAAATTTTAGCAAAGTGTCTCTTGTTACACAAAACTCAAATAACTCTACAGACAACTTGTCTTATTTGAGTAATAGTTGTGGAATGGAAGAAGTTCTTATGCTAGAAGGAAATTTGTCGGATGAAGATACATCTGTCAATTCAGATGACTGTGTGTATGCATATCGTGGAGCTGATTTCGATGTTCCCGATCAACGAGATAATCTCTTAGACGATGAAACAGATTTTCTTGAAATGGACTTTGACCCAGATCCAGCTTCAGAAATTGATCATATCACTGAAGGAAATACTTCGTCTCCCAATCCAAACTGTTCTTACAAAGATGAAACGAAGCCAGTAATCGCAGAAAGTTTTGAGCCAGATCAGAAAGCTGATAAGAAATCGATTATATCTGCAGCAAAGAGTAATATCAACGAAAGTAAATTGCAAAGCGTATCTAATTCAGAAAAGCCGCCAGAACGACTTACTGGGACGAAACCGAAAAAAGTTTCACATTTGGATAAATTTAATAAAGTTTCAAAAGTTGTCAAACATGAGGGTACTTTTGATTTCTTGATGAATAATACAAAAGAAAATGCTACTGAGATAAAAGAACCCGAGGAGGCCTGTCTAGATTGCCTTGAAAAGGAGTTTCTTTCTTCGACAGTTGGCAAGAAGATTGATCCATTTCAGTGCCTCAAATGCAAATTTAAAACAAATTATAGCAACTATAACCAGAATTCCACCAGGGAAACACATAATTTCAGTAACATTGTTTTGCCAGAGAGTTGTGAATTTCTCCAAGCAAATTGCCAGAAAATATCATGTGATACAATTAGAGAAGAAAATGTTAGTAGTACAAAATTAATCTTACTGGAATCTAAAAATCTTTATTTTTAGTTACTAATAACAAAAAAGGAAACAGCCAGCTTTTTAAACGTTGAAGCAGATGAAAAAATTATTCAGCAGGCGCTGGTAATTTCTGCATTCTTCAGAAATTTTTACTTCATTTACTAATTTTCCTTCTAGGAAAAAATTGACGTTTCATTCAATCGAGATATAATCAGAAATTATTTCGACTTGAAACAAAAGTCTTTTTCGGATGTTCCTGAATTTATAATTCACATGTCGAAAAGAAACTGTGATTACAAAAGGATCATTAAATTAATAAAAGCAGCGAGCACCAGTGCGTTGGAGATTAAATTCATACCTGTAAGTGAACTTTGTACTTTATACATATTCTTTCTAAAACGGTGGCAGTGAACAAGTATTTTAACAGTTCGTCTCGAGTGGTTCAAATCTATATATACACATTGACTGACATATGCCCCCGTATTCATATAAAAAAAAAAATTAGGGCAATTTTTATAGTAGCAAATTCCAAATACTTCCATAAACTTAATTTTGAAGGTGGCCATTGTAGGAAGCACTCGATCATCTGATTTAATCTATTTGGAATGAAATATACATATAAGCGCACTTAAAACAACCACAGTAGTTAGGCTTAATTTTTCCTTGTATTTTTTAAATGATCACAAATAATTGATTTAAAAAGTAAATAAGGGTAGACGACATTAGTCCGCTTGTATACCATATATATATAGCTAAAAGCAAACTGGAAAATATTTTCAATTTTCACGAAATAATTTTTTTGAAAAAGGTTTTTCATAAATCTTTTCCTTTTAGCATGCAATTCACTTAAAGTCGTTATCTCTCTTCGTTTAGGCGCTTTGCTGTATTTTATACCGCAAAGACCCAGCTGCAAGTTTTCGAGCAAAGATCAATGCTGAGTCATAGCACAGTAATCAACATTGTACATCACGACTTGAAAAATATCCTCTGAGACTATTACCATATATACAATAAGAATGGACTGGAGCTTCATATGAACTTTCTCTGCATAAATATCCCAAACATTTTTTTATCTGTTTCGCTTTAGCCCACCTTTACACCGAATCTACAGTGAAATCGCCTATAATTTAAATTTTGCAGTGAATAAAAAAATAATCATTCTCAATTTTAGTTCGTAGAATTTATAGAAAATTGTTTGTGCTATTTTCGGGACAAGAATATTTCGTCCATTCATATTATGCGAGGCTCTAGATGTAGGCAAAGCCATAGATTAATAAAGTATTTCATACGTAGATAGGAAACGCTGAACAAAAAAATGGGATTCTTTTTCTATAAATTTCGACGTGAGATTGCCTCCCATACAAAGTGCACGCTCACCCTGTTGCTTATATGCCTAAGCAGACTGCGGTTCACTCAGCATGAGCAGTGGCTGAGCTGTCTTCTGTGTGATGTTGCGAAAGAGGCAAAGGGTAAATGCACAAACTGCTGCTTTATCTGTCTATTTTTTGTATTGTGATTTTAATAAGAAAGAGCTAATTGCGAGTGAAAATGTAATCTTATAATATTTGGGAATTAGCAACAGACAGAAGAGCATTCCTTACTAATTGCGAGTGAAAATGTTATCTTGTAATGTAATCTAATATTACTTGGGAATTCTCAACGAGGTAAAAACTAAAGGAGATGATAATGAGAAAATATCACGTACCCGTTTCTAACACATTGACCTGGTATTGTTTGTACATAAGCGCCGTAAAATTTGTACACCTGTACAAGATTGTACAACCTGTGCGCAATTTTAATCGCTTTTACTTTCGTATACTCAAAAGTATTTACTGAATTTGCAAACATCAGCATAAAAAAGTTAATAATTACGAAGAAAAGTTCTATGGTGAAAATTTTGTAAGTAATATTTGCTTCGTGCCTCTACGTTTATTTCACGGGCTTTTCTGCGTCAATGCGCCAAGCCCAAATTAAGCAAACCTAAGTATGGATTTGACAGCGAAGACCAAAAATGACGTAATGGGTAGGGGTACGCTCATGTACACGGATTGTACATATGATTGCATCTCTTTTAGTTATTACCTCGTTGGGAATTCCGTAATATTCCAAGTCATTTTCTAAATTTTGACTTCTCTAGACTAATTACTGTTGATAAATTTAATTCATGCAGTTGACGTACACAATTTACGATTTTTCTCGTATACTGGAAAAATAGTCAATATTCTAGACCATAGGGGTATCGTAATTATAACCTCTTTTCTAGTTAGAATGTACTTTCGTGATAGAATTATGTTGTGTTCGTATGTTCCCGAAAGTATATCCTTCTAATTAAGGGGGTCATATTTGAATTAACGATAAGTGATTTTTCTATCGTTTACTTAGCTGAAATTATTATAATTCTGATTTTAATTTCAGCTACTTGAACTATTTTTATACCCTAGATGAAATCCATAGGGTATACGAAGATTGTCATTCCGTTTGTAACGCATAGAAACAATAATGATAGAGCAAAAGTTATTTTGATTTTTGCATGTGCGTCTGTCTGTACGTCTGTCCGTCCGTTTGGTAAATGAAATTATTAAAATGTAATTTACTTACTCCAAAAATTCTTAAAACGGAAAGAGAAACATCTCATATTTCAAATTGTTTGGAGTTTTAAAATTACGATTTTTTAGCTTTGGATCTGGTATTGTTACAGATTGGTTTTTTGTAAAAAAAAAGGCTGCATATTTTTCGTTTTTCATAAACAGTTCTTTTTCAAAAGGATACCAATTAATATGCCGAGAGTTTTAATGTGATGTTCGTAACAGGTGGTCAGTTGAAAACCAGGTTGAAAATTCCCTCATACCATTGGTTCTATCAATACAATATTTAGTTATGGTATGCTTAATATTTTTAATATGAGAGGTCTCGTAAAATATTGTTTTAAAAATTGCACCATGTAACTTACAATTTATATTATCTGTGGTATTACTGTTCATATTTTCTACAGACACTAAACAATTAGAGAAACACTGATTATTATCAGTTTCAACTTCTTTAAAAACCTCGTCTACAAGATATTCTTCGCAGTTTTTGTTAACACTTATTGATTTTAAGCTTATAAGTTTATTTGAAGTTATACGAGCTACTATATACATAAAATCGTTCGCTGATGTATGTTTGTTATTACCTACATTGTGTCTGATTAAAGTGAATAAATTTTCAATTGGATCTTGATTAAATTTATATATTAAAAGAAAACTAAGTTCCTGATGATCATCGAATATTTCTTCCGACATATTCAAAATTGCTGATATAGACTGACAAAGCCCTTGTAAGCAATAGTTTTGCATTTTTTTCTTTAGCGATATTGCTTCAATATAAGTAAAATATCAATTAAGTATTGCCTAACTGGTCCATTTCTTTTCAATGCACTGCTGTATATGTTCCCTCCAAATGGCATCTTACTATTCAAACAATCAAATACTTTGTCCATAACCAGAAGAAAAACAGCCGTTTCCTTTGCTTTCTGGGAAGTTTCGAAAGTAAATGCACTTTCAATAGCTGCAGCACAGTTTCGACTAAAAATTTGATTTGCAAGAAATACGCTCATTTTCTACCACTTAATAGGTAAGGAATGCTTTTCTGTCTGTTGCGAATTCCCAAGTAATATAAGATTACATTTTCACTCGCAATTAGTAATATGAAGGAAATTAAGATTCTTCAAAAATTCTCAGGAACACACGTGCTCTTTCTTATTAGAATGACAATACAAAGAAATAAGCAAATAAAGCAGCAGTTTGTGCATTTACCCCTTGCCTCTTTTGCAACATCATACAGAAGACAGCTCAGTCACTGCTCATGCTGAGTGAACCGCAGTCTGCTTAGGCATACCTATAAGCAACAGGGTGAGCGTGCACTTTGTATGGGAGGCAATCTCATGCCGAAATTTATAGAAAAAGCGTTCCATTTCTTTGTTCAGCGTTTCCTATCTACGTATGAAATACTTTATTAATCTATGGCAAAGCCGCACTTTTAATGAAGGCGGAATGTCTGGCTAGAAAAATGAGAATGGGAATAGAAATTTCTGTATGTACCATACGATTACAATTTTGTCCAAATGCCAGTTAACCTTTGTATGTAAGTCGCAAATGTGTTAAACATCAACATTTTTTTTTTTCAGAATCTTCTAACTGGCAGAAAAGATGTTGTTGAAGTCAGCTCCTTTGATATTTTACAGTGCTGGATAAAAAACAATGACTTGGCGAAGCTAAAGAAGTTGGGGAAACATTTTTCTCAAATGAATGTCTTAGGTATTGGTAAAATATCGTATTTTTTCACCCTCACGTTTTAACTTTCTAGGTAAAATTACCAATTTAATACGACAAGCCCAGCAAAGAAATGCGGACGTACTGAATGAAGTTATAGTTATTCCACAGTATTATGAAACAGGATACATCACTATAAATAAAAAGTAATAAATTGTATAAAAACGAATTTATTTTTGCAAATATAATCAACTTCATATGTGCTGGAAAGCAAGTCCTGGAAGCTATCACGTTGCTATTGTGGTGGGGGATAATATGAAGGACGGCCGTGCGGAGTATAATATGCCGGAGGATGATGAGTTGATTGTTGCGTCGAGTGTCCACTTATTGAAGGATATCGAGATGGTACTTGTGGAGGTGGTGGTGGCGGAGGATATTGTGCCCCGTAAATGGGCGGTACCGGTGGTGGTGGGGCTGCTGTGTTTTGTATTGCAGGAAAATGCGATGTATGTGGAAATACTGCTCCATATCCAGGCGGGTAGACATAATGTACAGACTCGGGGGGTACTAGTTTGGGAATTGGATTACCTTCCAATTTATCTTCTGGTATAGTTTTGACGGGTGCATTTGACGGCGGTAGAGGTGAGCTTTTTGTAGAAGATGGGGGTGTACTCGATCTCTTAGCTGCCGTTGGTGGACTCGACTTATTAGGAGGTTGCTGCGGAGGGCTTGATTCCTCGTGATTATTAGGTTGTTGGTATAAATCAAGAACTTGATGGCAAATGTCTTCCAGTATTTCCATTGTAACATCAGCAACAAACATATCCCACCATCGTAAGTGAGGTGATTGTCTCCCAATCCAGTCTACAACAGTGAACTTACTAAGTTTACTAGCCAAATGTATAAGTGCTACTGCTATTATTTCTGGTTCCCATTGGAGGCAAACCGTAGTGCTTAAAGAATCATTTACAAAATTCCATGCCATTTGAACCATCTTCTGAAGCTTTCCTTGATCCCCTTTCAAACATTTAGCATACTTCACCAAAAAGCTATAAGGATGTTCAACTTGCAAATCAAATTTTATTGTTTGAAGCAGAATCCGTTCCAAAGTCATTACTTCTTCCTTCGGATCATCTCCAAAGGAATAGAACTTTTCGTCTGTTAAAAGGCCCCTTGCCGTTTTTATAATATCTCTGCATTTCTTTGGTGTTTCCTCTACCTTCCCGGCTAAGAATAAGCAGCAGCATGCAGTCACATATCTAGGAAAATTTTTAAACGAATGAAACATATAAAAGCGATGAAAATATACAACTCCTGTTGCCATTGTATTATGACCTAAGCCCATTGCGGTACCGCATTCCATAATAAATCGTGCGCCTTCTTTCCGATACCTCCGTTCTGCCTCAAAAGACAAACCATCTTGAATGGATGGTGTGACTTTTAAGTCCTTCTTATCATAATACCAACAAGGCATCTCGGCACTTGTTTCTAATATAAATGCACATTCCTTCATAAATAAATTTACACTTTTTTAGAGGTATTTCTTAAAATTTCATCAAAGTAATTTTAACTTTGATTCAAGTGACACTTCGCCTAAATCTTCTTCTTCTTTATCATCTCGAAAGCAGAGGAAAGAAATGGACTGACTATGTTTGTAGAAATGCACTGCGAAAATTGGCTCACTTCTATCTTGCTGACTCTTTCGGTCTAAGCACCGAGTACCAACTGAGGAGAACTGAAAACAACAATTAAATAAGTGGGTACGTCGAGAAAAATGTTTTTAAATTAATTATTTGGTTTAATTACAGATAAAATTGTTTTACCAAACTCAATATATTCATTAGATAAGCAGTAGAAATTCAAAAGGTTTTATTATAATCGCTTTTCGAGCTGTGTGCTCATTTTTTCAACATCCCGCCAATGATTTTTTTCAATGTGGGCACCGGCGTAAGAAGTTTTTTTGACATTAGCAACTGCTGAGCCCACATGAAATAGAAAGTTAATCAGTCCATATTATATATGTCAGTGATGAATTTGTACTTATGTAACTTCATCATTATACAGAAAATTCGAAAATCGATATTCGATATTTCTTTGGCACTACAAGTTTTCCACTCTTATTTCCGGACGCCATTTTTCTGCCTTTCATGTCGTATAGTGCTGCGAGAAAAGGTTGGTATTTTAAGTTTCTTTAATAATTTTGTAATACTACTTTACAAAGCCATTCTTCGATAATTCCAAAATATTATTCCAAATATCCCGTGATTTTTGTAAGCGTTAAATTAAGGATTGTCGAGTTCGTGTAGCTTTTAAGACGGAAATTTATATTGTAGTTTGTGTTAGCACGCGTTTTAGTGTGGCCTTGTGCTTTTACTTTTCGTTTAAGTTGCCAAAGTGGAAAATCATCTTAATATGACAAAACTGTTTAAAATTAGGATTCAATAAGAATCAAGAGTTAAGAAACCTTAATTTGCCTCTAGTGGACACAAAGTTATTAAAATTAGAACCGGTGAGTACGGTAGGGTTAGAAGGTTGTCATATTCAGAAGGGGTATCCACTGGTGGCTCTTACATTAGTGATGCTAGTCTGAAGACACAACCTGCTTCTTAAATTTTTTTTTTTAATTTTCTCTTTTTTTAGGTTAAAGATGCCGCAAAATGAATATATGGAACGCCACCGTAAACTGTACGGTAGACGGCTGGATTATGAGGAGCGTAAACGCAAAAAGGAAGCCCGTCTTCCTAAAGATCGCGCACGGAAAGCGAGACAGTTAAGAGGCATTAAAGCGAAATTATTCAACAAAGAACGGAGAAATGAAAAAATTCAAATAAAGAAAAAAATCAAAGCGCATGAAGAGAAAAAAGTAAAGAAACAGGACGAGAAGGTCGATGATGGAGCTTTGCCCCATTATCTTCTAGATAGAGGAGTGCAGTCTAGTGCCAAGGTTTTATCTAATATGATAAAACAAAAACGTAAAGAAAAGGCCGGGAAATGGGATGTTCCCATACCGAAAGTGCGAGCGCAAGCAGACGCAGAAGTGTTTAAAGTATTAAGATCCGGAAAAACAAAGCGAAAAGCTTGGAAAAGGATGGTTACAAAGGTTACATTTGTCGGTGAAAACTTCACTAGAAAACCGCCAAAGTTTGAAAGATTTATTAGACCAATGGCTCTGAGATTCAAGAAAGCTCACGTTACACATCCTGAACTAAAGGCAACATTCCATCTACCCATCATTGGTGTAAAGAAGAATCCAAGCTCGCCAATGTACACATCCTTGGGAGTAATAACGAAAGGAACAGTGATCGAAGTGAACATCTCTGAATTGGGTCTTGTAACGCAAACAGGAAAAGTTGTTTGGGGAAAATATGCACAAGTTACAAATAATCCTGAAAATGACGGGGTTATTAATGCTGTTCTTTTAGTGTAGCAAGAATTTGATGTAATAAATGAAAAATTTGCTTATATTGTGTTGTTATTGTTTTAGCAGAATATTGGGCTTCCTTTGGTTTGCAAATTAAACGGTTGATATTTTCTACGTTTACCTACTATATATATATATATTTTTAACATCTATTTTTGCATTATTTTAGATAAGCCTGCGGCGATATGCAGATATTCGTGAAAACTCTTACGGGGAAGACCATTACCCTTGAGGTCGAGCCATCTGATACTATTGAAAATGTTAAAGCCAAAATTCAAGATAAAGAAGGTATACCTCCAGATCAGCAACGTTTAATTTTTGCTGGTAAACAATTGGAAGATGGACGTACTCTGTCCGACTACAACATTCAAAAGGAATCAACCCTGCATTTAGTGCTTCGGCTTCGAGGAGGTGCCAAGAAGCGCAAGAAGAAGAATTATTCTACCCCGAAGAAAATTAAGCACAAGAGGAAGAAGGTGAAATTAGCTGTCTTAAAATATTACAAGGTAAACGTTATATTTGCATTAATCTTGTTTCATTTTTCTAAACTTCTCTAAATTCCAGGTTGATGAAAATGGTAAAATTCATCGCTTGCGTCGGGAATGTCCTGGAGCAAACTGCGGGGCTGGCGTTTTTATGGCTGCTCACGAAGACCGGCACTATTGTGGAAAGTGTCAACTTACATTTGTTTTTTCCAAACCAGAAGATAAGTAGATGTTGAGCAGTTTACTTCAAATATAAATACTACGAAGATAATTGTTTTACTTAAAATACCTGTAGGGTGATTCTGTGCTCTTTGTCGTTCTATTATTATTTTGTCGAGTTTTTTCTTCAACACAGTTCATTTTGTCTTCACTAATATTTACCACAAAATGAACTATAATGAATTTTCGATGAACAAACGTCAAAAATAAATAATCGACAAATTAGTCAACTGCTCCCAGAGGTTGTGACAAAAATTTTACACTCGTAAATGGAAATTGTACACCTAATTAGAGCATTACAAGTGCTTAAATTCCGAACATTATTATTTTGAATTTGCAATGTGAAGCGTCATTTTCAGTTCATTCTACGTCATGCAACTGAATAAAAACACGAAAAAATCAGTAGAAAAGTTCATTTTATTTAGTCGATTATTTTGACATTCAAGTTCGACAAAACACACAGAATCACCCCCCTGATCCAATATGAAAGTCAATTACAAGAAATAATCTTACCAACCCCAATAAGTTAGGTAAATTACAATTTTGGATGCTTCAACTGAGATAAACAATGCCTCGATCCATACAAAATCACGATTGCCTCGACCCGATGAAAGGAAGGCCACACATTTTTTTTAGAAATTTACTAGATGTTGTTTGCTTTGAATTTTTATGCATTGGTCGAGGCCGAGAGCAGTGCCTCGCTCCAATATAAAACCAACAATGCCTCGACCTGATGTAGGGAAGACACAATTTTTTTTAGAAATTTTTTCCTTATAATTTAATCGCACTTTTGGAGGGCGATAATAAGACGCGTAGACAAAGTGTTTCGGTAGAATTTTTATTCGTTTTGGTGCCGGATTGTTGTTTTCAGGTACCTACAATACCTTATTATGTGATGGACTAATAAAAAATAAAAAAACTTTCAGGTAAAATTAGCCCCACGTGAGTACGTGAATGTTGAAAAGCATGATGCTGGAATTATTATAAGGTAGATAAACCAATTTATGTAAATTATTTCGATGAATTCAAAAATATTAGAAAAACACATTTTACCTGAAAGATTTTTTATTAATACCATGCTAATTACATACATTCATTTACATGCATTTTTCCAATATTTTTGAATGCATCGAAGTGAGGCACTGCTCTCGACCTCGACCAATAAAAATTCGAATATCCAGTGAAGTTCTAAGAAAATATGTGGCAATTGTGATTTTGAATGGATTGAGGGCGAGGCATTGTTGGCTTACCCTTTGGGCACGTCATCAAGTGCCAAGTCGAGACCGTTAATTTTATATTCTCGAAAAGTGTTGTATATTTTTGTTCTACGTTTCCAGTCTTTGTATGTTATTAGTTTGTCTATGCTATAGCTTTACAGACAAAAAAACTGATAGCGTTAAAAAACGAATGTTGCTGCGGTGTTTTTTTTTATACCGTTTTATCTAAAGTTTCTATATAAAACTTATTAGGTATTATTTTGTACTTTTGTTCTACTTTTACTATTTAAAGAAAATCTTGTAATAAAAGATTATCATTAGCATACAAGATAATCGCTGAAATTTTGTCTTGAAACCTCCCAATGTCCAAAGATGCCACAATATTTTGGGATAAGTCGATGATAGCTCAATTGGAACAAATATATCGACAAGTCAGTTTAGGTACACGCTGTGGAATTATACCCATGCGCAAACTTAAAAGCCTGCCTGAGGACACTTCATTCAAAAAAATACTGCTCTTCCTACGAAGTGTGGGATTGTCGGATGAGCTGTAAAGAAATCGGTGCAATGAACAGCTGCAGGGCAAAGGTCACTCGCCCCGCTTAATTTTTATGTTAGTGCGTGAATCTATCCATGAACAGACTATGCAAGCTGCATTGAAGTAATGCACAGCACTAAAAATGTATAATGATTCTAAATTGGACTGAAAAGGTGAAAAATTCTAGTATATAATTAAAAGAAAACTTGGTTGCATTCATGTCTTGTCAGGCATTTTTCTTTTTTTTTGTACAAATTACCTACGACTTTTTTTTATTATCAGGATTGACATTTTAATTTGTTAATGTAAATATTATCGAGACTTAGTAATTGACATGAGTAGCACAGGGAGGGTTTGTTGCTGCTATTTTATAACTTCCGTTATAATATCATTTTTAATTTACATTCTAATTCTGTCTTATATGAACTCATTATCAAAGATCGAAGATCTCCAAGGCGATGTTAAGGAAATTTTTGTAAGTAAAAGAAATGTTTTCTATTTCCTATAGAATTCAAATTTACATTTCATAAATTTCAGAAGGCGCTAACACAACTTAATAGGAATTCCCTTGGTGCAAGAAACAACAAAAATCCGGTAGAAAGTACTGCTTGTAATGATCGGGATATTGAGGATTTAGTTCTCAAGTACATGAAGCCTCTAAGAAATGAGTTAGATGAAACAAAGCGAATTGTTGATCAATTAAGATGCCAATCTGGAATTAGGAAACAAACACAAACAGATATAATGAGGACTGATTATGCGCTGGAGTCATTAGGTGAAAGTGCGTAGCTACTTAATTTCACCTGTTAAGTCTTGGATTATTTTAGGTGGAAGGATAGAGTATGTAAAAGCTGATCCTTATGGTGAGTGTAGCTTTTTTCTATCAATTTTTGGATTGGGAGCACTATCAAATGAACCGCGAAATATCTTAAATCCATCAATGCAGCCGGGTAATTGTTACGCTTTCAAAGGTTCACGAAGCATAATTGTTGTAAAGTTAATGGCAAAGGTGAAAATCTTACAATGCACACTGAAGTAATAATTTGAAATTATTTTCTCAACAAGGTATTTGTTGACTCAGTTGGAATAGAGCATATACCCGAGTCAGTTTCTCCAGATGGTACTGTAATGAGTGCGCCAAAGGACTTTTCAGTTTTTGTAGGCACGATCAAATTGTTTGCAATGTAAAAATTTACAAATATGTGCGTTATTATAACAGGGTTTAAGTTCACGTGAAGATGATAATCCGTTTTATTTTGGAACCTTCGCTTATAACGCTTATTTAAGACAGCCAGCCCAAGTTTTCAATTTTAACAAGCTTTCTACTGAAAGTTATAATTACTTGAAGTTCGAGTTTACTTCAAATAATGGACATCCTAATCATACATGCATTTACAGGCAAGCGAATTAATATTTGTGAAATTAAAGTAATTTTTTTTTTTTGCTTACAGAATTAGTGTTCATGGGAAATTAGACAAAAGTATTAAAAAAGCTCAAGCTTGTTCAATTTCTTAATGAAATAGAAAAGAAAATGATATATATTTTCTAAGTTTATTTAAAAATAGTTTGTAATATAATCGATGAACCTAGGCAATTTTACCTTGGTTAATTCTTCACAATTATTGGGAGATGTTGAAATGATTTAATTTCGAAGTCCAACAATTTTTTACAAGCTTCATAAAAATGTTTTTTATTTGGTCAATTTGTATAGGATATATTTTATTTTCTACAATCCTAGATATAAGAATTTTAATAAAAGCTTGGATTTCAAGTTTTCTATCGGGATCTTTTAAATAAATGATACCAACTGTATTTACATTTATTTTACAGCTTTGAGAGATATTTTCGGGTTTCCTTTATAACAAATAACCGCCAGATTTCACAAATTTGCCAAAACCCATTCATTTTTGGGGAAGAAAATCCTTTCTTTTCTTCGGTAACGGTGAGAAATGTTTTGATTTGACATTCGTGATCCTTGAAATCCCTGCGTCGTTTGTACTCGGGAGCGCGTTCGAGGACGTTCATAAAGTAGGCTGCAGCCGGTTATGGTAGCTATAGATGTGGCTATCGTCGGTTTTTTTGACTGGGCTAAATAACAGTCCCTGGTGTTTGGAAAATCATAGTAGCCGGTCTCGTAGTCGACTGCAGCCGGTACCCAGCATAGCTAACTAACGCAAACGCATTACGTTTGACATTTTTCTTTCTTGTTATTTTTAAATTACAGAAAAGAAAAGAAATATTATTGTAATAATGGCAAATGTAACCATTTATAGCGTGGGGAGCCATTTATTGATTTAATAGACGAAGCAGGTAATAAACTGTTTTTTTATATATTTACATGAAATGTAACTCATACTCCGAAGATGACATTTCTGAAGCTGGCAATGGCTAAAATCGTTCATAAAGTCAGGAGCAGTTACACGCAGCTATACCTGGCTTCGAGATAGCTAAGATTGGCTGCGGCTGTAGCTGCAGCCGACTTCATGAACGCGCTCCATCAAGTCGGCTACAGCCGCAGCCAGTCTCAGCTATCTCGAAGCCAGGCATAATTGCGTGTAGCTACTCCTGACTTTATGAATGATTTTAGCCATTACTAGATTCAGAAATGTCATAATTGGGGTGAGTTACTTTTCATGTAAATATATAAAAAACAATTTATTACCTACTTCGTCTATTAAATAAATAAATGGCTCCCCACGCTCATAAATGGTTACATTTGCCATTATTACAATAATATTTCTTTTCTTTTCTGTAATTTAAAAATAGCAACAAACAAAAATGTCAAACAATCGTTTGTGTTAGTTAGCTATGCTGGGTAGCACTCCCAAGTGGGTACCGGTTGCAGTCATTGAATAAATATTTATTTATATATATTATATTTATTCAATGGCTGCAGTCGACGACGAGCCACGTCAAAAAACTGGCTATTGCATTTTCGAACGACGATAGCCACATCTACAGCTACCATAGCCGGCTGCAGAATACTTCATGCACGTGCTCCGGGTCGTTCAAAATCTGTCGCAAAAAATTTGCACTTTTCACTTTCGTGAAAATCAGATACAGACTACTGACATATATAATATGTACTGTGTACTAGCACTAAACAACAAATAAATAACTGTGTTCGTTCGCTTTTCCAGCTGCACGCTCACTTTTTCGACTTGCCGCCGCCAATGATTTTTTCAATGTTGGCACCGGCGTAAGAACTTTTTTTGACATTAGCAATTGAGCTCACATGAAATAGAAAGTTAATCAGTCCATATTATATATGTCAGTATGCGGACGAGTTTCTGAGGACTCGGGTCCAAAAATTTTCTCCTAGGAAAAAATGATTTACATTTAGTACAATTTTTCATTTGAATCTATTTTGTTTCCGATCGTGGCTGTCATGTCAATTGGTTTGCAGGTGTAGTTGTAAGTAGTAGAATTGAATAATAATTGCAAAATGGCTGCTGTTGTTGATTGTGTGAACTGTTTTTGTGTTTAGATTTTGTTAAATTGTAAATTTCTTAATGAAAGAATGATTAGTATGATGGAAAACTGCTCGTATGGTATAATGTCTACATTACCTCATAACAGTGAACTATTTACAACATCAGGTTAGTAAATGAAATGTTAAATCAAAATCTGGGTCGCCTGATTCGATACCAATGTTTACCAAATCTTCTGCTTGTGTTGAAAAAAGCTCATTCATAATTTGTGCGGATAATATCGAATAACAATAAATAGCAGATTGCCGTTAATTAACAGAGATATCTAAAATCGAGTTGAAAGTGCAAATGTTTTCCTTTTGTAAATTACAGATCTTACACCCGAGCAGCAAAAACTCCTAATAGAGCTGCGCAAAAGAAAGCAAGAACTTTTACTAGAAATACAGGTGAGTTTTTTAAAAGTAATAAAAAGAAAAGGAAAAGTAACTGTATTTTGAATTCAGAAAGTATTTAATTAAGTGAGTTTCGAAGGAATTTAGTAGTATAAGCTATAAACGTCAAATTGACGTCACAACAATGGAGAAAAATCTGACTGCTGCTGTGAATTGAATTGATATAGCTTTCAGTCAGCGTGGTATACACTACAAAAAAGAAGTAAAGTACGTTTGGAATTTCCTCAATAATACTTGTTTCATTTTCTGTGTGGTGTACATGAGGCATGTAGCTAAGATTAAATCAAAGTCCATGTCCCAAGCCCAATACTCTTGCCTTGGAAAATAGTGTTAACGCTGAGGGTATATTGTTAAATGTTAGTGCGGGTGAGGGCAGGTTTAATATCGCTGTGTGTAAGTAATAAGCAGCTGAAATCGCTTGAATTTGGCACAACTCGGAGCTGGGGCACACCACTGGCTCTGCTAAACTGGGAATGGCAATATGAGTTATAAAGTTGTACTTGTACAATAGGCTGGGCTGGCAGTCTGGCTGTGGTATTGCTGACGTTCGTTGTCTGTCAGTTTATTATCTACTAATTCTCGCGGTCCATTTAATCGCAATAAAATTTCTGGTGACGGCAAATTTATATAACGAAATAGTAACAAAGAGTT
Organism: Dioctria rufipes; assembly: GCA_963924295.1. NCBI lineage: Eukaryota > Metazoa > Arthropoda > Insecta > Diptera > Asilidae > Dioctria > Dioctria rufipes. The sequence goes on from OZ002744.1 coordinate 369,856, forward strand.
TAGCCAGAGCATTTTGTAGTAAGTCGTTTACGTAATGTGCTTAATTAACGCGCAACTATAATGTACCACCTCGAGCGAAAAATTCTGTGAACGGTTGTGTTGTGCTTGTGCTCGTGGTATTGTAGAAAAAAAATCTATTAACATGCCAACCTAGTGTTTAGTAGGGTACTTTTAACAACGCGACCTTCCCTCATCCTGTAAAATTCTACGGTGACTCGACCAATACCCAATTCTCATGATAATAACATGTGGGTGTGATTCACTCACAATTTGTTAACGAGGAATTAACGCATTTTCCTTTTAAATATCAGAGTAGGTATATCTCTGACTGACTGGCTCAATCAGATATATGCAACGGTGGCAAAGGTCTTTTCAGGGCAAGAAATCAAGTGGTTTTCCATTGTACTCGTACATAGCTAACACAGTTGAGATCAGCGACATTGTTTTAAATTCTAAAATAAGATTTAATATTTAGTAGAAGTTTTTATAGAAATCGTCTCCGTAATTATTTTATTTGGTTTTCGTAGAGTGCTATTGTTTTTTAGTTTATTTGAAAGTTGTTTTGATTTCAAAGAAGAACTACATTCTAAGTTTTTTTTTTGCTTTCATCTCAAAGTGTGGGCGGCGAAAGTGCTTGTGCTATATCCAAATCACAATGAATAGGTATGTCGTAAACATGACTCGTGCGGAAAGAAATACATTTTAACTGGAAATAGTGAATTATTTACATTACTAATGCTACAAAAACGAACTATGTAATGGGTATTAGTTTTACCTAAGAATAAAATAAAACTCTAAAGTAACTCAATAACGGTTTAGAATCTTCCTGCTTTAATGTGAAAGTAATAGAATGGAAGAGATAAAAGCTCGTTTCTACGATGGTGGCTAATTAATTAATATTCAACAAGTGCAGTCCACCTACTTCTATTCTAAAGTGCGAAGCAGCAATGTTATTACTTTTCCTACTAAATGTAATAAAACACGATTTAACCTTAAAAATATTGATTTGATGTTGTCCGTGTCACGGAGAATCGGCCCAAACCATGACAGTTTGATTCCACTAGTGGGCAAGCTGCGCTTTTTGTATCTATCATTCACGAGCACGAAGCCACACTTGTTGCAAATTGTGTTTTTTTTTGCTTGGTTTCAAGTTGGGTCTTTCCGTAGCTGGGTGAACGTCATCTACCGGTTTTGCTTGAGACCAAGATTTCAGTGCCTTGATGGAAATTTTTTTGATCTAACACAACAGTGATATTGTGCGTGTACGTAGCTTGCCGTGGTGCACAACGTATCATTTATTCCATATAATTTCTTCCTTAGTAGAGACTGAAGTATTGGGGCTTAGATAATCTTCGTAATTGCTCCCAAAATCTAAGGTCAAATAAACTGAAATCTGCAAATAGATGTTACCCAAATGTAATTAGTAATTGAACAGTCAATATTCACTCTGTAAGAGTTTATTATCAATAGGGAGGTTGGATCTTAATCTCTCATACTTTGTAATTTTATATTCGAAGTAATGTCGGCTTCCATCCAGCAAGATATAGAAATTTTATACGTAAGCACACTGTATGCCATTGCTACCTGGAATTCCGGCGAGGTTGCTTTGTACCGGAATTAGAACTATAGAAATGATTCCAAAATTTTATAGATTTAACGAAGCCATTAAATATTAAGCTCACCGGATGTGACCCTATTATCAAAGACAAATCGAAAACATTTTTTTTTCATTCGATACGATCTTTTCGCCTCATTTTCTACTAAGGGCCCTGCAAATAGTGCGTTGAGAACTTTCAATAATGACCCTAAAACCTCAAAATACAATTAGCATAACAATGTTGCAAAACTGATACTTTGGGACCCAAGATATTGAAGGCAAGAACTGCTATTCTTTTATCTGCTACCTTTTGTTTACTGTAGCCAGTGTCTCGGATTTCTGACCACTTTTCGAATTTTGCCGGTATTGAAATGAAAATCATTTAGAAACTAGGGGTATTATACAAGGAAAGAAAGAAAGCTATTATTTCTCTAAGGATCGTTAAAGGGAGTGCAAATATATATTTCCATATTGCTGAAAACTTCAATATGTTGATTTCGGAAATATCTGACTTTATACTTTAAGGGGTGTTGCTACACGCTTCCGTGTTTGATTAATAACGACATGCGAGCTTATCTGCAATCAATGATTATAGTAGTTTTAGTTGTGTTTAACCTGTACGAGAAGACTGTTTCTTACTTGCCCGCGAAGCTTCATGAATGCTGGTGCTGGTATTTCCGTATTTATATCTAACATCTGTAGTAAGCCCGCTATGTTCATGCTGTTCTAGTAGCTGATAATGACGTTCTTTTCCTGTCAATCTTTCCTTTTTGTTTGTTTTTCCTTCCTCAAAACTGACTCTAATTTTCAATTGGATGAATCTCTGGTGAACTTGGCTTGAAAAGCTTCTCGAACGCTTTTTGTAAGATGTCAAAAGAGATGTAAATCTCTTCTTCAATGATCATAACTTTATGATATTTACGTATACATAATATATAAACATATATATATATACACCATATATATACCATGTATACATATATACATATATATATAGCAGTGATCTAACAAAACCTTCGTAAGCCATGAAAAGACTCCCTCACTACCACATGAGCACTCCAACAGAGTCCTCACATTCTAAAATATCTGCAGTGCTCTTATGTAAAACTGACAAAAGTTTGATTTGAATAGCTCCTCCGCTCTAAACTACTATTCATACAGAAAAATGGCGCTCTGATAATTTTAAGTTTGCTTTCTTATCTTCCGAACTGAAATGGAATTCTTATATCTTTTCTAACAAAGTTATGTAAACAAAAGTATTTGAACCACATGACTACGATTCCTCAAACAAAAACTCTCAGCTGAGTAATTATTGTATGCCGCTATGCCGTCATAGCATACCGTGGACTAATGATGTCAAATGTAGCTGCCTACAGATTCGGACTCCGGCTGCACGTACCCACTTGCAATTATTACTCAGTTGAGAGTTAGTGAGCGTAAAATGATAAGGTTACTTTGTAATCAAAACTAATTTATTATTTTGTTAAGTAAGGTACATAGGAAGTGTAGCTTTTGGGAAGGTAAGGAACCAAGCTTTAAATTACTAGAAGACTATTTTCCTATATGGATAGTAGTTTAGGCTCTATAGCATATACATATAAAGTCAATGTTTGGCACTTTTCCATAAGTATCAATATAGAACATTTTAGACAACGGACTCACAGCGCATACATATAGATTTCTGTTTCTTGACTTGGGAAGTATTCTCGAGGGTTTTGGCTCTATGAATAGACAGCTACAAAATATCGATAGGTCTTGGTGGGACAGCAGAATTTATTCGTAGAACGATGGTAAATCCTAAAAAATTTAGATGTATTAAGATGGGGGTTAAGGATTATCTTCATTTTATGAATCATCCTATAATTTCTGAAAGTGACCATGAAGATTTTACTACGCAGATAATCGTTGGAGCTTTTCAATATATGTATGTTTTTTTCCTGTTGCGTTGTGTTTGAAAGTTAGGGCTCAATAAAATCAAAGATCCAAAATTTTAACAATTTTTTACTTATAATATATTTATTATTATTAAAAAGGTCATTAATAGCCGCTTTTCATATTGAGTTTAAGAATTCTCCCCTACGGTATATTATTTTAAGACAGTGTAACATAAACTGTGAAAAACTTTTCGGTAAAGTCCTTATTTCTTAGAAAAGCGGGCTGAATTTGATAATTAGTTTGATTCTCGGTTTTGTTGTTATTACCATTTTATGGTGCTTTCAACACTGTAAACAGTTTTGCCTGAGTAAAATGTTTTCGTGTTGAGCTATTAAATTAAATATTATAACATAAGACTTCGGTTGAAATTTCCTTCACAACGCATTTTCTTAAAAGCACCTCCACCTGTTCATTTGACTTATACTATGCTTGCTACCACAGACTTTATTTCAAAGTGATCATCAAATCATTTAACTGTTTAACATTATGCATTTACAGAACATTAATTCAAGACAAATGTCCTCAAGTGTTTTTCAAATCTTAAAGTCAATCTCAAAACAAATAAATAATGTCTACGTCGCATCAGAGGAAACCAAGTGTTTCCAGCTGGTTTTCCTCATTGAGACGACAACCAAAAAATAAAAAAGTCGCAACAGATAAAAAATTACAAAGGAGTTGTGTTGATCTTTCCTCAACGAGTACGTTTTACATAAATGAAAATTATGACAAAAGTGACCTTATCAATAATGAAAAGAATGTCCGGAAATTATGTTCAAATTGTTGCGGGCAGATATCGTCGCCGCCATCGGAAGTTGCACGTAGTGAATTCAAAGTTGAAACGGATCTTGTGACGGACGTTCAAATTTTAACAAACCCAGAGGCGGGTAATGTGATAGTGTATGATAAGCGATTTGAATTTAGAAAAAAATCTACAACAACTGTAACAAGAACAACGGTTTTTACAAAAACTACAAATCGAGTTGGGTTAATCTTTAATGAAGATGGCCAACTAATAACTAAGTTAGCAAAGCCTCGTGCCAATAGTTTAGGATCAATACTCGACAGTGATAGTGAACCACCAGTGGTGGAAAATAAGACGTCAGTTTTGGACGGTGACTTTTTATATATAGACGATAGTTCAACGTGTCATAGGAATTCTAATAGTTCTGGATGCAGTAGTGTGACCTCCAAGGGGCAGCATGGTTGTAAATATGATATTTACCATAAAACACTTGACGTCCGGGAAAAACAGAAAAAGGTAAATACAAAATAAAATAAGGTTCAAAGTAAAATGAAAGAGTCCAAAATATGTTATGTATACTGATTTTTCGTGTCAGAAATGATGAAAAAAATTATACAAAAATTGACACCAATAATGTTGAACTTAAGATATGATGTACTCATTGATTCTGCTATCGCAAACATTTAGAGAGCTTTAAAAATCCAAGTGCAGTTATAGTCGGTTGAGAAGTTTTTTACAGTTCACTTTCTAATTTTAGGGTTTTGCATCTTTTTTCGGAATTGCTTGTGATAGCTTCGCTTTCGATTATATGTTTTAGTAAAATTCAGTCAATATATGGTGCATTACTTAATTCTTCTTTTAAAACATGAATTCCTGTGGCTTTTACTACAGATGCCTATAGCATAAATAATTAAGTCGAGAAAATACGTACAGTGGTTATTTGATGTCTTCGGGTGAGTTTCGTTGACACACAAAGATAATTTTGAGAGCATTGGCGTGCATCATTTACAGGTGTTAAAAAGTGAATTATCAACTATGTATAAGGCTTTCTATGAATTGTACTATCTATATATATCTAAATTATTCATTCCCGAAACTCCCGCCTAATCAACATAGACTGTTTTCAAACAGGTCTTAAGTCACAAATTGACCAAAATATAATCTTTTAACACCATTGATTGGTTTATTATTCCATCTTTCTATTTCAAGAGCAGTAATAATACCATCGTCTGGCATCTTAGGGAAGATATCTGCGCCTGCTGTTCTTCATTCTGTGTATATTATATTGGGCACAAAGCCCAAAAACCAATTTTTTTTTTACTAATTGTAAGATTGGACGTGCTGCTACGACCAAACCCTGAAATATAACGTGTATTTGGTCATTGACCTAATAAAAACGACCGTACAAAACAAAACATTTTAAGCGAAATTTGTCACAATATTATTATTCCTGCAATTCGGTGGTGAATGCCAATTGTAGATACACCTTACTTGTTTTCACAGTGTACGTTAATTTTGGAGATTATCCATATTGGAAGTAAATCCTTCAATAATGCTCTTCTACATAAATTTACTGAAATGCTAACAAAACATGGAGTGAATCAGTCCCTAGAATACTGGATCACACACATGTTGAACAATAACACTGTTTTTGTCGATCTGGGCGGATTTCGGACTGTGCATCAATCGACAGAAAACTGCTATAATGCAGGAAATGAACATTCCCAGATTGAACCTGCCCTTTATTGGCTCCACACGTTTGGAGCTAAAAGACAGGGTAAAATAAATGAGCATCATACTAGATAAAATGGAAACCACACTTCGGGGACAGATCGAACAAAGCTCTTAGAGCCTTCGCAATGTGCCGCAGAACTATAGGGGAAAAGTGGGGACTCTAACCGCGGATGATCCTATGGATATACACTAGCGTCATCCGAACCATGCTAATCTACGACTTTGTGGTGTGGCGGAAAGCAATGAATTTCAGATTCAAAGACTGTTCCTCCTGAGTGTAAGTGGCGCTCTCAAGTCAACCAGCACTTGGTTCCTTGAGTTCATCCTTAACGAAGCAATTTCAAATCGAAAATTACATCTAGGGCCGATTGGGAATCATACGGCGCTTCAGTCATTGACAAACCCTATTATTTACACAGACGTCACCAAATTTGAAGGAAACACCGGTCAGGCGTTTTCTGCGAGGAGCCTCATGGAAATTGCCATACACCTTGAAAGCCATGTCACGGTTTTCTAGGCGGAACTCAGGGTCATCGTTGAAGCGGGAAGGTATTTCCTTAACTCAGATATTGAGAATAAGGAGATTGCCATCTGCTCGTACAGTCAAGCAGCTGTCAGGGCTTTGTCAAAACACTTTTCATGCTCCAAACTGATATTGGAGTGTAAAACCACCCTAAATTCCCTCTCTCGGAGTAATAGGGTATTCGTTCTTTAGGTGTCGGGTCACAAGGATGAGCTTTCTCGTATTGGTGCAGCCCCGGAGACATCCTCCTCCACAATCGGGTTGCACCGAGGCACCTGGGCTCTAATATTTCGGTATGGGCCGACGGCCAACAAAGTCGTCTTTGGTTAGTAGACCCTTCGGGTAAAACTACAGAAGAACTATGTGGCAAACAAAGCTTACCGAATAAGCTTTTGGGACCTAACAAGCCAACCCTGAGAACTCTAGTGTCAATTTTTGCTGGGCACTCTTTTCTCAGGGGTCACCTACACAGGATGAGACTTGTTGATGATCCTATATGGATGGGATCGGGAGAGGAATGCGAAACGGTAACTCGCTTTCTTTGTCACCATCCGGCTCTTTCAGGAAAACGTTACAGATTCCTTGGGTCACACTTCCTGGACGAACTGCAGGAAGCAAAGCAGGCAAGGAGGGTTGGAGGCAATACTGTACTTTATCCGGTTGGGACCTTTGAGCAATTGCTCATATGTCTGAAGGGTGAACAATGGGCCTTGTTGTGGCCTACGTTCACGGGACCTGTTCAGGGCCTCAACCTCTCTTCAATCCATCCATCCAATATTGCCAGAAACTATCACGACTCATTCCTTGCATGTTATTACAAGTATTCCCAAGATGTTTCTAGCTAATAGATATCACTCTATTCTTTTCTTGTCGATAATTACATCCAATCAGGTTGTTCCTGCAGTTGCAGCACGTCCAATGTCAAAATGGTGTGTACTTTATTTGTAGATGAACATTTTTATTCCCTAGATGAAATCTAAAGGGTATACTAAGTTTATCTTTCCGTAACATCTAGAAATAATGATGGTAGAGTAAAATGGTTTGGACCCTCATGCATAAAATCAAAAGTTATTTTGATTTTTTTGCATATCCATCTTTCCATCCATCTGTCTGTTTGTCCGTCCTCACGATAACTCGAGAACGCGTGTAGTTAAAGAGCTGAAATTTTGCACATGGGCTTTAAAAAAAAAAGTAAAATTAAGTCGAAAATGGGACAAATCGGGTAACTCCTTCATATGGTTGCAATACAAAAATTTCATTTTTTACTACATATTTGGGCACTGCCTGAGAACACGTCAACGTAGAGCGTTCAAATTTTGTGCACAGTGTTTTCATAAAAACCGTAAATATAATTTTAAAAATGGACTAAATCGGGCAACCCCTTCTTGTTGTTATATAAAAATTTTGAATTTTTACGTATCCTGTGAAAACGATCAGTCCTATACGGTTTTAATGTACTGAAAAGTTCTTCAGAATATCAAACCTATAAAATTGGTTATAATAATTTAACCGTTCTAGAGATATATTCAAAAACCACTTCAAAATTCAAATTTACGCAGATGGGTGACCATACGAAGTATCATAAGAATTGATCTTAGACCAATTCTAGGATTTTACTTGTTTAGGAAATGTCAATCCTTTTCCACATCTTCCAGGCACGTTATTACCTCATTGCCCAATCTATCTATGTCGTCTAGTTTTCAGCAAGAGAACAGGTATTTTTATTGAGTGCTTTGATTATTTTTCACTCCAAGTACCATTTGAGGTTCATAAAATTGATACCAGTGCAAATAAATGGATATTTTTTTTTTAAAGAAACGTTAGGTATTTTCTTCAATAATTATTTCCTGCAGAAAATTATCAGTTTATTTCAAAATATGATAATAATGTATACAAACAAAATAAAAAAAGCATTGAAATAAATTCTCACAATATTCAGGTTCCAGTTCTGGACTAAACAGTAATTCGGTCTATTCAGTTTAGAGGGAACTCGACGATTAGAACTAAATTTATGCAGAGTCCCCGATCAAGTATTGATCAGAACTCGTTCCAAGCGACGACATATGAGATTTATAGCGCTTTCCATGAGAGTTGAGCGAAAAATTCTTTTGACACATTTTTCTAGTACCTATATACCGTAAAACAGATGATCTAAACTTCTCCTTTTAGACTCCAGTTTTTCAATGAGTGAACGCAAGTGCATGCGCGTAGTATTTTTTAAATGAAGGTGTTATAAAATTTCATCAGCCTGAAAAACTTCATGCATAGGCCTGCTTTTCATGTAACTTGGTCAAAGAACCCTTATCAAGTGGCACTGAAGCTAATAAGCGCAATTAGTCGAAGTTGACTCCCGTAGCCATGTGCATTCATCAGAGCTCCGCGATAAAGAGGCGTGTTTTCATGTCCGAAACGACAATGAAGTCTTGGATACAATATCATGAAGAGATAATGAAAAGATAATTAATTTGGACTTCCGACGTAACATGTGCTTGCGACAATTATACATATGGAAAAAATTATTTTCTATAAAAATATTTTATTCAAGCATCATATGGATGCTTTCAGTGTAAGGCCTGAATTACAATTACGACTACAACTTTACCCAAATGGTAAATGCATGTGGTAAGATACAATTGCAACTTCGACTAAAATTAAACTTTGCTCAAAGTGCAAAGTTAGTGTTCGCTGCGGCCAACTTCAGTTCAATTACAGAAGTCTGGACTTCTGGTTTGTTCAAGCAGTTGAAGCTTTAATTTAATTAAAATTTCACCTCAGCGTCGACTTCGACTTAAAATCAAGTCGCAGTCGACAGATCAGTCCTAATTGTAATTCACGCTTAACTCTCGGGCAATGTTTAGGGTGGCATGGAAAACGCGTCATTAGATTTTAGATAATTTTCAATCAGAAGCCTACGGAAAAGCAATTCAAAATGAGTTAATATTTAATTTTTTATCATACCGTCTTTGACCTATCTATGTAGGATGTTGGGCTGGATTTCTATATGATCTTGGACTAGTGGCAACGGTGTCAGTTTCTGGTAGAAGCATCGGATAGTTGCAACCTGTCTCTGGGAACCATTTTATCTTTTAAGTAATAATAAGCACGTGGCGTCGGACTCTTCGAACCAGTTTTTTAAGCTTGTCTTGAAAATCAGCAAGTTTTCCGCAGCGAAACTGGAGGTGTTCTCTGCGTTTTCAATGAGTGCACAAAATATGAAGTGTTCCCGACCTTGACCAGGGATGGCTCTTTCGACGAGTAGTAAGGAAAGAAAAACATGTGGAAAAAGAGTGTAGCGGCAATTAGCGCTGGAGCGGTGAATTGTCGGATGGAGAGGGGATTTTGGGCATTCCGATATACTCCACAAGATAATCTGCAAATGATGGCCACCAAGAGTGATTGGGATGGGAAGGAGATGGTAACATCCTATACAGGGGCTGGAGTATACTCCAGAGACTGCCAGTAGCACGAGTCTTATGAACTGCCGGGTAAATACAGTGTTTTTCAGGCAGACCTTGCACCGATTTACCAGGCAGCACTATTTGTATCTTTGTGCAGCGAGTCCTTACCGCATATCTGCATATACACTGATGGACAGGCAGCCAATAAGGCGCTGGATGCTCAGCTTGTAAAATCAAAATTGGTGCAGTTATGCAAGATCAGCCTTGAGTAATTGACTACACTGCACAAGGTGACTCTATGCTGGATACCTGAGCACAGCCATATTCACGGCAATGAGATGGAGCTTTAGAAGAGATCTTTGGGGGCGCCTATCAAAAGGCAAGTCTCCAGCAGATCAACAGGGAAACCTGCCGTATTGCGAGGCAATTGTAGCCTACATATAACAAGATGAGGAAAAGAGAACTCGTTAATGGCAGTAGACTAAATACCAGGAATCTAGTAGGGATCATTACGGGTCACTTGGCCATAGGAGATCATAGTAGAAGACTGGGAATAGCGGTGAGTGATTTCTGCAGGAGGAAATCGAAATCCGTTCCACATGTACTTTACGAGTGCCCCACTCTGATGAATAAAAGAGGTAGGCTATTAGGTAGCTACTTCTTTTCAAGTCTGGGGGAGCTGCAAAGTAAAGAGATTAGATGTATCCTGAGATTCCTAAGAGAGGCAGTATGCATCTATGCCGGTTTAAAAGTTTATCCCATGACGACTAGTCATTTCTAGCTGAACCCTTTTACTTAACCTAACCTAAGCAATAAAAATACGTCCAAAGATACATTTTAGTTTGTCTTCCAGGCATCATAAGATCACTGTTAAGAGAATAATCATATATCTCAGTTGCAAATTGGCTTACACGTGATTCTGGGAAATGTGCTTGCAATAAGTAGTTCTACTGTTTCTCTGGAATTATTTATATAGCATTCAACTAGCTTGTTAGAAGCCGTATTTCGTTTGAATGATCGTGATCCATTGCTAATACTTTTTAAACTGGCTGCCGTTTAAAATCCCTTGTATTCCTTCGCAGTGGCTTCTGGAAGCTATTTTTTTTTATTTTCTTACCTTCCGGTTGGTTTGTCTGTTCTTATTGAAGAGTTTCTTACTCTTGTCTTTAGACGTTTGAAGTAATCTTGGGATGTCCCTTAAAATATAAAATTTTGCAGATATTTTGGATCTATGTGATCTTGTGACGGTAGAATCAGGCTGAACATTTTTACGTGGACAAATTTAAGGGTGTACTCAGAAATGTAATATACATTATTACAGATATGTACATAATTTTTACAAGCTTTACAGACCTAATCCGTTGCGCTATTTTTTGCGTTCAATAATGTCAATAAAGTAGTAAGTGAACTCCTTGCAGATAGATATTAGCTAGTTAACGAACTAAGTAATTTGAAGGTGTACGTGGTATGGCAGTATATACTTTATAAGGTCGACATATCTTTTGAAATGCGTATAACTGTTACCTAGAGAGACGAATGCAATAATGGGTCTGGTGTTGTCCATGGGTGAATTATTATTTTTTTTTTTGTAGACTATACCACGCTCTAAAAATTATTGTTGTAAATAAAGTGTCCATATCAATTCTGGATGTTGGTGAAGGCGTTGATTTGAATATTATAAAAATAAAAAATAAACGTGATATTCATGGCAGAAATGGTTTGGACGACCGGAAAGTGATTGGAAACCAATTTTTTGCCAATTCGGTCAATCGTGGCAATTTTGAAAAAATTAGAAATTGAAAAAATGGAATTTTAATGGGAAACTTGGTAGGATGCTAAATTACATACCTACTGACATGTACAACATGGATCGCTGACACCACTGAAATCACTTACATTATCATGGAATCACTTTTTTATAGTTGTCTGTTTTTGGTTTATCGACTGAATTCCACTCAATTTGAAATAATAAGTTCTGTACGAAATCCACCATAGTTCAGTTTCAGTTCAGTGGATTTTCCAAATGAATATATAGAATAGAAATAGATGGCAATATAACATTTGTAATCCTTTCTCTACTTTTAGGGATAGGCAGACAAAAATTGCTTAATTTTATTTCCTTAAAAATCGAGTTTAAGGAATATTTGATGTTATAGGAGATAAGCTTCCATATGAATTAGAAGATCAAGCAGTCCATGTAATACATGTCAGTGTACATACCTAAGATTGATAGAAAAATAATCTCGTGTCTCTAAGATAAGCCATTTTGTTACAGTAATTTTTTTGAAAAAGTAAAAGAAAAAAATGTGGTATACATGGCCGAAAATTGTGCCAGTGTCTTCGTAGATATCCTTCCTAACTCATTAAAAACAAATTTTCTGCCAAGTTGGCCAATCGTAGCGCAAGACCAACCAATTTGGCGTGTCCATTTCAATAGCATTTGAATTCTACAAGTATACATATTAGAGCTGTTTAATGAAGTCGAAAAAGTTCAGAGCAGATCAGGAGCGCGTTTATGAAGTCGGCTGCAGCTACAGCCGCAGCCAGTCTCAGCTATCTCGAAACCAGGCATAGTTGCGTGTATCTGCTCCTGACTTTATGAAAGATTTTAGCCATTGCCAGCTTCAGAAATGTCATCATTGGAGTTGAGTTACATTTCATGTAAATATACAAAAAACAGTTTATTACCTGCTTCGTCGATTAAATCAATGAATGGCTCCCCACGCTCATTCATATAAATGGTTACATTTGCCATTATTACAATAATATTTCTTTTCTTTTCTGTAATTTAAAAATAACAACAAACAAAAATGTCAACCGTAATGCGTTTGTGTTAGTTAGCTACATATGATGGGTAGCACTCTCAAGTCGAAACCGCCTGCAGTCGACTACTAGACCGGCTACTATGATTTTCCAATCGACAGAGACTGTCATTTAAGATGAAAGCCCAATGAACGCGGCAGGCGTAGCGTTGCTTTGACAGTTCTCAGCGGCAGATGCGTGTAGGTTTTGAACAAGACCCAATGGACGCGTTGCGTTGGTATTCTTAAGATTTATTTATAAAAAGAAAAAGTGATAGAGAAGTTTGAGTTATTATTTAAAAGTGAAATAATGGATATATCAGAGTTATTAGATGTGGCATTGTTCTTGCATTTGCAGCTTACCAAGCATATAAACAGTTTAAAATCAATCAACTGTCAAAGCTTCTGCCGCGCGTTAAATGTAGAACATTGCTCTACTCTTGCGTCGAGTCCGGCAAGCGCTGCAGCCATTTGGCTAGTACGAACTTAAACACGTATATTCTATGGAACTGTCAAAGCGACGCGGCGCTTGCCGTGTTCATTGGGTTTTCGCCTTTAGCCAAGTCAAAAAACTGGCTATTACAATTCCGAACGACGATAGCCACATCTACCGGCTGCAGCCTACTTTATGAACGTACTCCAGATCAGATCAGGGCAGTTCACTTTATGTTAACTGTCAATTTAAAAGTAGAGCAGAAAGGAGCAGGAGTGCATTCCAAAACATAGCTACAGTTGACTATAGCTGACTTCAATCGTTCCAAAACCCAGTAGTCAACTAAATTATGTCAGCTGAGTTGACTTTTGAGCATTCCGAAACATCTGAAGTTAACTAGAATACTATCCCTGACTATGCTCTAAACTGCTAGTTATCTAATATATAAACCGTGACGTGAGCTGTCAATTGAAATATTTTGCGTGGCGCGCTTTTACAAACGTTTTGCGAAATTTATTTATTTATTTAATTTTCTCTGGCTCATTTAAGATTAACACACAGTAATAAAATATTAGTTTTAAGTATCAATAAAATTATACAATCAGTATAAATGACAGTTCTAATACTTTTAGCTTACTCAGATCGTTCCAAAACGTCAAACAGCTTTAGTTAACTGCAGACAACTTGACATATCTCTGACATAACTCTGACATAGCTACAACTATAGCTGCAGTTGTGTTTTGGAACGCACTCCAGGAAGCTCATGAAACACACTTTATATATATTTTTTATATTCATTTAATTTTGACTATCAGAACAAGCTTAACACAAGCTCGCTGCATGGACACGTTTAATAGATAAACGGTCAACAATACATGCGTTTCATCACTTAGTCGGTGTTAGTATTGGTATGTTAAACTAAACATAAACCAAACACCGGATGAAATGATATGCAAAGCGACATAGAAACAGAGAACTAAGTATAATATAGACGTTTTTTTAGAACATGCTTAGAAACGTCAACTACAAAATTCTCAGCTTTATTATTAACAGTAATGCACATGCGGTTAATGGGCTCGTACATGCAAAAGTTGGATCTTGCGGAGTTAACATGCAACATAGGTAGTCTTCTCAAATTGTGTCCACTATCGCGGAAAGAGATTTTACTAAGTAACAGCGGCGAATCAACATTCGCGTTTATTAGTTGATGCACAAACGTTACATCGGCAACCATACGACGTTTTTGAAGCGAGTGCATATTCAAAAGCTTCAAGCGATCGTCATAAGGTGGAAGAATTAAGAATTATTCCAGGGTAGGTGTCTGAGAGCAAATCGTAAAAAGTTTCTCTGGACAGACTCAATGCGGTCGATGTGTGTACCGTAAAATGGAGACCAGACCTGGCTAGCGTATTCAAGAAGTGGTCTCACAAAGCAAGTGTACAAACGCAATGTTATGGTAGGATTCGAAAACTCTCGGGACCAACGTTTTATAAAACCCAGCATAGAACTACTCTTTGATACCATATAGTTTGTATGGGAGATAAAATTCAATCTGTGGTCACATTTGACACCCAAGTCACAGAGACACAGACAGAGTACACACGGCGAATTGAGGAATCAGAGAACTCATAACCATAAGTGATTGGTATCTGATTGCTATGGAAAGTCGTAACCTCACATTTGTCGATATTGAGTACCAAATTATTGATCTCGCACCAATTGTAAAATTTTTGAAGGTCACCCTGTACCAGTTCACAATCGTGAACAGATTTAATCTGAGCGAAAAGCTTAACATCGTCAGCATAAATCAAGACCTTACAGTACCTCACCACAGAGACAATGTCGTCAATAGATAGAATAAAGAACAACGGGCCCAAGTGACTCCCTTGAGGTACGCCAGACGAAGCCTTCAAGATTCTAGAGATGGAATGGCGGAATAAGATTTGATATGTTCTGTTACCTAAATAAGACTGTCCATTTTAGAAATGTTGGGGGAAACCCATACTTTTCCATTTTAAAGAGTATCACGGAGTGAGATAACTTGTCGAAGGCTTTACTAAAGTCTATATAAATACAATCCTTCTGGTAACCTTTTGCAAACCCGCGAATGGTATCTGAGACAAATTCTAACAAGTTAGTGGTTGTAGATCTGCTCGAAATAAACCCATGTTGGTTTGAAGAGAGCAAATTCTTACATGAAACCGATAGCTGAGAGTAAATAATTCGAATAATTTGGGCATACAGGATAATTTTGCAATAGGCCTATAGTTAGAGATTTCACTTTTACTACCTTTTTTGTGAATAGGTATGATGAAAGAGTTTTTCCATAGCTGAGGGAAACAACCACTATCGAGCAAGGCAGCACGAATTAAAGAAGGCTGGAGGGATCCCATCAGGACCCGTTGTAAAGTCATTTGAAAGCGCATTAATATGATCGAGTATATCCTCTTGTGTAATTGTAGGAATATTGAATGAAACGTGAGAGAATCGTTCATATGATTAAAATTGTTATGTCGAGGGTGGAAATTGGACGAAGAAAAAGCATTGTCGAAAAAAGAAGCAAACATATTGCAAATTTCAGACGAATCATCACTAGCAGGATCCTTATACCTCATGGTATTGGTATAGTTGTCAGTTTTTTCTTCATATTAATAAACTTGAAAAAGATACGTGGGTCACTAAATAATTTCCCACGCATGCTTTGGATATACTCATTATAAAGTGAAGAGGAAAGTTCTTTGAACTCATTATAGGATGTGGGGAAGTTGTTATGACTTGTCTTTGTCCCTGATATAACTTTTCCACAATTTATTTTTTCTATTTTTAAGACGTTTTAATTCTTTATTGAACCATGGCGGAGATGTTTTAGAGAATCGTTGTCGCTCGCGGGGAACGTGAGATGGAAATAAATTGAAAAGAGTTATGTAAAATTTAGAAATGTCTTTGTCAACACTATTGCTAGACTAATGTGTTGAAATCAATAGAGGTAAGGCTACTGGAGAGTTCCGAAAAGTTAGGTTTTCTAAAATTGAAGAAGTATTGTGTTTCATCACAATTTGTAATGTTTTCGGTTTCAAAGCAGTATGTAATTAGAGGGGGGTGATATTTGTCAATATTAGACATTAAAACTGGGCTAGGTTCGACTAACAAGTTTCTCGTGTCAGTAGATAAAACCAGGTCCAACTGCCTACCCATGTCATTCTTTACATTACTGATGGCTGAGACCAAGAGATGAGATAGTGTCTAGGAATAGTGATTCCCTTGTTGATAAGTTATTAAGAGGCAGATAGCCATCGTCATCTTAATTTAGTACCCAATTTATGTTGGATAAGTTAAAATCACCAATAAGTAGAAGTTCGTCAAGAGGTTGCATCATGCCATGAATAAAATTAGATGTTGAAGTTAGTAGGTCGTAAATATTTTGACCTTTGTCATCAACAATGTTTATGGAGTCTGGAGGAATATAGCAACATAGTATGTATAAGTCGTGTTTTAATAGAGACAACTTAAGAACTATAAGTTCAGTGTCAAAATTGTTGGAAAAACTGGGGACCTCAATTTAGCTGCAATTAAAATGGTTTTTACATGCGAGGAGTACGCCACCGCTGCGAGCTTCAGAATCAGTATGTCTGTCTTTTCTAAAAACCTGGTAAGAGTTGTCTAAGATTTCGGCATCACGAAAGCCATGGTGCAGCCAAGTTTCAGTGAAAGCAACAATATCAAAACAAGTTGCGACAGAGGATTTGAAGTTTAGTTTTTGTCCGAATCCCCCTTACATTTTGATAGTAAAGGGAAAGCGACTTCAGTTTTTTGGAATAATATTGCTTATTTTAGCTGGCTGGCGCCCAGAAGGTACAAATAATTTAGTAAAAGCGCCAGAGGGCCAAAATAAGGGATCTAATAACTTATCCTGCACATCTGCTGAAACAATTAAGACGAAGGAAGCAACCGGTTTGGAGGATTTATTAATTTTGCGGCAAGAAACACCCTCTGTTGCAAAGTTTTTGGATTCGAGATACCTCAATATGTTGTCACACACCGTTTCAGGAGAGAGCCTAGTGACAAAAACACTTGAAGTTTTTTGTACTGTCCTCAAAGAGGTACCAATACCATTGTCTAATGAGGATACAGAATTAATATTATTTGTTACTGAATACACAGTAGCAGGAGCTGGAGTGGTATTATCCACGCAGTGGCTCAAAGCGCTGCATACGGCCCCACCAACCGTAGGAGAACCCTGTCTACCAGGAGTTGGCGGATTCGGCGGGTTAAATCCCACAGTCGGCAGAACCTCCTGTTTTTTGGAAGTTTTTTTCCTCTTTGTAATTGGATTGCCCTTGTGGTTTTTATTAGAACGGTTGTTTATGAAATCGTGGTCCAATGTTGGTTGTTGAGGGCAGTTCACGACACTTGAACTGGAGCAGTCAACCATTTTTTGCTCAATAAATAGACTGAGCATTAAGGTTAACCTTGTCCGATAGGCCAACCACCATGCTCTTAAGGTTGTCCAGGTCACCTCTGTACAACGCGAGCGTATCAGAAAAGTATGGGCCGGGGCTCTCCCAGAAGAGTCTCAGACCCACAGTAAATTGCGAGTCTTTTTTAGTAATTTTAAGGCCGCATTCTCAAGTTTTACGCTTTTCCACAAATACCATCGCACGCTAAAAACTCGGAAGAGCCATTAAATTCGACGCGGCAAAAACTACAGCAATCCATAATACCAAGAACAAAATTAACTTACGACGCGATTGGAAGATAATACAAACAAACCACGTTATGTAAAAAAAAAGTGGGGTTAGCTAGCAATAAAAACAAAAACATAAAATTACACCAGTATAAATTAAATTACACCCAAAACAAATACAATAAACAAACTAGAACACTAAAGACACAAACAAAGCACTAAAATGTAATTAAAAAACGTTTAAAAACACTTTAAAAACAAAATTCACGATATACTCATTATAAAGTGAAGAGGAAAGTTCTTTGAACTCATTATAGGATGTGGGGAAGTTGTTATGACTTGTCTTTGTCCCTGATATAACTTTTCCACAATTTATTTTTTCTATTTTTAAGACGTTTTAATTCTTTATTGAACCATGGCGGAGATGTTTTAGAGAATCGTTGTCGCTCGCGGGGAACGTGAGATGAAAATAAATTGAAAAGAGTTATGTAAAATTTAGAAATGTCTTTGTCAACACTATTGCTAGACTAATGTGTTGAAATCAATAGAGGTAAGGCTACTGGAGAGTTCCGAAAAGTTAGGTTTTCTAAAATTGAAGAAGTATTGTGTTTCATCACAATTTGTAATGTTTTCGGTTTCAAAGCAGTATGTAATTAGAGGGGGGTGATATTTGTCAATATTAGACATTAAAACTGGGCTAGGTTCGACTAACAAGTTTCTCGTGTCAGTAGAGAAAACCAGGTCCAACTGCCTACCCATGTCATTCTTTACATTACTGATGGCTGAGACCAAGAGATGAGATAGTGTCTAGGAATAGTGATTCCCTTGTTGATAAGTTATTAAGAGGCAGATAGCCATCGTCATCTTAATTTAGTACCCAATTTATGTTGGATAAGTTAAAATCACCAATAAGTAGAAGTTCGTCAAGAGGTTGCATCATGCCATGAATAAAATTAGATGTTGAAGTTAGTAGGTCGTAAATATTTTGACCTTTGTCATCAACAATGTTTATGGAGTCTGGAGGAATATAGCAACATAGTATGTATAAGTCGTGTTTTAATAGAGACAACTTAAGAACTATAAGTTCAGTGTCAAAATTGTTGGAAAAACTGGGGACCTCAATTTAGCTGCAATTAAAATGGTTTTTACATGCGAGGAGTACGCCACCGCTGCGAGCTTCAGAATCAGTATGTCTGTCTTTTCTAAAAACCTGGTAAGAGTTGTCTAAGATTTCGGCATCACGAAAGCCATGGTGCAGCCAAGTTTCAGTGAAAGCAACAATATCAAAACAAGTTGCGACAGAGGATTTGAAGTGGAGTTTTTGTCCGAATCCCCCTTTCATTTTGATAGTAAAGGGAAAGCGACTTCAGTTTTTTGGAATAATATTGCTTATTTTAGCTTTATTTCTAGGCTGGCGCCCAGAAGGTACAAATAATTTAGTAAAAGCGCCAGAGGGCCAAAATAAGGGATCTAATAACTTATCCTGCACATCTGCTGAAACAATTAAGACGAAGGAAGCAACCGGTTTGGAGGATTTATTAATTTTGCGGCAAGAAACACCCTCTGTTGCAAAGTTTTTGGATTCGAGATATCTCAATATGTTGTCACACACCGTTTCAGGAGAGAGCCTAGTGACAAAAACACTTGAAGTTTTTTGTACTGTCCTCAAAGAGGTACCAATACCATTGTCTAATGAGGATACAGAATTAATATTATTTGTTACTGTGTATTCAGTAGCAGGAGCTGGAGTGGTATTATCCACGCAGTGGCTCAAAGCGCTGCATACGGCCCCACCAACCGTAGGAGAACCCTGTCTACCAGGAGTTGGCGGATTCGGCGGGTTAAATCCCACACTCGGCAGAACCTCCTGTTTTTTGGAAGTTTTTTTCCTCTTTGTAATTGGATTGCTCTTGTGGTTTTTATTAGAACGGTTGTTTATGAAATCGTGGACCAATGTTGGTTGTTGAGGGCAGTTCACGACACTTGAACTGGAGCAGTCAACCATTTTTTGCTCAATAAATAGACTGAGCATTAAGGTTAACCTTGTCCGATAGGCCAACCACCATGCTCTTAAGGTTGTCCAGGTCACCTCTGTACAACGCGAGCGTATCAGAAAAGTATGGGCCGGGGCTCTCCCAGAAGAGTCTCAGACCCACAGTAAATTGCGAGTCTTTTTTAGTAATTTTAAGGCCGCATTCTCAAGTTTTACGCTTTTCCACAAATACCATCGCACGCTAAAAACTCGGAAGAGCCATTAAATTCGACGCGGCAAAAACTACAGCAATCCATAATACCAAGAACAAAATTAACTTACGACGCGATTGGAAGATAATACAAACAAACCACGTTATGTAAAAAAAAAGTGGGGTTAGCTAGCAATAAAAACAAAAACATAAAATTACACCAGTATAAATTAAATTACACCCAAAACAAATACAATAAACAAACTAGAACACTAAAGACACAAACAAAGCACTAAAATGTAATTAAAAAACGTTTAAAAACACTTTAAAAACAAAATTCACGATAAACACGACTGTCCACCACACTTGACAGATGACACTTTTGATACCACTTCAACACACATATTCATTTACCCTAGATATGTACCATATAAGCACTAATTCATACATTTAAGTACAGGATAATACCTTAACGCAAACATTTTTCTATGTATAGCGATTTCTGAAATTAAGACTTCTCTATTTTAATTCGAATTATCATGTATTTTGAACCTTGACAACACTTCAAAATTTCATATAATGTTTCTTGTCCGCCGTTCACAAATCGTCACCCATCTATATTATTAACACAGATTAATATAACAACAACGACGAGTGTAAATATGAGATTTGCGAAGGCAAAGTTCATGCCATTTTTAAAAAAAATTTTAATTATAAAAATGTTTACAATTTCCAGATTTTGACATTTATGTACTTTGTTGTTTCTGAATTTTGTCATTTCCGGAGTTTTTTCTTTTTTCTGGATATTGTCACTTCTGGATTTTATACTTCTGGATTTTGTCATGTTCCCGTCAAGGAAATTTATTTTTTTTTTCACAAAAAGTTTCAATTATTTACATTATTTATCAGAAATGTTAACACATTCTAAGTCGCTCCATCGAAAAAGTTAGAAATCATATACATAAATATAAATCCTTACAAAACTTAATATAAACTCTATACTTTTGCTTGTTATAGATTTCTTTATCATTAGAGTATAGAATTGATACCATGAATTATAGGCGGAACTAATCCATTTTATATATTATTATCTCCTTCTATTATGTTTCATATAAATTTTATAATAACTGGAATTCAATTAAGTTTATACTATTTATTGTATATAGTGAATTAATATTGACTTTATGTATAAATTAAAAAAAACATCATATTTTAGTGAAATTTTTTATCTGTAAGTTAAATTTAGAGCATCGACCAACATTATTTAAGTAGGCCTTACTAATGCTGAACACATGAAAAAATAATAATATTTAACTTATTTGCTGGCAACTGAGTTCTAATAGCTCGGTTCGAATTGATCGGGTAGAGTCAGAGTTTTTACTTCATCAATTTCTTTGAGAATCCTTTCTGAAGGGACCTTTTCGTTTTGCGTATTTGTCAGTTTATCCTTGTGCTCTTCTTCAATGCTCTTATCAAGTCTGCTCTTCTTTGCCCCGTCGTTTTTTAATTTAATTTGCAAAAATCCTGTATAAGCTCTGTTCGCAATCAATTCCTAAAATAATTTTCTATGATATATGGGCAAAGTAAATAAAATAAAATTCTTAAATATTTCATTAAAAAAAAGGTTAGAAAACCCGAAATTTTTAGTTTAGACCACCATAACTCCTAAGAGAGGAGTTATGGTGCCTGGTTGAGCAGTCGTTGGAAAAACCATGAAATTCTACATATAATGCGCTTTTGATGGTGACCGTACACCCTGTAGTTCTTCAGATACAGTGTGTTTTGTGAAAACCTAGCATATTTTCTTAATCACTCTGTGACTCCGAAACGGTTGATATGACCCCCACCCTGCCATACAATTTTTAGTTTGGCTAGATGAGTACTATCACCCCCGCTATGGAGGAAACACCCTGTAGAAACGGCTTGACGTCATACTGACATTGTATACAAATGATATAAAAATGATTTTTCAATTGGGATTTTTTCAATAGAGATTTCTGGGTTTCTGATAAATTTTTCTTGTATTTCCTAGTGTCAAAATATTCAGTATAGTTTGCAGTTTCATCATGCAGCATTTGACGCTTCCCGAACGTTTAGAAATTATTAAAAAAATATTACTAATGTTCGAGCTCAGTTGTGGGTGGGTGGTTGGCTATACGCCGCATTGTGGAAAATTTTGAGCGTAAGACAACTTTACAAGACAGAAGCCATCAACAAGGAAACGAAATATGTGAAGTGAGGAGAATACCGCAGCTGCAGTCGCCAGTATTGCCGATGAGCTAAGTTTGTCGATTTCACGACAATCGCAACAATTGGGGCTTTCTCAGACGTCAACTTGGAAAATTTTGCGTAAGGATTTGGGTCTACATCACTGACATGTATATAAATGGACTGACTAATCTCCTGTTTCATGTGGCACCAGTTTTGATTTCAAAAAGTATGCTCTGACTGGCGCTGTATTTAAATTATTTGAGAATTTACTTATATAGTATATACATGTCAGTGGGATTTACAGAATTTACCACAAAATTATTTGGGACTATTTGTATTGTTAAATATTAATTATAAGGCGAAGCAAGTGTTTTTTACAAGGCTGTTTTTGGTTGGAAATACCGCTGAAGCGTTACAGTTCAGTAGGAAAGTATGCTCTCACGAAAAGAGACAGGAACATGAAAGTGGTGCCATTTGCTTTCATGCATTTTTGGTTCAACGAGCAGTCCATTTATATACCAGTCAGTGGTCTACATTCTTACAAAGTCGTATTGACTCCAGCACTGAGGCCAAACGATCACGGATTCCGTCGAGAGTTTGCTGAGTTGGGCCCTTAAGCACTTGGAAGATGATCCCAATTTGGGCCAAAAAATCGTCTTTTCAGACGAGGTGTATTTTTGGATAAATGACTTTGTAAATAAATAAAATTGTTGCGAGAACAACCCTCAAGTGTCCAATGAAATGCTGTTGACTAGGGAACAGCCGTAACAGTCAATGGCGACCGCTATAGAGCCATGTTACTCAAATTTCTTTGGTCAAAACTTGGAGATCATCGATATTGAAGATGTGATTCCAACAAGATGGCGCTACGTCCATACAGCAAATGCTACGCTCGACTTGCTGAGGGATAAGTTTGGCGATTAGATCATGTCACGATGAGGATTTCCGATTAGATTATTATGTGGGGATACGTCAAAGCATAAGTCTATGCCGACAGTCCACAGACCTTGGATCATTTGGTAGCCAATATTTGTCAAGCTATCGCCGACATACAGTCGAAAATGTTGGACAGGGTGATCAAAAATTGGAGCGATCGGGTGCATTAGTGTAAACAAAACAGCGGTGGACATTTGAACGATATTTTCTCCGAGGAACTGCATTGTTAACTCTTTAAAATAAAGAAAAACTAAATTTATATGTGAAACGGTTTTTGTTTTATTTAAAATAAAAATCTTATTACTCTTAATGAAACACCATTTATATTCGACTTTATCACTTTCTATATGAAATTTGGAATAGAAAGAGTTAATATTAAATGTATATATAGTATTTTTATCTTTTACACTGCAGTTACTGTAGTTCACTTTAGAGCAGTCTCATGAAACAGTTCATTTCACATTAGAGTACTTTCGAGCAGTGCTCTGAATTTATGAAACACATGGTTTTGTGGTCATTTCTCTAGAGCAGCCTATTAATGTGGAAAAAGACTTCTGTACTGGATATATTTGTTCTTATATTATACATACATACATACATATATACATAATATATATATACCATATATAGGATACGTATGGAGAGCACAACTCTCGATTAATAGCTATGTTACGCCGCGCGTAAAGAAGTTCGCGTGCGAATTTTGCAGGTAAATTTCACCCTTTCCAGTAATTCTGTCAAAACTGCCACGATCGACCGAATTGGCAGGAAATTGGTTGGTTACAAGAATAATTTTTAGAGCGGGATATAATCTACCAAAAAAAAAACCTTAATTTATCTAAGGACAACATCAGCCCCTTTATTGCACTCATCTCTTTAGCTACATATGTACATCGCAAGCTTGAGTTATACAATTTCCGATAGTCATGAATCACCAGAATTTCCTTCTGCAAGCTGTAAATGTTCTGATACAATACAACTACATATGTATTAGCTTGGCTTGGAATTCGAATGAGTAAATGACAAACTCTGCGGTATTATTGAAATTTTTACAATTTTATTCCAATTCAACTATCTCTTTCTCGTTCAATATATTAATTACTCCTAGTAATGAATAATGAATAATAATTACGCACTTATTGTTTTTTCTTAAAGCAAATTAAAGATGAATTGTGTGAGGTCGTATCCGAAATGGAAGCACTCGATTCCCAAGAAGACTGTAAACATTCCAATAAAGACAAACAGATGTCGATTGGGCGAAAGAAATTTAATATGGATCCTAAAAAAGGTAAATATTGAAATAATTATAGTCGCGAATAGCGTAAACATAACCGTGCCATATAATGCTTGGTGTTTGCTTAATGTGTTCTGCATGACGCACATATTTTATTTTAAATGGATAATTTAATCTATCGAATTACTGGACGCATGGGCACAATTTAATTTCCTTGCCGATTTCCGATTGCTCTTAAAATTAGCCCTAGACTTCCTGTTCTTACCTTTTACTTTAATAAGCTCAGTGAGGTGATGTTGCAATAAATTTTGAATTGTATATAACTTGCAGGGATCGAGTATCTCGTCGATAACCATCTGTTGCGTATGGATCCACAGGATATAGCACACTTTTTATATAAGGGAGAAGGACTTAATAAAACTGCAATAGGTATAGATTTTGGTTTTGTTTTTAATAAAAAAAAAAAAAAAATTGTAAATGACACGGTAAACTAGAACCATTGGATATGTTCAAAATGCATCACCAGTAGACCAACTCCGTTTCTGCTTTTTATTAATTTTTCTCTCTCTATAGGAGACTACCTTGGAGAAAAGAATGATTTTAATGAACAAGTATTAAAGGCATTTGTCGAACTGCACGATTTTACAAATCTTATTTTAGTTCAGGCGCTTAGGTAATTAAATCTATAAACGAATTACTACACTATGATTAAGCAGATTTTGAGCAAATTTATTTCGAATTATGTAGGCAATTCTTGTGGTCCTTTCGACTGCCAGGTGAAGCGCAGAAAATTGATCGCATGATGGAATGCTTCGCCCAGCGATACTGCCAGCTCAACCCGGACATTTTCACGAATACCGACACATGCTACGTACTTAGCTTTGCCATTATAATGCTAAACACGTCACTTCACAATCCATCGGTAAGTTGATTTGATTATTTTCGCACATCAGTTGTGGCCGTGATACGATTACAAGTGGAATAATTTCTGAGCAGGTTAAAGATAAGCCCACCGTTGAGCAGTTTATATCAATGAATCGAGGAATCAATAATGGAGGTGATCTACCGCGTGGTCTTTTAGAGTCGTTGTATGAATCAATTCGAACAGAACCATTTAAAATACCTCAAGATGATGGCAATGACCTTATGCACACGTTCTTCAATCCAGATAAAGAGGGATGGCTATGGAAACAGGGCGGAAGGTAATGAATTAAATATAAACATTTTTGGCCGATGATTTATAAATATAAGAAATTGTTGCAGGTATAAGTCATGGAAGCGACGATGGTTCATTCTCAACGATAATTGTTTATACTATTTTGAATATACGACTGATAAGGAGCCCAGAGGCATAATTCCGTTAGAAAATATATCTGTAAATTCATAATTGCTAGGATTTTGTAAACAATTTTTTACTAATTTTTATTATTATAGGTCCGCGAGATACAGGATAGGAGTAAGCCTCACTGCTTTGAGCTTTACGCTAGTGGAGGTGCCGACATAATTAAAGCTTGCAAGACTGATTCTGAGGGAAAGGTATGATTTACTTGAACATTCTTTTAATATTTCACATACACCATGTGCATTTTGCTGTAAGAAAACTCAATCGCATTTAAACGACAATTGGACTGTGTGAGTTCTTATTTTATGTACCAGAATTTTTCTGTTTTCTCGTGTCAGTATCTTTAAAGTATTTTTGCTATTGATAATTTATTATTTTATTAGAGAATTCGCCTCTTCATCTAATCATTGCGATTGCTGGGAGTTTTTGTAATATTAACCCCTAAGTACCTTACCCTTCGAATTTTGATTCTTTAAAACTTGTACTGTTGGGACAATCTTTGCTGCATCCTGGAGATGGGAGCACCATTTCCAGATATTTTAGTCTTATGTGGCCAAGAGTTTGGCAGTCAAAGAGGATATGTGCGATTGCTCCGTCATCCTCCGTTCAAAAGACTGATTTCATTGTCGACATGTTTTTAAGATTCAGTGGGAAAGGTCCAGTAATCTCTAAGGCTGTCGTTGTGGAAATCGGCATAGAAATAGTTAGTCCTACACAAGTAAGGCATTGTGGTTTTTGAAAATCAGTATAAACTTTCGTTTGTTTAGTTTGTGACCATGGGTCTTATTGTAGATAATGACCATATGGTCATTTTCGGTGAGAGCTCACAAGTTCTCCTAGGGCTGGATTCCGCAACTGTAAAGAATTTGCAAGTGTACACGATTTGAAAACTCATGTGAGTGCAAGTGTACACTTTTCAAGCGATTCCGTAAGGATCTGTGTACACTTAAGTGCTGAATGAAAATTTGTCTGTACTGAATGTTGTTTGAGTGAGAAAATAGTCTTTTTGAAGAAGTTGAGTTTAGTTATAAGAAATGAGTTACATGAATTCACTAGTATTTAGGCAACAACGGTAAAATCAATAACATAAAAAATAATTTTGAAAATACCGCTTGACAAAAACTCACAGGTACTTCCTTAAAATTCACTACCAAAATGGGCGTGAGAAAATATTAATTAAAGTGTACACAATTTTGATAGAAAAATTCATTTCCACTTTTGCGGAATCGGAACAAGGTGGTGTACACAATATTTTGTGTACACGCGAAAACTCATCGTTGCGGAATCCAGCCCCTGGATAGTCATTAATCTTTTCGGTGCTAAAATGTTTTTTCGAATGTCTCCCGCATGGGCGGAACTTACCACTGTATGTGGCACACCCCTGCGCTGAATACTTTTAACGACCCCACAATTTACGATTTAGATGAAATTTTCAGATTTTGTATGGAATACCAAATTACCTCACCCATAACTTTTTGTTCCCCCTCTACCACGTCCCATCCAAAATTTCGTAATTTTACGATGAAACGTCACTTTCAAAAAATCAAAGCTACGGAGCAAATGCTAAATGAACGTTTTCATAAAAAAATATAGCAGCACCGAATGAAAAAGAAATGTTGCTAATAATAGATTTTTTTTTCTGTTTGTTAAAAATATATAGTATTATTTATTATTAAGGACTTCTAGCACTTTTTTTTTGTATTTAGATTTTGAAACTGGAAGCCTTATCTGTCTACATACATATGTACAAAAAATTCCGACAGTGTCCGTCTTTATTTTGAGATATGAATTTTTAAAGTGACCGTTCGTTTGTTCTATGTTAGTGTATGGACATCGCAAATTGGACTCTTGTTGTATATTATGTATGACTATCGTGGTTTATGATATCTCTTATTTAGTGACGAACGACATGCATACATGCCAGTTGTCATTTCCTGCCAGACGACATGAAGCATCCCGCGCAGGAACTATCAGGTACCTGGGTACTATGGGTGTGCCCGCGAAGATTAAGTCGTCTGCCCACAAGTAGTAATGAATTTTCAGTATCAGTATCATTTCATTAGTAACGGATTTGTTAAGTTAGTAATAGTCGGAATCTCTAGTTCGTTAGTTCTTATTACTTTTGTTATACAGGATTCCTAAGCTTATCAGTCCGATTTTCTTTGCTCTTATGACTGTGCCATTGAAAGTAAATCAGGAGCTCTTTGGCATGAGTTTTTGGCAACATTTTCAACATAGGTTTTTCGGTCCTTACCCTCACTAAAATTGTTTTCTGTACGATAAAATGCACAAAACAAATCTGTGGCCACTGGTCAACTAATAACTCCAAAATTGAGAATTTTCTATTATAAATATGATTCCAATTATTTTGGCTTACACTTTTTTTTGTCTACTCACGATAATTTCATCGTCAATAGAAAGCCATAATAACTATGCTACATTAGTAATATCTCCGGTGTTTTAACTTAATTTTTGGTAATATCGTTATTAAATTGCTATAATTGAAAAGTTCACCTAACGACATTGGCGATCACAGATCGTATTTTAGATTGCAAGAAGAATCTCCTATTTATTAAACAAAGGTTGTAGTCGGTATTTAGAACGTTGTGTTCTTAGCTCGCGTCAACACATTACATGATATATGGTTAGGCACAAATGCACTGTTCGATAATTTTTAATGTATTTTTTATTCTTCAGGTTGTTGAGGGAAAACACACTGTCTACCGTATGTCAGCAGCCACAGAAGAAGACAAACAGGAATGGATAAAACGACTGACTCAGTCCATAAGTCATAATCCATTTTATGACATCTTAGTACAAAGAAAGAAAAAAGCTTTGGCGAAAAGTTAATATTAAGCCAACAGCGTAGCCAGTAATGAAACTGTCCAGAAAAAATATTTAAAATCACAAAAAAAAAAAATGTTATTTATTGCAACTATCTAATTGATAGCTCGTGCGATTTGAAATATTTGTGCTGTTGCTTATGGGCGTACTCGAAACTCAGTGCTGCAGCCTTATGTTTTTATAATGCTTTTAAAAAGCACAAACTACACGATAATATGGATGAAGCAACAAGAAAAAACTTTGGTGAATGTTAAATTGCGTTAACATACGCAGTGAATGATTTTAAAAGGGCTTACTCTCTGCTAATCTCATCGTTGCATTGAGATTCTTTTTGATACTCTGTAGTTTGTACTTTTAGCATTTCTATACGCAAGTGATGTTTGTGAATACCATGGGATGTGGGTGTGCATACAGCAATCCGATTCGATAAAATTTGAATTCCGTATGAAGTAAATATATTTTCCAAAAATACAAGCGTCTTACACTAGTATCAACGTTAGCTGCCTGCAAGAAAGGTATATTTGAAATCATGCTTTGTCTGTTATCCATTTTACTTTCCAGTTTTCGAGTAACTGTGTTGGAATTGTTTTTTATATCAATTACTATATCGAATATTTTTCCAAGAAATTTCCGAACAAATCAATACTCTTTAAAAACTATACCAACAATAAGTCGTTTCAAATTAAAACGACTTCGTATGGCTGCATTACATACAGGTAAATATTCGTAGAAATAATAAAAATTCACCGTGAAATTCAGCTGTAAGAAGTCGTTCCGGTTTACTTGATTTGAATCCCACGCTATTTAATATTAATAAGATTATCAAACATATGCACAGCTCTGGGGTTTTCTCCGGCAAAATAGAACTAGTACGAGTGTCGGCCTGTAAAATGTCACAGGCATGTTATAATGCATGTTTACCATCTAGAAGTTTATAAACTCGCCTGAAATTTGGTATTTAGTGATGTTATTTTTGTTATTGATTGTCAATAAGGAACTGTAATACTAAACGCACACTTTAATGTCATATTACGCCAAGTTTTCACCAATCGCTGTTGACAATTTAACCTCGTAAACCGATTGCATGGTACGAGATTGAAATAGAATTTCCAAAAACAGTTCCTGTAGTTATGACGCTCCAGTCACAGGTATTGGCAGCACTGATTTTATGAATAGTCCCCATACATGTATATGTTCGCTATTGTTTTGATTTATACTTTTACATATTTGTCGATTGAGACTGTCTATTTAAATAAAAATGTGTCTAGTGATATAGCGCAACTTATTTATACAAAACATTGTGAAAGGATGGAGATGGAGTCCATGTTCTCGGCTATCAATAAATTTATTCTTTATTTGTCCGAAGTGCTCGACTGTTATGATATTTTGTTTTTTGGTAAAACATGTAAATTATGTATTATTGTATTTGTGTAAGACAATTCGTAATTTTTGTAATGTAAAATTTGATAAGAGGCTTTAAATATAAGCCCTTTTGTGATTTTTTAATCATCTAAGGAAACATTTTATAAGATAATATATCACAAGGAGATTATTTGTAAATAAATCATTAGAAATACAAATTGAATTTGTAAACTTACCTTTTCAATAACTAACTGTAGGTAATGCTGATCCATTATGAATCATAGGCATATGCTAAAAGGATAGTGAGACAAAAACATTAAACTTTCACGCAGAGGGCCGGGACAGGATACTATCGATGTGGGCCGTAAAAATAAACGGATGTGGGATGAACTTTTCAAAAGGGCCAACTGGTTACCGAGAAAACAGCAGAACACTTAACCTTAATTTTTTAAAAATTAGGAATCAGTTTTTTAAATTTCGATTAAAATTTTTTGTCACCGATTTTGACAAATTAGAACTCGTTGGGCGCGGAATAATAAGAGGTATATAACTGTAAAATATGTCTGACCGAGACTTGCTAGTTTCGAAAATATGCCACAAAAACCCTTCGTGTGTGGCTTGATCTCAGGTGGCCTTTTCTATGCAGTTTTTTTGCTCTATTTAAAAACTGGACATTTATTTAGCAAAATTCCTTTTTATATCTTTTTAATGAAAAAAGTGCAAAGGCTTGCATGCTTTTTTTGCGAAATTTCGATTAAAACTTTTTGTCACCGATTTTGACAAATGAGAACTCGTTGGACGCGGAATAATAATAGGTATATAACTGTAAAATATTTCTGACCGAGACTTGCTAGTTTCGAAAATATGCCACAAAAACCCTTCGTGTGTGGCTTGATCTCAGGTAGCCTTTTCTATGCAGTTTTTTTGCTTTATTTTAAAAACTAGACATTTATTTAGCAAAATTCCTTTTTACAGCGTTTTGTATTCCTTTATTCGTTAAAATAAGCCCTCAATCGTCAAGATCGGTGACAATATACTTTTTTAATGAAAAAAGTGCAAAGGCTATAGTCCATGCTTTTTTTGCGAAGTTTCGATTAAAATTTTTTGTCACCGATTTTGACAAATGAGAACTCGTTGGACGCGGAATAATAAGAGGTATATAACTGTAAAATATTTCTGACCGAGACTTGCTAGTTTCGAAAATATGCCACAAAAACCCTTCGTGTGTGGCTTGATCTCAGGTGGCCTTTTCTATGCAGTTTTTTTGCTCTATTTTAAAAACTAGACATTTATTTAGCAAAATTCCTTTTTACAGCGTTTTGTATTCCTTTATTCGTTAAAATAAGCCCTCAATCGTCAAGATCGGTGACAATATATTTTTTTAATGAAAAAAGTGCAAAGGCTATAGTCCATGCTTTATTTGCGAAATTTCGATTAAAATTTTTTATCACCGATTTTGACAAATGAGAACTCGTTGGACGCGGAATAATAAGAGGTATATAACTGTAAAATATTTCTGACCGAGACTTGCTAGTTTCGAAAATATGCCACAAAAACCCTTCTTGTGTGGCTTGATCTCAGGTGGCCTTTTCTATGCTGTTTTTTTGCTCTATTTTAAAAACTAGATATTTATTTAGCAAAATTCCTTTTTACAGCGTTTTGTATTCCTTTATTCGTTAAAATAAGCCCTCAATCGTCAAGATCGGTGACAATATATTTTTTTAATGAAAAAAGTGCAAAGGCTTTATTTGCGAAATTTCGATTAAAATTTTTTATCACTGATTTTGACAAATGAGCACTCGTTGGACACGGAATAATAACAGGTATATAACTGTAAAATATTTCTGACCGAGACTTGCTAGTTTCGAAAATATGCCACAAAAACTCTTCGTGTGTGGCTTGATCTCAGGTGGCCTTTCCTATGCAGTTTTTTTGCTCTATTTTAAAAACTAGACATTTATTTAGCAAAATTCCTTTTTACAGCGTTTTGTATTCCTTTATTCGTTAAAATAAGCCCTCAATCGTCAAGATCGGTGACAATATATTTTTTTAATGAAAAAAGTGCAAAGGCTGTTCATGCTTTTTTTGCGAAATTTCGATTAAAATTTTTTGTCACCGATTTTGACAAATGAGAACTCGTTGGACACGGAATAATAAGAGGTATAAAACTGTAAAATATTTCTGACCGAGACTTGCTAGTTTTGAAAATATGCCACAAAAACCCTTCGTGTATGGCTTGATCTCAGGTGGCCTTTTCTATGCAGTTTTTTTGCTCTATTTTAAAAACTAGACATTTATTTAGCAAAATTCCTTTTTACAGCGTTTTGTATTCCTTTATTCGTTAAAATAAGCCCTCAATCGTCAAGATCGGTGACAATATATTTTTTTAATGAAAAAAGTGCAAAGGCTATAGTCCATGCTTTTTTTGCGAAATTTCGATTAAAATTTTTTGTCACCGATTTTGACAAATGAGCACTCGTTGGACACGGAATAATAAGAGGTATATAACTGTAAAATATTTCTGACCGAGACTTGCTAGTTTCGAAAATATGCCACAAAAACCCTTCGTGTGTGGCTTGATCTCAGGTGGCCTTTTCTATGCAGTTTTTTTGCTCTATTTTAAAAACTAGACATTTATTTAGCAAAATTCCTTTTTACAGCGTTTTGTATTCCTTTATTCGTTAAAATAAGCCCTCAATCGTCAAGATCGGTGACAATATATCTTTTTAATGAAAAAAGTGCAAAGGCTATAGTCCATGCTTTTTTTGCGAAATTTCGATTAAAATTTTTTGTCACCGATTTTGACAAATGAGCACTCGTTGGACACGGAATAATAAGAGGTATATAACTGTAAAATATTTCTGACCGAGACTTGCTAGTTTCGAAAATATGCCACAAAAACCCTTCGTGTGTGGCTTGATCTCAGGTGGCCTTTTCTATGCAGTTTTTTTGCTGTATTTTAAAAACTAGACATTTATTTAGCAAAATTCCTTTTTACAGCGTTTTGTATTTCTTTATTCGTTAAAATAAGCCCCCAATCGTCAAGATCGGTGACAATGTATTTTTTTAATGAAAAAAGTGCAAAGGCTAGTCCATGCTTTTTTTGCGAAATTTCGATTAAAATTTTTTGTCACCGATTTTGACAAATGAGCACTCGTTGGACACGGAATAATAAGAGGTATATAACTGTAAAATATTTCTGACCGAGACTTGCTAGTTTCGAAAATATGCCACAAAAACCCTTCGTGTGTGGCTTGATCTCAGGTGGCCTTTTCTATGCAGTTTTTTTGCTCTATTTTAAAAACTAGACATTTATTTAGCAAAATTCCTTTTTACAGCGTTTTGTATTCCTTTATTCGTTAAAATAAGCCCTCAATCGTCAAGATCGGTGACAATGTATTTTTTTAATGAAAAAAGTGCAAAGTCCATGCTTTTTTTGCGAAATTTCGATTAAAATTTTTTGTCACCGATTTTGACAAATGAGCACTCGTTGGACACGGAATAATAAGAGGTATATAACTGTAAAATATTTCTGACCGAGACTTGCTAGTTTCGAAAATATGCCACAAAAACCCTTCGTGTGTGGCTTGATCTCAGGTGGCCTTTTCTATGCAGTTTTTTTGCTCTATTTTAAAAACTGGACATTTATTTAGCAAAATTCCTTTTTACAGCGTTTTGTATTCCTTTATTCGTTAAAATAAGCCCTCAATCGTCAAGATCGGTGACAATATACTTTTTTAATGAAAGAAGTGCAAAGGCTGTTCATGCTTTTTTTGCGAAATTTCGATTAAAATTTTTTGTCACCGATTTTGACAAATGAGAACTCGTTGGACACGGAATAATAAGAGGTATATAACTGTAAAGTATTTCTGACCGAGACTTGCTAGTTTCGAAAATATGCCACAAAAACCCTTCGTGTGTGGCTTGATCTCAGGTGGCCTTTTCTATGCAGTTTTTTTGCTCTATTTTAAAAACTAGACATTTATTTAGCAAAATTCCTTTTTACAGCGTTTTGTATTCCTTTATTCGTTAAAATAAGCCCTCAATCGTCAAGATCGGTGACAATATATTTTTTTAATGAAAAAAGTGCTTTTTTTTTGCGAAATTTCGATTAAAATTTTTTGTCACCGATATTGACAAATGAGAACTCGTTGGACGCGGAATAATAAGAGGTATATAACTGTAAAATATTTCTGACCGAGACTTGCTAGTTTCGAAAATATGCCACAAAAACCCTTCGTGTGTGGCTTGATCTCAGGTGGTCTTTTCTAATGCTGTTTTTTTGCTCTATTTTAAAAACTAGACATTTATTTAGCAAAATTCCTTTTTACAGCGTTTTGTATTCCTTTATTCGTTAAAATAAGCCCTCAATCGTCAAGATCGGTGACAATATATTTTTTTAATGAAAAAAGTGCAAAGGTATAGTCCATGCTTTATTTGCGAAATTTCGATTCAAATTTTTTATCACCGATTTTGACAAATGAGAACTCGTTGGACGCGGAATAATAAGAGGTATATAACTGTAAAATATTTCTGACCGAGACTTGCTAGTTTCGAAAATATGCCACAAAAACCCTTCTTGTGTGGCTTGATCTCAGGTGGCCTTTTCTATGCAGTTTTTTTGCTCTATTTTAAAAACTAGATATTTATTTAGCAAAATTCCTTTTTACAGCGTTTTGTATTCCTTTATTCGTTAAAATAAGCCCTCAATCGTCAAGATCGGTGACAATATATTTTTTTAATGAAAAAAGTGCAAAGGCTTTATTTGCGAAATTTCGATTAAAATTTTTTATCACCGATTTTGACAAATGAGCACTCGTTGGACACGGAATAATAACAGGTATATAACTGTAAAATATTTCTGACCGAGACTTGCTAGTTTCGAAAATATGCCACAAAAACCCTTCGTGTGTGGCTTGATCTCAGGTGGCCTTTTCTATGCAGTTTTTTTGCTCTATTTTAAAAACTAGACATTTATTTAGCAAAATTCCTTTTTACAGCGTTTTGTATTCCTTTATTCGTTAAAATAAGCCCTCAATCGTCAAGATCGGTGACAATATATTTTTTTTAATGAAAAAAGTGCAAAGGCTATAGTCCATGCTTTTTTTGCGAAATTTCGATTAAAATTTTTTGTCACCGATTTTGACAAATGAGCACTCGTTCGACACGGAATAATAAGAGGTATATAACTGTAAAATATTTCTGACCGAAACTTGCTAGTTTCGAAAATATGCAACAAAAACCCTTCGTGTGTGGCTTGATCTCAGGTGGCCTTTTCTATGCAGTTTTTTTGCTGTATTTTAAAAACTAGACATTTATTTAGCAAAATTCCTTTTTACAGCGTTTTGTATTCCTTTATTCGTTAAAATAAGCCCTCAATCGTCAAGATCGGTGACAATATATTTTTTTAATGAAAAAAGTGCAAAGGCTATAGTCCATGCTTTTTTTTGCGAAATTTCGATTATAATTTTTTGTCACCGATATTGACAAATGAGAACTCGTTGGACGCGGAATAATAAGAGGTATATAACTGTAAAATATTTCTGACCGAGACTTGCTAGTTTCGAAAATATGCCACAAAAACCCTTCGTGTGTGGCTTGATCTCAGGTGGTCTTTTCTATGCAGTTTTTTTGCTCTATTTTAAAAACTAGACATTTATTTAGCAAAATTCCTTTTTACAGCGTTTTGTATTCCTTTATTCGTTAAAATAAGCCCTCAATCGTCAAGATCGGTGACAATATATTTTTTTAATGAAAAAAGTGCAAAGGCTATAGTCCATGCTTTTTTTGCGAAATTTCGATTAAAATTTTTTGTCACCGATTTTATCAAGTGAGCACTCGTTGGACACGGAATAATAAGAGGTGTATAACTGTAAAATATTTCTGACCGAGACTTGCTAGTTTCGAAAATATGCCACAAAAACCCTTCGTGTGTGGCTTGATCTCAGGTGGCCTTTTCTATGCAGTTTTTTTGCTGTATTTTAAAAACTAGACATTTATTTAGCAAAATTCCTTTTTACAGTGTTTTGTACTCCTTTATTCGTTAAAATAAGCCCTCAATCGTCAAGATCGGTGACAATATATTTTTTTAATGAAAAAAGTGCAAAGGCTATAGTCCATGCTTTTTTTTGCGAAATTTCGATTAAAATTTTTTGTCACCGATATTGACAAATGAGAACTCGTTGGACGCGGAATAATAAGAGGTATATAACTGTAAAATATTTCTGACCGAGACTTGCTAGTTTCGAAAATATGCCACAAAAACCCTTCGTGTGTGGCTTGATCTCAGGTGGCCTTTTCTATGCAGTTTTTTTGCTGTATTTTAAAAACTAGACATTTATTTAGCAAAATTCCTTTTTACAGCGTTTTGTATTCCTTTATTCGTTAAAATAAGCCCTCAATCGTCAAGATCGGTGACAATATATTTTTTTAATGAAAAAAGTGCAAAGGCTATAGTCCATGCTTTTTTTTGCGAAATTTCGATTAAAATTTTTTGTCACCGATATTGACAAATGAGAACTCGTTGGACGCGGAATAATAAGAGGTATATAACTGTAAAATATTTCTGACCGAGACTTGCTAGTTTCGAAAATATGCCACAAAAACCCTTCGTGTGTGGCTTGATCTCAGGTGGCCTTTTCTATGCAGTTTTTTTGCTGTATTTTAAAAACTAGACATTTATTTAGCAAAATTCCTTTTTACAGCGTTTTGTATTCCTTTATTCGTTAAAATAAGCCCTCAATCGTCAAGATCGAAGACAATATATTTTTTTAATGAAAAAAGTGCAAAGGCTATAGTCCATGCTTTTTTTTGTGAAATTTCGATTAAAATTTTTTGTCACCGATATTGACAAATGAGAACTCGTTGGACGCGGAATAATAAGAGGTATATAACTGTAAAATATTTCTGACCGAGACTTGCTAGTTTCGAAAATATGCCACAAAAACCCTTCTTGTGTGGCTTGATCTCAGGTGGCCTTTTCTATGCAGTTTTTTTGCTGTATTTTAAAAACTAGACATTTATTTAGCAAAATTCCTTTTTACAGCGTTTTGTATTCCTTTATTCGTTAAAATAAGCCCTCAATCGTCAAGATCGGTGACAATATATTTTTTTAATGAAAAAAGTGCAAAGGCTATAGTCCATGCTTTTTTTTGCGAAATTTCGATTAAAATTTTTTGTCACCGATATTGACAAATGAGAACTCGTTGGACGCGGAATAATAAGAGGTATATAACTGTAAAATATTTCTGACCGAGACTTGCTAGTTTCGAAAATATGCCACAAAAACCCTTCGTGTGTGGCTTGATCTCAGGTGGCCTTTTCTATGCAGTTTTTTTGCAGTATTTTAAAAACTAGACATTTATTTAGCAAAATTCCTTTTTACAGCGTTTTGTATTCCTTTATTCGTTAAAATAAGCCCTCAATCGTCAAGATCGGTGACAATATATTTTTTTAATGAAAAAAGTGCAAAGGCTATAGTCCATGCTTTTTTTTGCGAAATTTCGATTAAAATTTTTTGTCACCGATATTGACAAATGAGAACTCGTTGGACGCGGAATAATAAGAGGTATATAACTGTAAAATATTTCTGACCGAGACTTGCTAGTTTAGAAAATATGCCACAAAAACCCTTCGTGTGTGGCTTGATGTCAGGTGGCCTTTTCTATGGAGTTTTTTTGCTCTATTTTAAAAACTAGACATTTATTTAGCAAAATTCCTTTTTACAGTGTTTTGTACTCCTTTATTCGTTAAAATAAGCCCTCAATCGTCAAGATCGGTGACAATATATTTTTTTAATGAAAAAAGTGCAAAGGCTATAGTCCATGCTTTTTTTTGCGAAATTTCGATTAAAATTTTTTGTCACCGATATTGACAAATGAGAACTCGTTGGACGCGGAATAATAAGAGGTATATAACTGTAAAATATTTCTGACCGAGACTTGCTAGTTTCGAAAATATGCCACAAAAACCCTTCGTGTGTGGCTTGATCTCAGGTGGCCTTTTCTATGCAGTTTTTTTGCTCTATTTTAAAAACTAGACATTTATTTAGCAAAATTCCTTTTTACAGCGTTTTGTATTCCTTTATTCGTTAAAATAAGCCCTCAATCGTCAAGATCGGTGACAATATATTTTTTTAATGAAAAAAGTGCAAAGGCTATAGTCCATGCTTTTTTTTGCGAAATTTCGATTAAAATTTTTTGTCACCGATATTGACAAATGAGAACTCGTTGGACGCGGAATAATAAGAGGTATATAACTGTAAAATATTTCTGACCGAGACTTGCTAGTTTCGAAAATATGCCACAAAAACCCTTCGTGTGTGGCTTGATCTCAGGTGGCCTTTTCTATGCAGTTTTTTTGCTCTATTTTAAAAACTAGACATTTATTTAGCAAAATTCCTTTTTACAGCGTTTTGTATTCCTTTATTCGTTAAAATAAGCCCTCAATCGTCAAGATCGGTGACAATAAATTTTTTTAATGAAAAAAGTGCAAAGGCTATAGTCCATGCTTTTTTTGCGAAATTTCGATTAAAATTTTTTGTCACCGATTTTGACAAATGAGCACTCGTTGGACACGGAATAATAAGAGGTATATAACTGTAAAATATTTCTGACCGAGACTTGCTAGTTTAGAAAATATGCCACAAAAACCCTTCGTGTGTGGCTTGATGTCAGGTGGCCTTTTCTATGGAGTTTTTTTGCTCTATTTTAAAAACTAGACATTTATTTAGCAAAATTCCTTTTTACAGTGTTTTGTACTCCTTTATTCGTTAAAATAAGCCCTCAATCGTCAAGATCGGTGACAATATATTTTTTTAATGAAAAAAGTGCAAAGGCTATAGTCCATGCTTTTTTTTGCGAAATTTCGATTAAAATTTTTTGTCACCGATATTGACAAATGAGAACTCGTTGGACGCGGAATAATAAGAGGTATATAACTGTAAAATATTTCTGACCGAGACTTGCTAGTTTCGAAAATATGCCACAAAAACCCTTCGTGTGTGGCTTGATCTCAGGTGGCCTTTTCTATGCAGTTTTTTTGCTGTATTTTAAAAACTAGACATTTATTTAGCAAAATTCCTTTTTACAGCGTTTTGTATTCCTTTATTCGTTAAAATAAGCCCTCAATCGTCAAGATCGGTGACAATATATTTTTTTAATGAAAAAAGTGCAAAGGCTATAGTCCATGCTTTTTTTTGCGAAATTTCGATTAAAATTTTTTGTCACCGATATTGACAAATGAGAACTCGTTGGACGCGGAATAATAAGAGGTATATAACTGTAAAATATTTCTGACCGAGACTTGCTAGTTTCGAAAATATGCCACTAAAACCCTTCGTGTGTGGCTTGATCTCAGGTGGCCTTTTCTATGCAGTTTTTTTGCTGTATTTTAAAAACTAGACATTTATTTAGCAAAATTCCTTTTTACAGCGTTTTGTATTCCTTTATTCGTTAAAATAAGCCCTCAATCGTCAAGATCGGAGACAATATATTTTTTTAATGAAAAAAGTGCAAAGGCTATAGTCCATGCTTTTTTTTGCGAAATTTCGATTAAAATTTTTTGTCACCGATATTGACAAATGAGAACTCGTTGGACGCGGAATAATAAGAGGTATATAACTGTAAAATATTTCTGACCGAGACTTGCTAGTTTCGAAAATATGCCACAAAAACCCTTCGTGTGTGGCTTGATCTCAGGTGGCCTTTTCTATGCAGTTTTTTTGCTGTATTTTAAAAACTAGACATTTATTTAGCAAAATTCCTTTTTACAGCGTTTTGTATTCCTTTATTCGTTAAAATAAGCCCTCAATCGTCAAGATCGGTGACAATATATTTTTTTAATGAAAAAAGTGCAAAGGCTATAGTCCATGCTTTTTTTTGCGAAATTTCGATTAAAATTTTTTGTCACCGATATTGACAAATGAGAACTCGTTGGACGCGGAATAATAAGAGGTATATAACTGTAAAATATTTCTGACCGAGACTTGCTAGTTTCGAAAATATGCCACAAAAACCCTTCGTGTGTGGCTTGATCTCAGGTGGTCTTTTCTATGCAGTTTTTTTGCTCTATTTTAAAAACTAGACATTTATTTAGCAAAATTCCTTTTTACAGCGTTTTGTATTCCTTTATTCGTTAAAATAAGCCCTCAATCGTCAAGATCGGTGACAATATATTTTTTTTAATGAAAAAAGTGCAAAGGCTATAGTCCATGCTTTTTTTGCGAAATTTCGATTAAAATTTTTTGTCACCGATTTTGACAAATGAGCACTCGTTCGACACGGAATAATAAGAGGTATATAACTGTAAAATATTTCTGACCGAAACTTGCTAGTTTCGAAAATATGCAACAAAAACCCTTCGTGTGTGGCTTGATCTCAGGTGGCCTTTTCTATGCAGTTTTTTTGCTGTATTTTAAAAACTAGACATTTATTTAGCAAAATTCCTTTTTACAGCGTTTTGTATTCCTTTATTCGTTAAAATAAGCCCTCAATCGTCAAGATCGGTGACAATATATTTTTTTAATGAAAAAAGTGCAAAGGCTATAGTCCATGCTTTTTTTTGCGAAATTTCGATTATAATTTTTTGTCACCGATATTGACAAATGAGAACTCGTTGGACGCGGAATAATAAGAGGTATATAACTGTAAAATATTTCTGACCGAGACTTGCTAGTTTCGAAAATATGCCACAAAAACCCTTCGTGTGTGGCTTGATCTCAGGTGGTCTTTTCTATGCAGTTTTTTTGCTCTATTTTAAAAACTAGACATTTATTTAGCAAAATTCCTTTTTACAGCGTTTTGTATTCCTTTATTCGTTAAAATAAGCCCTCAATCGTCAAGATCGGTGACAATATATTTTTTTAATGAAAAAAGTGCAAAGGCTATAGTCCATGCTTTTTTTGCGAAATTTCGATTAAAATTTTTTGTCACCGATTTTATCAAGTGAGCACTCGTTGGACACGGAATAATAAGAGGTGTATAACTGTAAAATATTTCTGACCGAGACTTGCTAGTTTCGAAAATATGCCACAAAAACCCTTCGTGTGTGGCTTGATCTCAGGTGGCCTTTTCTATGCAGTTTTTTTGCTGTATTTTAAAAACTAGACATTTATTTAGCAAAATTCCTTTTTACAGTGTTTTGTACTCCTTTATTCGTTAAAATAAGCCCTCAATCGTCAAGATCGGTGACAATATATTTTTTTAATGAAAAAAGTGCAAAGGCTATAGTCCATGCTTTTTTTTGCGAAATTTCGATTAAAATTTTTTGTCACCGATATTGACAAATGAGAACTCGTTGGACGCGGAATAATAAGAGGTATATAACTGTAAAATATTTCTGACCGAGACTTGCTAGTTTCGAAAATATGCCACAAAAACCCTTCGTGTGTGGCTTGATCTCAGGTGGCCTTTTCTATGCAGTTTTTTTGCTGTATTTTAAAAACTAGACATTTATTTAGCAAAATTCCTTTTTACAGCGTTTTGTATTCCTTTATTCGTTAAAATAAGCCCTCAATCGTCAAGATCGGTGACAATATATTTTTTTAATGAAAAAAGTGCAAAGGCTATAGTCCATGCTTTTTTTTGCGAAATTTCGATTAAAATTTTTTGTCACCGATATTGACAAATGAGAACTCGTTGGACGCGGAATAATAAGAGGTATATAACTGTAAAATATTTCTGACCGAGACTTGCTAGTTTCGAAAATATGCCACAAAAACCCTTCGTGTGTGGCTTGATCTCAGGTGGCCTTTTCTATGCAGTTTTTTTGCTGTATTTTAAAAACTAGACATTTATTTAGCAAAATTCCTTTTTACAGCGTTTTGTATTCCTTTATTCGTTAAAATAAGCCCTCAATCGTCAAGATCGAAGACAATATATTTTTTTAATGAAAAAAGTGCAAAGGCTATAGTCCATGCTTTTTTTTGTGAAATTTCGATTAAAATTTTTTGTCACCGATATTGACAAATGAGAACTCGTTGGACGCGGAATAATAAGAGGTATATAACTGTAAAATATTTCTGACCGAGACTTGCTAGTTTCGAAAATATGCCACAAAAACCCTTCTTGTGTGGCTTGATCTCAGGTGGCCTTTTCTATGCAGTTTTTTTGCTGTATTTTAAAAACTAGACATTTATTTAGCAAAATTCCTTTTTACAGCGTTTTGTATTCCTTTATTCGTTAAAATAAGCCCTCAATCGTCAAGATCGGTGACAATATATTTTTTTAATGAAAAAAGTGCAAAGGCTATAGTCCATGCTTTTTTTTGCGAAATTTCGATTAAAATTTTTTGTCACCGATATTGACAAATGAGAACTCGTTGGACGCGGAATAATAAGAGGTATATAACTGTAAAATATTTCTGACCGAGACTTGCTAGTTTCGAAAATATGCCACAAAAACCCTTCGTGTGTGGCTTGATCTCAGGTGGCCTTTTCTATGCAGTTTTTTTGCAGTATTTTAAAAACTAGACATTTATTTAGCAAAATTCCTTTTTACAGCGTTTTGTATTCCTTTATTCGTTAAAATAAGCCCTCAATCGTCAAGATCGGTGACAATATATTTTTTTAATGAAAAAAGTGCAAAGGCTATAGTCCATGCTTTTTTTTGCGAAATTTCGATTAAAATTTTTTGTCACCGATATTGACAAATGAGAACTCGTTGGACGCGGAATAATAAGAGGTATATAACTGTAAAATATTTCTGACCGAGACTTGCTAGTTTAGAAAATATGCCACAAAAACCCTTCGTGTGTGGCTTGATGTCAGGTGGCCTTTTCTATGGAGTTTTTTTGCTCTATTTTAAAAACTAGACATTTATTTAGCAAAATTCCTTTTTACAGTGTTTTGTACTCCTTTATTCGTTAAAATAAGCCCTCAATCGTCAAGATCGGTGACAATATATTTTTTTAATGAAAAAAGTGCAAAGGCTATAGTCCATGCTTTTTT
Source organism: Dioctria rufipes (assembly GCA_963924295.1). Taxonomy (NCBI): domain Eukaryota; kingdom Metazoa; phylum Arthropoda; class Insecta; order Diptera; family Asilidae; genus Dioctria; species Dioctria rufipes. The sequence goes on from OZ002744.1 coordinate 412,761, forward strand.
TTGCGAAATTTCGATTAAAATTTTTTGTCACCGATATTGACAAATGAGAACTCGTTGGACGCGGAATAATAAGAGGTATATAACTGTAAAATATTTCTGACCGAGACTTGCTAGTTTCGAAAATATGCCACAAAAACCCTTCGTGTGTGGCTTGATCTCAGGTGGCCTTTTCTATGCAGTTTTTTTGCTCTATTTTAAAAACTAGACATTTATTTAGCAAAATTCCTTTTTACAGCGTTTTGTATTCCTTTATTCGTTAAAATAAGCCCTCAATCGTCAAGATCGGTGACAATATATTTTTTTAATGAAAAAAGTGCAAAGGCTATAGTCCATGCTTTTTTTTGCGAAATTTCGATTAAAATTTTTTGTCACCGATATTGACAAATGAGAACTCGTTGGACGCGGAATAATAAGAGGTATATAACTGTAAAATATTTCTGACCGAGACTTGCTAGTTTCGAAAATATGCCACAAAAACCCTTCGTGTGTGGCTTGATCTCAGGTGGCCTTTTCTATGCAGTTTTTTTGCTCTATTTTAAAAACTAGACATTTATTTAGCAAAATTCCTTTTTACAGCGTTTTGTATTCCTTTATTCGTTAAAATAAGCCCTCAATCGTCAAGATCGGTGACAATAAATTTTTTTAATGAAAAAAGTGCAAAGGCTATAGTCCATGCTTTTTTTGCGAAATTTCGATTAAAATTTTTTGTCACCGATTTTGACAAATGAGCACTCGTTGGACACGGAATAATAAGAGGTATATAACTGTAAAATATTTCTGACCGAGACTTGCTAGTTTAGAAAATATGCCACAAAAACCCTTCGTGTGTGGCTTGATGTCAGGTGGCCTTTTCTATGGAGTTTTTTTGCTCTATTTTAAAAACTAGACATTTATTTAGCAAAATTCCTTTTTACAGTGTTTTGTACTCCTTTATTCGTTAAAATAAGCCCTCAATCGTCAAGATCGGTGACAATATATTTTTTTAATGAAAAAAGTGCAAAGGCTATAGTCCATGCTTTTTTTTGCGAAATTTCGATTAAAATTTTTTGTCACCGATATTGACAAATGAGAACTCGTTGGACGCGGAATAATAAGAGGTATATAACTGTAAAATATTTCTGACCGAGACTTGCTAGTTTCGAAAATATGCCACAAAAACCCTTCGTGTGTGGCTTGATCTCAGGTGGCCTTTTCTATGCAGTTTTTTTGCTGTATTTTAAAAACTAGACATTTATTTAGCAAAATTCCTTTTTACAGCGTTTTGTATTCCTTTATTCGTTAAAATAAGCCCTCAATCGTCAAGATCGGTGACAATATATTTTTTTAATGAAAAAAGTGCAAAGGCTATAGTCCATGCTTTTTTTTGCGAAATTTCGATTAAAATTTTTTGTCACCGATATTGACAAATGAGAACTCGTTGGACGCGGAATAATAAGAGGTATATAACTGTAAAATATTTCTGACCGAGACTTGCTAGTTTCGAAAATATGCCACTAAAACCCTTCGTGTGTGGCTTGATCTCAGGTGGCCTTTTCTATGCAGTTTTTTTGCTGTATTTTAAAAACTAGACATTTATTTAGCAAAATTCCTTTTTACAGCGTTTTGTATTCCTTTATTCGTTAAAATAAGCCCTCAATCGTCAAGATCGGAGACAATATATTTTTTTAATGAAAAAAGTGCAAAGGCTATAGTCCATGCTTTTTTTTGCGAAATTTCGATTAAAATTTTTTGTCACCGATATTGACAAATGAGAACTCGTTGGACGCGGAATAATAAGAGGTATATAACTGTAAAATATTTCTGACCGAGACTTGCTAGTTTCGAAAATATGCCACAAAAACCCTTCGTGTGTGGCTTGATCTCAGGTGGTCTTTTCTATGCAGTTTTTTTGCTCTATTTTAAAAACTAGACATTTATTTAGCAAAATTCCTTTTTACAGCGTTTTGTATTCCTTTATTCGTTAAAATAAGCCCTCAATCGTCAAGATCGGTGACAATATATTTTTTTAATGAAAAAAGTGCAAAGGCCATGCTTTTTTTGCGAAATTTCGATTAAAATTTTTTGTCACCGATTTTATCAAGTGAGCACTCGTTGGACACGGAATAATAAGAGGTGTATAACTGTAAAATATTTCTGACCGAGACTTGCTAGTTTCGAAAATATGCCACAAAAACCCTTCGTGTGTGGCTTGATCTCAGGTGGCCTTTTCTATGCAGTTTTTTTGCTGTATTTTAAAAACTAGACATTTATTTAGCAAAATTCCTTTTTACAGTGTTTTGTACTCCTTTATTCGTTAAAATAAGCCCTCAATCGTCAAGATCGGTGACAATATATTTTTTTAATGAAAAAAGTGCAAAGGCTATAGTCCATGCTTTTTTTTGCGAAATTTCGATTAAAATTTTTTGTCACCGATATTGACAAATGAGAACTCGTTGGACGCGGAATAATAAGAGGTATATAACTGTAAAATATTTCTGACCGAGACTTGCTAGTTTCGAAAATATGCCACAAAAACCCTTCGTGTGTGGCTTGATCTCAGGTGGCCTTTTCTATGCAGTTTTTTTGCTGTATTTTAAAAACTAGACATTTATTTAGCAAAATTCCTTTTTACAGCGTTTTGTATTCCTTTATTCGTTAAAATAAGCCCTCAATCGTCAAGATCGGAGACAATATATTTTTTTAATGAAAAAAGTGCAAAGGCTATAGTCCATGCTTTTTTTTGCGAAATTTCGATTAAAATTTTTTGTCACCGATATTGACAAATGAGAACTCGTTGGACGCGGAATAATAAGAGGTATATAACTGTAAAATATTTCTGACCGAGACTTGCTAGTTTCGAAAATATGCCACAAAAACCCTTCGTGTGTGGCTTGATCTCAGGTGGTCTTTTCTATGCAGTTTTTTTGCTCTATTTTAAAAACTAGACATTTATTTAGCAAAATTCCTTTTTACAGCGTTTTGTATTCCTTTATTCGTTAAAATAAGCCCTCAATCGTCAAGATCGGTGACAATATATTTTTTTAATGAAAAAAGTGCAAAGGCCATGCTTTTTTTGCGAAATTTCGATTAAAATTTTTTGTCACCGATTTTATCAAGTGAGCACTCGTTGGACACGGAATAATAAGAGGTGTATAACTGTAAAATATTTCTGACCGAGACTTGCTAGTTTCGAAAATATGCCACAAAAACCCTTCGTGTGTGGCTTGATCTCAGGTGGCCTTTTCTATGCAGTTTTTTTGCTGTATTTTAAAAACTAGACATTTATTTAGCAAAATTCCTTTTTACAGTGTTTTGTACTCCTTTATTCGTTAAAATAAGCCCTCAATCGTCAAGATCGGTGACAATATATTTTTTTAATGAAAAAAGTGCAAAGGCTATAGTCCATGCTTTTTTTTGCGAAATTTCGATTAAAATTTTTTGTCACCGATATTGACAAATGAGAACTCGTTGGACGCGGAATAATAAGAGGTATATAACTGTAAAATATTTCTGACCGAGACTTGCTAGTTTCGAAAATATGCCACAAAAACCCTTCGTGTGTGGCTTGATCTCAGGTGGCCTTTTCTATGCAGTTTTTTTGCTGTATTTTAAAAACTAGACATTTATTTAGCAAAATTCCTTTTTACAGCGTTTTGTATTCCTTTATTCGTTAAAATAAGCCCTCAATCGTCAAGATCGGTGACAATATATTTTTTTAATGAAAAAAGTGCAAAGGCTATAGTCCATGCTTTTTTTTGCGAAATTTCGATTAAAATTTTTTGTCACCGATATTGACAAATGAGAACTCGTTGGACGCGGAATAATAAGAGGTATATAACTGTAAAATATTTCTGACCGAGACTTGCTAGTTTCGAAAATATGCCACAAAAACCCTTCGTGTGTGGCTTGATCTCAGGTGGCCTTTTCTATGCAGTTTTTTTGCTGTATTTTAAAAACTAGACATTTATTTAGCAAAATTCCTTTTTACAGTGTTTTGTACTCCTTTATTCGTTAAAATAAGCCCTCAATCGTCAAGATCGGTGACAATATATTTTTTTAATGAAAAAAGTGCAAAGGCTATAGTCCATGCTTTTTTTTGCGAAATTTCGATTAAAATTTTTTGTCACCGATATTGACAAATGAGAACTCGTTGGACGCGGAATAATAAGAGGTATATAACTGTAAAATATTTCTGACCGAGACTTGCTAGTTTCGAAAATATGCCACAAAAACCCTTCGTGTGTGGCTTGATCTCAGGTGGCCTTTTCTATGCAGTTTTTTTGCTGTATTTTAAAAACTAGACATTTATTTAGCAAAATTCCTTTTTACAGCGTTTTGTATTCCTTTATTCGTTAAAATAAGCCCTCAATCGTCAAGATCGGTGACAATATATTTTTTTAATGAAAAAAGTGCAAAGGCTATAGTCCATGCTTTTTTTTGCGAAATTTCGATTAAAATTTTTTGTCACCGATATTGACAAATGAGAACTCGTTGGACGCGGAATAATAAGAGGTATATAACTGTAAAATATTTCTGACCGAGACTTGCTAGTTTAGAAAATATGCCACAAAAACCCTTCGTGTGTGGCTTGATGTCAGGTGGCCTTTTCTATGGAGTTTTTTTGCTCTATTTTAAAAACTAGACATTTATTTAGCAAAATTCCTTTTTACAGTGTTTTGTACTCCTTTATTCGTTAAAATAAGCCCTCAATCGTCAAGATCGGTGACAATATATTTTTTTAATGAAAAAAGTGCAAAGGCTATAGTCCATGCTTTTTTTTTGCGAAATTTCGATTAAAATTTTTTGTCACCGATATTGACAAATGAGAACTCGTTGGACGCGGAATAATAAGAGGTATATAACTGTAAAATATTTCTGACCGAGACTTGCTAGTTTCGAAAATATGCCACAAAAACCCTTCGTGTGTGGCTTGATCTCAGGTGGCCTTTTCTATGCAGTTTTTTTGCTGTATTTTAAAAACTAGACATTTATTTAGCAAAATTCCTTTTTACAGCGTTTTGTATTCCTTTATTCGTTAAAATAAGCCCTCAATCGTCAAGATCGGTGACAATATATTTTTTTAATGAAAAAAGTGCAAAGGCTATAGTCCATGCTTTTTTTTGCGAAATTTCGATTAAAATTTTTTGTCACCGATATTGACAAATGAGAACTCGTTGGACGCGGAATAATAAGAGGTATATAACTGTAAAATATTTCTGACCGAGACTTGCTAGTTTCGAAAATATGCCACAAAAACCCTTCGTGTGTGGCTTGATCTCAGGTGGCCTTTTCTATGCAGTTTTTTTGCTCTATTTTAAAAACTAGACATTTATTTAGCAAAATTCCTTTTTACAGCGTTTTGTATTCCTTTATTCGTTAAAATAAGCCCTCAATCGTCAAGATCGGTGACAATAAATTTTTTTAATGAAAAAAGTGCAAAGGCTATAGTCCATGCTTTTTTTGCGAAATTTCGATTAAAATTTTTTGTCACCGATTTTGACAAATGAGCACTCGTTGGACACGGAATAATAAGAGGTATATAACTGTAAAATATTTCTGACCGAGACTTGCTAGTTTAGAAAATATGCCACAAAAACCCTTCGTGTGTGGCTTGATGTCAGGTGGCCTTTTCTATGGAGTTTTTTTGCTCTATTTTAAAAACTAGACATTTATTTAGCAAAATTCCTTTTTACAGTGTTTTGTACTCCTTTATTCGTTAAAATAAGCCCTCAATCGTCAAGATCGGTGACAATATATTTTTTTAATGAAAAAAGTGCAAAGGCTTATAGTCCATGCTTTTTTTTGCGAAATTTCGATTAAAATTTTTTGTCACCGATATTGACAAATGAGAACTCGTTGGACGCGGAATAATAAGAGGTATATAACTGTAAAATATTTCTGACCGAGACTTGCTAGTTTAGAAAATATGCCACAAAAACCCTTCGTGTGTGGCTTGATGTCAGGTGGCCTTTTCTATGGAGTTTTTTTGCTCTATTTTAAAAACTAGACATTTATTTAGCAAAATTCCTTTTTACAGTGTTTTGTACTCCTTTATTCGTTAAAATAAGCCCTCAATCGTCAAGATCGGTGACAATATATTTTTTTAATGAAAAAAGTGCAAAGGCTATAGTCCATGCTTTTTTTTGCGAAATTTCGATTAAAATTTTTTGTCACCGATATTGACAAATGAGAACTCGTTGGACGCGGAATAATAAGAGGTATATAACTGTAAAATATTTCTGACCGAGACTTGCTAGTTTCGAAAATATGCCACAAAAACCCTTCGTGTGTGGCTTGATCTCAGGTGGCCTTTTCTATGCAGTTTTTTTGCTGTATTTTAAAAACTAGACATTTATTTAGCAAAATTCCTTTTTACAGCGTTTTGTATTCCTTTATTCGTTAAAATAAGCCCTCAATCGTCAAGATCGGTGACAATATATTTTTTTAATGAAAAAAGTGCAAAGGCTATAGTCCATGCTTTTTTTTGCGAAATTTCGATTAAAATTTTTTGTCACCGATATTGACAAATGAGAACTCGTTGGACGCGGAATAATAAGAGGTATATAACTGTAAAATATTTCTGACCGAGACTTGCTAGTTTCGAAAATATGCCACAAAAACCCTTCGTGTGTGGCTTGATCTCAGGTGGCCTTTTCTATGCAGTTTTTTTGCTCTATTTTAAAAACTAGACATTTATTTAGCAAAATTCCTTTTTACAGCGTTTTGTATTCCTTTATTCGTTAAAATAAGCCCTCAATCGTCAAGATCGGTGACAATAAATTTTTTTAATGAAAAAAGTGCAAAGGCTATAGTCCATGCTTTTTTTGCGAAATTTCGATTAAAATTTTTTGTCACCGATTTTGACAAATGAGCACTCGTTGGACACGGAATAATAAGAGGTATATAACTGTAAAATATTTCTGACCGAGACTTGCTAGTTTAGAAAATATGCCACAAAAACCCTTCGTGTGTGGCTTGATGTCAGGTGGCCTTTTCTATGGAGTTTTTTTGCTCTATTTTAAAAACTAGACATTTATTTAGCAAAATTCCTTTTTACAGTGTTTTGTACTCCTTTATTCGTTAAAATAAGCCCTCAATCGTCAAGATCGGTGACAATATATTTTTTTAATGAAAAAAGTGCAAAGGCTATAGTCCATGCTTTTTTTTGCGAAATTTCGATTAAAATTTTTTGTCACCGATATTGACAAATGAGAACTCGTTGGACGCGGAATAATAAGAGGTATATAACTGTAAAATATTTCTGACCGAGACTTGCTAGTTTCGAAAATATGCCACAAAAACCCTTCGTGTGTGGCTTGATCTCAGGTGGCCTTTTCTATGCAGTTTTTTTGCTGTATTTTAAAAACTAGACATTTATTTAGCAAAATTCCTTTTTACAGCGTTTTGTATTCCTTTATTCGTTAAAATAAGCCCTCAATCGTCAAGATCGGTGACAATATATTTTTTTAATGAAAAAAGTGCAAAGGCTATAGTCCATGCTTTTTTTTGCGAAATTTCGATTAAAATTTTTTGTCACCGATATTGACAAATGAGAACTCGTTGGACGCGGAATAATAAGAGGTATATAACTGTAAAATATTTCTGACCGAGACTTGCTAGTTTCGAAAATATGCCACTAAAACCCTTCGTGTGTGGCTTGATCTCAGGTGGCCTTTTCTATGCAGTTTTTTTGCTGTATTTTAAAAACTAGACATTTATTTAGCAAAATTCCTTTTTACAGCGTTTTGTATTCCTTTATTCGTTAAAATAAGCCCTCAATCGTCAAGATCGGAGACAATATATTTTTTTAATGAAAAAAGTGCAAAGGCTATAGTCCATGCTTTTTTTTGCGAAATTTCGATTAAAATTTTTTGTCACCGATATTGACAAATGAGAACTCGTTGGACGCGGAATAATAAGAGGTATATAACTGTAAAATATTTCTGACCGAGACTTGCTAGTTTCGAAAATATGCCACAAAAACCCTTCGTGTGTGGCTTGATCTCAGGTGGCCTTTTCTATGCAGTTTTTTTGCTCTATTTTAAAAACTAGACATTTATTTAGCAAAATTCCTTTTTACAGCGTTTTGTATTCCTTTATTCGTTAAAATAAGCCCTCAATCGTCAAGATCGGTGACAATAAATTTTTTTAATGAAAAAAGTGCAAAGGCTATAGTCCATGCTTTTTTTTGCGAAATTTCGATTAAAATTTTTTGTCACCGATATTGACAAATGAGAACTCGTTGGACGCGGAATAATAAGAGGTATATAACTGTAAAATATTTCTGACCGAGACTTGCTAGTTTCGAAAATATGCCACTAAAACCCTTCGTGTGTGGCTTGATCTCAGGTGGCCTTTTCTATGCAGTTTTTTTGCTGTATTTTAAAAACTAGACATTTATTTAGCAAAATTCCTTTTTACAGCGTTTTGTATTCCTTTATTCGTTAAAATAAGCCCTCAATCGTCAAGATCGGTGACAACATATTTTTTTAATGAAAAAAGTGCAAAGGCTATAGTCCATGCTTTTTTTTGCGAAATTTCGATTAAAATTTTTTGTCACCGATTTTGACAAATGAGCACTCGTTGGACACGGAATAATAAAAGGTATATAACTGTAAAATATTTCTGACCGAGACTTGCTAGTTTAGAAAATATGCCACAAAAACCCTTCGTGTGTGGCTTGATGTCAGGTGGCCTTTTCTATGGAGTTTTTTTGCTCTATTTTAAAAACTAGACATTTATTTAGCAAAATTCCTTTTTACAGTGTTTTGTACTCCTTTATTCGTTAAAATAAGCCCTCAATCGTCAAGATCGGTGACAATATATTTTTTTAATGAAAAAAGTGCAAAGGCTATAGTCCATGCTTTTTTTTGCGAAATTTCGATTAAAATTTTTTGTCACCGATATTGACAAATGAGAACTCGTTGGACGCGGAATAATAAGAGGTATATAACTGTAAAATATTTCTGACCGAGACTTGCTAGTTTCGAAAATATGCCACAAAAACCCTTCGTGTGTGGCTTGATCTCAGGTGGCCTTTTCTATGCAGTTTTTTTGCTGTATTTTAAAAACTAGACATTTATTTAGCAAAATTCCTTTTTACAGCGTTTTGTATTCCTTTATTCGTTAAAATAAGCCCTCAATCGTCAAGATCGGTGACAATATATTTTTTTAATGAAAAAAGTGCAAAGGCTATAGTCCATGCTTTTTTTTGCGAAATTTCGATTAAAATTTTTTGTCACCGATATTGACAAATGAGAACTCGTTGGACGCGGAATAATAAGAGGTATATAACTGTAAAATATTTCTGACCGAGACTTGCTAGTTTCGAAAATATGCCACTAAAACCCTTCGTGTGTGGCTTGATCTCAGGTGGCCTTTTCTATGCAGTTTTTTTGCTGTATTTTAAAAACTAGACATTTATTTAGCAAAATTCCTTTTTACAGCGTTTTGTATTCCTTTATTCGTTAAAATAAGCCCTCAATCGTCAAGATCGGAGACAATATATTTTTTTAATGAAAAAAGTGCAAAGGCTATAGTCCATGCTTTTTTTTGCGAAATTTCGATTAAAATTTTTTGTCACCGATATTGACAAATGAGAACTCGTTGGACGCGGAATAATAAGAGGTATATAACTGTAAAATATTTCTGACCGAGACTTGCTAGTTTCGAAAATATGCCACAAAAACCCTTCGTGTGTGGCTTGATCTCAGGTGGCCTTTTCTATGCAGTTTTTTTGCTGTATTTTAAAAACTAGACATTTATTTAGCAAAATTCCTTTTTACAGCGTTTTATATTCCTTTATTCGTTAAAATAAGCCCTCAATCGTCAAGATCGGAGACAATATATTTTTTTAATGAAAAAAGTGCAAAGGCTATAGTCCATGCTTTTTTTTGCGAAATTTCGATTAAAATTTTTTGTCACCGATATTGACAAATGAGAACTCGTTGGACGCGGAATAATAAGAGGTATATAACTGTAAAATATTTCTGACCGAGACTTGCTAGTTTCGAAAATATGCCACAAAAACCCTTCGTGTGTGGCTTGATCTCAGGTGGCCTTTTCTATGCAGTTTTTTTGCTGTATTTTAAAAACTAGACATTTATTTAGCAAAATTCCTTTTTACAGCGTTTTGTATTCCTTTATTCGTTAAAATAAGCCCTCAATCGTCAAGATCGGTGACAACATATTTTTTTAATGAAAAAAGTGCAAAGGCTATAGTCCATGCTTTTTTTTGCGAAATTTCGATTAAAATTTTTTGTCACCGATATTGACAAATGAGAACTCGTTGGACGCGGAATAATAAGAGGTATATAACTGTAAAATATTTCTGACCGAGACTTGCTAGTTTCGAAAATATGCCACAAAAACCCTTCGTGTGTGGCTTGATCTCAGGTGGTCTTTTCTATGCAGTTTTTTTGCTCTATTTTAAAAACTAGACATTTATTTAGCAAAATTCCTTTTTACAGCGTTTTGTATTCCTTTATTCGTTAAAATAAGCCCTCAATCGTCAAGATCGGTGACAATATATTTTTTTAATGAAAAAAGTGCAAAGGCCATGCTTTTTTTGCGAAATTTCGATTAAAATTTTTTGTCACCGATATTGACAAATGAGAACTCGTTGGACGCGGAATAATAAGAGGTATATAACTGTAAAATATTTCTGACCGAGACTTGCTAGTTTCGAAAATATGCCACAAAAACCCTTCGTGTGTGGCTTGATCTCAGGTGGTCTTTTCTATGCAGTTTTTTTGCTCTATTTTAAAAACTAGACATTTATTTAGCAAAATTCCTTTTTACAGCGTTTTGTATTCCTTTATTCGTTAAAATAAGCCCTCAATCGTCAAGATCGGAGACAATATATTTTTTTAATGAAAAAAGTGCAAAGGCTATAGTCCATGCTTTTTTTTGCGAAATTTCGATTAAAATTTTTTGTCACCGATATTGACAAATGAGAACTCGTTGGACGCGGAATAATAAGAGGTATATAACTGTAAAATATTTCTGACCGAGACTTGCTAGTTTCGAAAATATGCCACAAAAACCCTTCGTGTGTGGCTTGATCTCAGGTGGCCTTTTCTATGCAGTTTTTTTGCTGTATTTTAAAAACTAGACATTTATTTAGCAAAATTCCTTTTTACAGCGTTTTGTATTCCTTTATTCGTTAAAATAAGCCCTCAATCGTCAAGATCGGTGACAATATATTTTTTTAATGAAAAAAGTGCAAAGGCTATAGTCCATGCTTTTTTTTGCGAAATTTCGATTAAAATTTTTTGTCACCGATATTGACAAATGAGAACTCGTTGGACGCGGAATAATAAGAGGTATATAACTGTAAAATATTTCTGACCGAGACTTGCTAGTTTCGAAAATATGCCACAAAAACCCTTCGTGTGTGGCTTGATCTCAGGTGGCCTTTTCTATGCAGTTTTTTTGCTGTATTTTAAAAACTAGACATTTATTTAGCAAAATTCCTTTTTACAGCGTTTTGTATTCCTTTATTCGTTAAAATAAGCCCTCAATCGTCAAGATCGGTGACAATATATTTTTTTAATGAAAAAAGTGCAAAGGCTATAGTCCATGCTTTTTTTTGCGAAATTTCGATTAAAATTTTTTGTCACCGATATTGACAAATGAGAGCTCGTTGGACGCGGAATAATAAGAGGTATATAACTGTAAAATATTTCTGACCGAGACTTGCTAGTTTCGAAAATATGCCACTAAAACCCTTCGTGTGTGGCTTGATCTCAGGTGGCCTTTTCTATGCAGTTTTTTTGCTGTATTTTAAAAACTAGACATTTATTTAGCAAAATTCCTTTTTACAGCGTTTTGTATTCCTTTATTCGTTAAAATAAGCCCTCAATCGTCAAGATCGGAGACAATATATTTTTTTAATGAAAAAAGTGCAAAGGCTATAGTCCATGCTTTTTTTTGCGAAATTTCGATTAAAATTTTTTGTCACCGATATTGACAAATGAGAACTCGTTGGACGCGGAATAATAAGAGGTATATAACTGTAAAATATTTCTGACCGAGACTTGCTAGTTTCGAAAATATGCCACAAAAACCCTTCGTGTGTGGCTTGATCTCAGGTGGCCTTTTCTATGCAGTTTTTTTGCTGTATTTTAAAAACTAGACATTTATTTAGCAAAATTCCTTTTTACAGCGTTTTGTATTCCTTTATTCGTTAAAATAAGCCCTCAATCGTCAAGATCGGAGACAATATATTTTTTTAATGAAAAAAGTGCAAAGGCTATAGTCCATGCTTTTTTTTGCGAAATTTCGATTAAAATTTTTTGTCACCGATATTGACAAATGAGAACTCGTTGGACGCGGAATAATAAGAGGTATATAACTGTAAAATATTTCTGACCGAGACTTGCTAGTTTCGAAAATATGCCACAAAAACCCTTCGTGTGTGGCTTGATCTCAGGTGGTCTTTTCTATGCAGTTTTTTTGCTCTATTTTAAAAACTAGACATTTATTTAGCAAAATTCCTTTTTACAGCGTTTTGTATTCCTTTATTCGTTAAAATAAGCCCTCAATCGTCAAGATCGGTGACAATATATTTTTTTAATGAAAAAAGTGCAAAGGCTATAGTCCATGCTTTTTTTGCGAAATTTCGATTAAAATTTTTTGTCACCGATTTTATCAAGTGAGCACTCGTTGGACACGGAATAATAAGAGGTGTATAACTGTAAAATATTTCTGACCGAGACTTGTTAGTTTCGAAAATATGCCACAAAAACCCTTCGTGTGTGGCTTGATCTCAGGTGGCCTTTTCTATGCAGTTTTTTTGCTGTATTTTAAAAACTAGACATTTATTTAGCAAAATTCCTTTTTACAGTGTTTTGTACTCCTTTATTCGTTAAAATAAGCCCTCAATCGTCAAGATCGGTGACAATATATTTTTTTAATGAAAAAAGTGCAAAGGCTATAGTCCATGCTTTTTTTTGCGAAATTTCGATTAAAATTTTTTGTCACCGATATTGACAAATGAGAACTCGTTGGACGCGGAATAATAAGAGGTATATAACTGTAAAATATTTCTGACCGAGACTTGCTAGTTTCGAAAATATGCCACAAAAACCCTTCGTGTGTGGCTTGATCTCAGGTGGCCTTTTCTATGCAGTTTTTTTGCTGTATTTTAAAAACTAGACATTTATTTAGCAAAATTCCTTTTTACAGCGTTTTGTATTCCTTTATTCGTTAAAATAAGCCCTCAATCGTCAAGATCGGTGACAATATATTTTTTTAATGAAAAAAGTGCAAAGGCTATAGTCCATGCTTTTTTTTGCGAAATTTCGATTAAAATTTTTTGTCACCGATATTGACAAATGAGAACTCGTTGGACGCGGAATAATAAGAGGTATATAACTGTAAAATATTTCTGACCGAGACTTGCTAGTTTCGAAAATATGCCACAAAAACCCTTCGTGTGTGGCTTGATCTCAGGTGGCCTTTTCTATGCAGTTTTTTTGCTGTATTTTAAAAACTAGACATTTATTTAGCAAAATTCCTTTTTACAGCGTTTTGTATTCCTTTATTCGTTAAAATAAGCCCTCAATCGTCAAGATCGGTGACAATATATTTTTTTAATGAAAAAAGTGCAAAGGCTATAGTCCATGCTTTTTTTTGCGAAATTTCGATTAAAATTTTTTGTCACCGATATTGACAAATGAGAACTCGTTGGACGCGGAATAATAAGAGGTATATAACTGTAAAATATTTCTGACCGAGACTTGCTAGTTTAGAAAATATGCCACAAAAACCCTTCGTGTGTGGCTTGATGTCAGGTGGCCTTTTCTATGGAGTTTTTTTGCTCTATTTTAAAAACTAGACATTTATTTAGCAAAATTCCTTTTTACAGTGTTTTGTACTCCTTTATTCGTTAAAATAAGCCCTCAATCGTCAAGATCGGTGACAATATATTTTTTTAATGAAAAAAGTGCAAAGGCTATAGTCCATGCTTTTTTTTGCGAAATTTCGATTAAAATTTTTTGTCACCGATATTGACAAATGAGAACTCGTTGGACGCGGAATAATAAGAGGTATATAACTGTAAAATATTTCTGACCGAGACTTGCTAGTTTCGAAAATATGCCACAAAAACCCTTCGTGTGTGGCTTGATCTCAGGTGGCCTTTTCTATGCAGTTTTTTTGCTGTATTTTAAAAACTAGACATTTATTTAGCAAAATTCCTTTTTACAGCGTTTTGTATTCCTTTATTCGTTAAAATAAGCCCTCAATCGTCAAGATCGGTGACAATATATTTTTTTAATAAAAAAAGTGCAAAGGCTATAGTCCATGCTTTTTTTTGCGAAATTTCGATTAAAATTTTTTGTCACCGATATTGACAAATGAGAACTCGTTGGACGCGGAATAATAAGAGGTATATAACTGTAAAATATTTCTGACCGAGACTTGCTAGTTTCGAAAATATGCCACAAAAACCCTTCGTGTGTGGCTTGATCTCAGGTGGCCTTTTCTATGCAGTTTTTTTGCTCTATTTTAAAAACTAGACATTTATTTAGCAAAATTCCTTTTTACAGCGTTTTGTATTCCTTTATTCGTTAAAATAAGCCCTCAATCGTCAAGATCGGTGACAATAAATTTTTTTAATGAAAAAAGTGCAAAGGCTATAGTCCATGCTTTTTTTTGCGAAATTTCGATTAAAATTTTTTGTCACCGATATTGACAAATGAGAACTCGTTGGACGCGGAATAATAAGAGGTATATAACTGTAAAATATTTCTGACCGAGACTTGCTAGTTTCGAAAATATGCCACTAAAACCCTTCGTGTGTGGCTTGATCTCAGGTGGCCTTTTCTATGCAGTTTTTTTGCTGTATTTTAAAAACTAGACATTTATTTAGCAAAATTCCTTTTTACAGCGTTTTGTATTCCTTTATTCGTTAAAATAAGCCCTCAATCGTCAAGATCGGAGACAATATATTTTTTTAATGAAAAAAGTGCAAAGGCTATAGTCCATGCTTTTTTTTGCGAAATTTCGATTAAAATTTTTTGTCACCGATATTGACAAATGAGAACTCGTTGGACGCGGAATAATAAGAGGTATATAACTGTAAAATATTTCTGACCGAGACTTGCTAGTTTCGAAAATATGCCACAAAAACCCTTCGTGTGTGGCTTGATCTCAGGTGGCCTTTTCTATGCAGTTTTTTTGCTGTATTTTAAAAACTAGACATTTATTTAGCAAAATTCCTTTTTACAGCGTTTTGTATTCCTTTATTCGTTAAAATAAGCCCTCAATCGTCAAGATCGGTGACAATATATTTTTTTAATGAAAAAAGTGCAAAGGCTATAGTCCATGCTTTTTTTTGCGAAATTTCGATTAAAATTTTTTGTCACCGATATTGACAAATGAGAACTCGTTGGACGCGGAATAATAAGAGGTATATAACTGTAAAATATTTCTGACCGAGACTTGCTAGTTTCGAAAATATGCCACAAAAACCCTTCGTGTGTGGCTTGATCTCAGGTGGCCTTTTCTATGCAGTTTTTTTGCTGTATTTTAAAAACTAGACATTTATTTAGCAAAATTCCTTTTTACAGTGTTTTGTACTCCTTTATTCGTTAAAATAAGCCCTCAATCGTCAAGATCGGT
The DNA here is from genome assembly GCA_963924295.1 of Dioctria rufipes. Taxonomy (NCBI): domain Eukaryota; kingdom Metazoa; phylum Arthropoda; class Insecta; order Diptera; family Asilidae; genus Dioctria; species Dioctria rufipes. The sequence goes on from OZ002744.1 coordinate 428,367, forward strand.
GACAATATATTTTTTTAATGAAAAAAGTGCAAAGGCTATAGTCCATGCTTTTTTTTGCGAAATTTCGATTAAAATTTTTTGTCACCGATATTGACAAATGAGAACTCGTTGGACGCGGAATAATAAGAGGTATATAACTGTAAAATATTTCTGACCGAGACTTGCTAGTTTCGAAAATATGCCACAAAACCCTTCGTGTGTGGCTTGATCTCAGGTGGCCTTTTCTATGCAGTTTTTTTGCTGTATTTTAAAAACTAGACATTTATTTAGCAAAATTCCTTTTTACAGCGTTTTGTATTCCTTTATTCGTTAAAATAAGCCCTCAATCGTCAAGATCGGAGACAATATATTTTTTTAATGAAAAAAGTGCAAAGGCTATAGTCCATGCTTTTTTTTGCGAAATTTCGATTAAAATTTTTTGTCACCGATATTGACAAATGAGAACTCGTTGGACGCGGAATAATAAGAGGTATATAACTGTAAAATATTTCTGACCGAGACTTGCTAGTTTCGAAAATATGCCACAAAAACCCTTCGTGTGTGGCTTGATCTCAGGTGGCCTTTTCTATGCAGTTTTTTTGCTGTATTTTAAAAACTAGACATTTATTTAGCAAAATTCCTTTTTACAGCGTTTTGTATTCCTTTATTCGTTAAAATAAGCCCTCAATCGTCAAGATCGGTGACAATATATTTTTTTAATGAAAAAAGTGCAAAGGCTATAGTCCATGCTTTTTTTTGCGAAATTTCGATTAAAATTTTTTGTCACCGATATTGACAAATGAGAACTCGTTGGACGCGGAATAATAAGAGGTATATAACTGTAAAATATTTCTGACCGAGACTTGCTAGTTTCGAAAATATGCCACAAAAACCCTTCGTGTGTGGCTTGATCTCAGGTGGTCTTTTCTATGCAGTTTTTTTGCTCTATTTTAAAAACTAGACATTTATTTAGCAAAATTCCTTTTTACAGCGTTTTGTATTCCTTTATTCGTTAAAATAAGCCCTCAATCGTCAAGATCGGTGACAATATATTTTTTTAATGAAAAAAGTGCAAAGGCTATAGTCCATGCTTTTTTTGCGAAATTTCGATTAAAATTTTTTGTCACCGATTTTATCAAGTGAGCACTCGTTGGACACGGAATAATAAGAGGTATATAACTGTAAAATATTTCTGACCGAGACTTGCTAGTTTCGAAAATATGCCACAAAAACCCTTCGTGTGTGGCTTGATCTCAGGTGGCCTTTTCTATGCAGTTTTTTTGCTGTATTTTAAAAACTAGACATTTATTTAGCAAAATTCCTTTTTACAGCGTTTTGTATTCCTTTATTCGTTAAAATAAGCCCTCAATCGTCAAGATCGGTGACAATATATTTTTTTAATGAAAAAAGTGCAAAGGCTATAGTCCATGCTTTTTTTTGCGAAATTTCGATTAAAATTTTTTGTCACCGATATTGACAAATGAGAACTCGTTGGACGCGGAATAATAAGAGGTATATAACTGTAAAATATTTCTGACCGAGACTTGCTAGTTTCGAAAATATGCCACAAAAACCCTTCGTGTGTGGCTTGATCTCAGGTGGTCTTTTCTATGCAGTTTTTTTGCTCTATTTTAAAAACTAGACATTTATTTAGCAAAGTTCCTTTTTACAGCGTTTTGTATTCCTTTATTCGTTAAAATAAGCCCTCAATCGTCAAGATCGGTGACAATATATTTTTTTAATGAAAATGTGCAAAGGCCATGCTTTTTTTGCGAAATTTCGATTAAAATTTTTTGTCACCGATTTTATCAAGTGAGCACTCGTTGGACACGGAATAATAAGAGGTGTATAACTGTAAAATATTTCTGACCGAGACTTGCTAGTTTCGAAAATATGCCACAAAAACCCTTCGTGTGTGGCTTGATCTCAGGTGGCCTTTTCTATGCAGTTTTTTTGCTGTATTTTAAAAACTAGACATTTATTTAGCAAAATTCCTTTTTACAGTGTTTTGTACTCCTTTATTCGTTAAAATAAGCCCTCAATCGTCAAGATCGGTGACAATATATTTTTTTAATGAAAAAAGTGCAAAGGCTATAGTCCATGCTTTTTTTTGCGAAATTTCGATTAAAATTTTTTGTCACCGATATTGACAAATGAGAACTCGTTGGAAGCGGAATAATAAGAGGTATATAACTGTAAAATATTTCTGACCGAGACTTGCTAGTTTCGAAAATATGCCACAAAAACCCTTCGTGTGTGGCTTGATCTCAGGTGGCCTTTTCTATGCAGTTTTTTTGCTGTATTTTAAAAACTAGACATTTATTTAGCAAAATTCCTTTTAACAGCGTTTTGTATTCCTTTATTCGTTAAAATAAGCCCTCAATCGTCAAGATCGGAGACAATATATTTTTTTAATGAAAAAAGTGCAAAGGCTATAGTCCATGCTTTTTTTTGCGAAATTTCGATTAAAATTTTTTGTCACCGATATTGACAAATGAGAACTCGTTGGACGCGGAATAATAAGAGGTATATAACTGTAAAATATTTCTGACCGAGACTTGCTAGTTTCGAAAATATGCCACAAAAACCCTTCGTGTGTGGCTTGATCTCAGGTGGCCTTTTCTATGCAGTTTTTTTGCTGTATTTTAAAAACTAGACATTTATTTAGCAAAATTCCTTTTTACAGCGTTTTGTATTCCTTTATTCGTTAAAATAAGCCCTCAATCGTCAAGATCGGTGACAATATATTTTTTTAATGAAAAAAGTGCAAAGGCTATAGTCCATGCTTTTTTTTTGCGAAATTTCGATTAAAATTTTTTGTCACCGATATTGACAAATGAGAACTCGTTGGACGCGGAATAATAAGAGGTATATAACTGTAAAATATTTCTGACCGAGACTTGCTAGTTTCGAAAATATGCCACAAAAACCCTTCGTGTGTGGCTTGATCTCAGGTGGTCTTTTCTATGCAGTTTTTTTGCTCTATTTTAAAAACTAGACATTTATTTAGCAAAGTTCCTTTTTACAGCGTTTTGTATTCCTTTATTCGTTAAAATAAGCCCTCAATCGTCAAGATCGGTGACAATATATTTTTTTAATGAAAATGTGCAAAGGCCATGCTTTTTTTGCGAAATTTCGATTAAAATTTTTTGTCACCGATTTTATCAAGTGAGCACTCGTTGGACACGGAATAATAAGAGGTGTATAACTGTAAAATATTTCTGACCGAGACTTGCTAGTTTCGAAAATATGCCACAAAAACCCTTCGTGTGTGGCTTGATCTCAGGTGGCCTTTTCTATGCAGTTTTTTTGCTGTATTTTAAAAACTAGACATTTATTTAGCAAAATTCCTTTTTACAGTGTTTTGTACTCCTTTATTCGTTAAAATAAGCCCTCAATCGTCAAGATCGGTGACAATATATTTTTTTAATGAAAAAAGTGCAAAGGCTATAGTCCATGCTTTTTTTTGCGAAATTTCGATTAAAATTTTTTGTCACCGATATTGACAAATGAGAACTCGTTGGACGCGGAATAATAAGAGGTATATAACTGTAAAATATTTCTGACCGAGACTTGCTAGTTTCGAAAATATGCCACAAAACCCTTCGTGTGTGGCTTGATCTCAGGTGGCCTTTTCTATGCAGTTTTTTTGCTGTATTTTAAAAACTAGACATTTATTTAGCAAAATTCCTTTTTACAGCGTTTTGTATTCCTTTATTCGTTAAAATAAGCCCTCAATCGTCAAGATCGGAGACAATATATTTTTTTAATGAAAAAAGTGCAAAGGCTATAGTCCATGCTTTTTTTTGCGAAATTTCGATTAAAATTTTTTGTCACCGATATTGACAAATGAGAACTCGTTGGACGCGGAATAATAAGAGGTATATAACTGTAAAATATTTCTGACCGAGACTTGCTAGTTTCGAAAATATGCCACAAAAACCCTTCGTGTGTGGCTTGATCTCAGGTGGCCTTTTCTATGCAGTTTTTTTGCTGTATTTTAAAAACTAGACATTTATTTAGCAAAATTCCTTTTTACAGCGTTTTGTATTCCTTTATTCGTTAAAATAAGCCCTCAATCGTCAAGATCGGTGACAATATATTTTTTTAATGAAAAAAGTGCAAAGGCTATAGTCCATGCTTTTTTTTGCGAAATTTCGATTAAAATTTTTTGTCACCGATATTGACAAATGAGAACTCGTTGGACGCGGAATAATAAGAGGTATATAACTGTAAAATATTTCTGACCGAGACTTGCTAGTTTCGAAAATATGCCACAAAAACCCTTCGTGTGTGGCTTGATCTCAGGTGGTCTTTTCTATGCAGTTTTTTTGCTCTATTTTAAAAACTAGACATTTATTTAGCAAAATTCCTTTTTACAGCGTTTTGTATTCCTTTATTCGTTAAAATAAGCCCTCAATCGTCAAGATCGGTGACAATATATTTTTTTAATGAAAAAAGTGCAAAGGCTATAGTCCATGCTTTTTTTGCGAAATTTCGATTAAAATTTTTTGTCACCGATTTTATCAAGTGAGCACTCGTTGGACACGGAATAATAAGAGGTGTATAACTGTAAAATATTTCTGACCGAGACTTGCTAGTTTCGAAAATATGCCACAAAAACCCTTCGTGTGTGGCTTGATCTCAGGTGGCCTTTTCTATGCAGTTTTTTTGCTGTATTTTAAAAACTAGACATTTATTTAGCAAAATTCCTTTTTACAGTGTTTTGTACTCCTTTATTCGTTAAAATAAGCCCTCAATCGTCAAGATCGGTGACAATATATTTTTTTAATGAAAAAAGTGCAAAGGCTATAGTCCATGCTTTTTTTTGCGAAATTTCGATTAAAATTTTTTGTCACCGATATTGACAAATGAGAACTCGTTGGAAGCGGAATAATAAGAGGTATATAACTGTAAAATATTTCTGACCGAGACTTGCTAGTTTCGAAAATATGCCACAAAAACCCTTCGTGTGTGGCTTGATCTCAGGTGGCCTTTTCTATGCAGTTTTTTTGCTGTATTTTAAAAACTAGACATTTATTTAGCAAAATTCCTTTTAACAGCGTTTTGTATTCCTTTATTCGTTAAAATAAGCCCTCAATCGTCAAGATCGGAGACAATATATTTTTTTAATGAAAAAAGTGCAAAGGCTATAGTCCATGCTTTTTTTTGCGAAATTTCGATTAAAATTTTTTGTCACCGATATTGACAAATGAGAACTCGTTGGACGCGGAATAATAAGAGGTATATAACTGTAAAATATTTCTGACCGAGACTTGCTAGTTTCGAAAATATGCCACAAAAACCCTTCGTGTGTGGCTTGATCTCAGGTGGCCTTTTCTATGCAGTTTTTTTGCTGTATTTTAAAAACTAGACATTTATTTAGCAAAATTCCTTTTTACAGCGTTTTGTATTCCTTTATTCGTTAAAATAAGCCCTCAATCGTCAAGATCGGTGACAATATATTTTTTTAATGAAAAAAGTGCAAAGGCTATAGTCCATGCTTTTTTTTGCGAAATTTCGATTAAAATTTTTTGTCACCGATATTGACAAATGAGAACTCGTTGGACGCGGAATAATAAGAGGTATATAACTGTAAAATATTTCTGACCGAGACTTGCTAGTTTCGAAAATATGCCACAAAAACCCTTCGTGTGTGGCTTGATCTCAGGTGGTCTTTTCTATGCAGTTTTTTTGCTCTATTTTAAAAACTAGACATTTATTTAGCAAAATTCCTTTTTACAGCGTTTTGTATTCCTTTATTCGTTAAAATAAGCCCTCAATCGTCAAGATCGGTGACAATATATTTTTTTAATGAAAAAAGTGCAAAGGCTATAGTCCATGCTTTTTTTGCGAAATTTCGATTAAAATTTTTTGTCACCGATTTTATCAAGTGAGCACTCGTTGGACACGGAATAATAAGAGGTGTATAACTGTAAAATATTTCTGACCGAGACTTGCTAGTTTCGAAAATATGCCACAAAAACCCTTCGTGTGTGGCTTGATCTCAGGTGGTCTTTTCTATGCAGTTTTTTTGCTCTATTTTAAAAACTAGACATTTATTTAGCAAAATTCCTTTTTACAGTGTTTTGTACTCCTTTATTCGTTAAAATAAGCCCTCAATCGTCAAGATCGGTGACAATATATTTTTTTAATGAAAAAAGTGCAAAGGCTATAGTCCATGCTTTTTTTTGCGAAATTTCGATTAAAATTTTTTGTCACCGATATTGACAAATGAGAACTCGTTGGACGCGGAATAATAAGAGGTATATAACAGTAAAATATTTTTGACCGAGACTTGCTAGTTTAGAAAATATGCCACAAAAACCCTTCGTGTGTGGCTTGATGTCAGGTGGCCTTTTCTATGGAGTTTTTTTGCTCTATTTTAAAAACTAGACATTTATTTAGCAAAATTCCTTTTTACAGTGTTTTGTACTCCTTTATTCGTTAAAATAAGCCCTCAATCGTCAAGATCGGTGACAATATATTTTTTTAATGAAAAAAGTGCAAAGGCTATAGTCCATGCTTTTTTTTGCGAAATTTCGATTAAAATTTTTTGTCACCGATATTGACAAATGAGAACTCGTTGGAAGCGGAATAATAAGAGGTATATAACTGTAAAATATTTCTGACCGAGACTTGCTAGTTTCGAAAATATGCCACAAAAACCCTTCGTGTGTGGCTTGATCTCAGGTGGCCTTTTCTATGCAGTTTTTTTGCTGTATTTTAAAAACTAGACATTTATTTAGCAAAATTCCTTTTAACAGCGTTTTGTATTCCTTTATTCGTTAAAATAAGCCCTCAATCGTCAAGATCGGTGACAATATATTTTTTTAATGAAAAAAGTGCAAAGGCTATAGTCCATGCTTTTTTTTGCGAAATTTCGATTAAAATTTTTTGTCACCGATATTGACAAATGAGAACTCGTTGGACGCGGAATAATAAGAGGTATATAACTGTAAAATATTTCTGACCGAGACTTGCTAGTTTCGAAAATATGCCACAAAAACCCTTCATGTGTGGCTTGATCTCAGGTGGCCTTTTCTATGCAGTTTTTTTGCTCTATTTTAAAAACTAGACATTTATTTAGCAAAATTCCTTTTAACAGCGTTTTGTATTCCTTTATTCGTTAAAATAAGCCCTCAATCGTCAAGATCGGTGACAATATATTTTTTTAATGAAAAAAGTGCAAAGGCTATAGTCCATGCTTTTTTTTGCGAAATTTCGATTAAAATTTTTTGTCACCGATATTGACAAATGAGAACTCGTTGGACGCGGAATAATAAGAGGTATATAACTGTAAAATATTTCTGACCGAGACTTGCTAGTTTCGAAAATATGCCACAAAAACCCTTCGTGTGTGGCTTGATCTCAGGTGGCCTTTTCTATGCAGTTTTTTTGCTGTATTTTAAAAACTAGACATTTATTTAGCAAAATTCCTTTTAACAGCGTTTTGTATTCCTTTATTCGTTAAAATAAGCCCTCAATCGTCAAGATCGGTGACAATATATTTTTTTAATGAAAAACGTGCAAAGGCTATAGTCCATGCTTTTTTTTGCGAAATTTCGATTAAAATTTTTTGTCACCGATATTGACAAATGAGAACTCGTTGGACGCGGAATATTAAGAGGTATATAACTGTAAAATATTTCTGACCGAGACTTGCTAGTTTCGAAAATATGCCACAAAAACCCTTCGTGTGTGGCTTGATTTCAGGTGGCCTTTTCTATGCAGTTTTTTTGCTCTATTTTAAAAACTAGACATTTATTTAGCAAAATTCCTTTTTACAGCGTTTTGTACTCCTTTATTCGTTAAAATAAGCCCTCAATCGTCAAGATCGGTGACAATATATTTTTTTAATGAAAAAAGTGCAAAGGCTATAGTCCATGCTTTTTTTTGCGAAATTTCGATTAAAATTTTTTGTCACCGATATTGACAAATGAGAACTCGTTGGACGCGGAATAATAAGAGGTATATAACTGTAAAATATTTCTGACCGAGACTTGCTAGTTTCGAAAATATGCCACAAAAACCCTTCGTGTGTGGCTTGATCTCAGGTGGCCTTTTCTATGCAGTTTTTTTGCTGTATTTTAAAAACTAGACATTTATTTAGCAAAATTCCTTTTTACAGCGTTTTGTATTCCTTTATTCGTTAAAATAAGCCCTCAATCGTCAAGATCGGTGACAATAAATTTTTTTAATGAAAAAAGTGCAAAGGCTATAGTCCATGCTTTTTTTGCGAAATTTCGATTAAAATTTTTTGTCACCGATTTTGACAAATGAGCACTCGTTGGACACGGAATAATAAGAGGTATATAACTGTAAAATATTTTTGACCGAGACTTGCTAGTTTAGAAAATATGCCACAAAAACCCTTCGTGTGTGGCTTGATGTCAGGTGGCCTTTTCTATGGAGTTTTTTTGCTCTATTTTAAAAACTAGACATTTATTTAGCAAAATTCCTTTTTACAGTGTTTTGTACTCCTTTACTCGTTAAAATAAGCCCTCAATCGTCAAGATCGGTGACAATATATTTTTTTAATGAAAAAAGTGCAAAGGCTATAGTCCATGCTTTTTTTTGCGAAATTTCGATTAAAATTTTTTGTCACCGATATTGACAAATGAGAACTCGTTGGACGCGGAATAATAAGAGGTATATAACTGTAAAATATTTCTGACCGAGACTTGCTAGTGTCGAAAATATGCCACAAAAACCCTTCGTGTGTGGCTTGATCTCAGGTGGCCTTTTCTATGCAGTTTTTTTGCTGTATTTTAAAAACTAGACATTTATTTAGCAAAATTCCTTTTTACAGCGTTTTGTATTCCTTTATTCGTTAAAATAAGCCCTCAATCGTCAAGATCGGTGACAATATATTTTTTTAATGAAAAAAGTGCAAAGGCTATAGTCCATGCTTTTTTTTGCGAAATTTCGATTAAAATTTTTTGTCACCGATATTGACAAATGAGAACTCGTTGGACGCGGAATAATAAGAGGTATATAACAGTAAAATATTTTTGACCGAGACTTGCTAGTTTAGAAAATATGCCACAAAAACCCTTCGTGTGTGGCTTGATGTCAGGTGGCCTTTTCTATGGAGTTTTTTTGCTCTATTTTAAAAACTAGACATTTATTTAGCAAAATTCCTTTTTACAGTGTTTTGTACTCCTTTATTCGTTAAAATAAGCCCTCAATCGTCAAGATCGGTGACAATATATTTTTTTAATGAAAAAAGTGCAAAGGCTATAGTCCATGCTTTTTTTTGCGAAATTTCGATTAAAATTTTTTGTCACCGATATTGACAAATGAGAACTCGTTGGACGCGGAATAATAAGAGGTATATAACTGTAAAATATTTCTGACCGAGACTTGCTAGTTTCGAAAATATGCCACAAAAACCCTTCGTGTGTGGCTTGATCTCAGGTGGCCTTTTCTATGCAGTTTTTTTGCTGTATTTTAAAAACTAGACATTTATTTAGCAAAATTCCTTTTTACAGCGTTTTGTATTCCTTTATTCGTTAAAATAAGCCCTCAATCGTCAAGATCGGTGACAATATATTTTTTTAATGAAAAAAGTGCAAAGGCTATAGTCCATGCTTTTTTTTGCGAAATTTCGATTAAAATTTTTTGTCACCGATATTGACAAATGAGAACTCGTTGGACGCGGAATAATAAGAGGTATATAACAGTAAAATATTTTTGACCGAGACTTGCTAGTTTAGAAAATATGCCACAAAAACCCTTCGTGTGTGGCTTGATGTCAGGTGGCCTTTTCTATGGAGTTTTTTTGCTCTATTTTAAAAACTAGACATTTATTTAGCAAAATTCCTTTTTACAGTGTTTTGTACTCCTTTATTCGTTAAAATAAGCCCTCAATCGTCAAGATCGGTGACAATATATTTTTTTAATGAAAAAAGTGCAAAGGCTATAGTCCATGCTTTTTTTTGCGAAATTCGATTAAAATTTTTTGTCACCGATATTGACAAATGAGAACTCGTTGGACGCGGAATAATAAGAGGTATATAACTGTAAAATATTTCTGACCGGGACTTGCTAGTTTCGAAAATATGCCACAAAAATCCTTCGTGTGTGGCTTGATCTCAGGTGGCCTTTTCTATGCAGTTTTTTTGCTCTATTTTAAAAACTAGACATTTATTTAGCAAAATTCCTTTTTACAGTGTTTTGTACTCCTTTATTCGTTAAAATAAGCCCTCAATCGTCAAGATCGGTGACAATATATTTTTTTAATGAAAAAAGTGCAAAGGCTATAGTCCATGCTTTTTTTTGCGAAATTTCGATTAAAATTTTTTGTCACCGATATTGACAAATGAGAACTCGTTGGACGCGGAATAATAAGAGGTATATAACTGTAAAATATTTCTGACCGAGACTTGCTAGTTTCGAAAATATGCCACAAAAACCCTTCGTGTGTGGCTTGATCTCAGGTGGCCTTTTCTATGCAGTTTTTTTGCTGTATTTTAAAAACTAGACATTTATTTAGCAAAATTCCTTTTTACAGCGTTTTGTATTCCTTTATTCGTTAAAATAAGCCCTCAATCGTCAAGATCGGTGACAATAAATTTTTTTAATGAAAAAAGTGCAAAGGCTATAGTCCATGCTTTTTTTGCGAAATTTCGATTAAAATTTTTTGTCACCGATTTTGACAAATGAGCACTCGTTGGACACGGAATAATAAGAGGTATATAACTGTAAAATATTTTTGACCGAGACTTGCTAGTTTAGAAAATATGCCACAAAAACCCTTCGTGTGTGGCTTGATGTCAGGTGGCCTTTTCTATGGAGTTTTTTTGCTCTATTTTAAAAACTAGACATTTATTTAGCAAAATTCCTTTTTACAGTGTTTTGTACTCCTTTACTCGTTAAAATAAGCCCTCAATCGTCAAGATCGGTGACAATATATTTTTTTAATGAAAAAAGTGCAAAGGCTATAGTCCATGCTTTTTTTTGCGAAATTTCGATTAAAATTTTTTGTCACCGATATTGACAAATGAGAACTCGTTGGACGCGGAATAATAAGAGGTATATAACTGTAAAATATTTCTGACCGAGACTTGCTAGTTTCGAAAATATGCCACAAAAACCCTTCGTGTGTGGCTTGATCTCAGGTGGCCTTTTCTATGCAGTTTTTTTGCTGTATTTTAAAAACTAGACATTTATTTAGCAAAATTCCTTTTTACAGCGTTTTGTATTCCTTTATTCGTTAAAATAAGCCCTCAATCGTCAAGATCGGTGACAATATATTTTTTTAATGAAAAAAGTGCAAAGGCTATAGTCCATGCTTTTTTTTGCGAAATTTCGATTAAAATTTTTTGTCACCGATATTGACAAATGAGAACTCGTTGGACGCGGAATAATAAGAGGTATATAACAGTAAAATATTTTTGACCGAGACTTGCTAGTTTAGAAAATATGCCACAAAAACCCTTCGTGTGTGGCTTGATGTCAGGTGGCCTTTTCTATGGAGTTTTTTTGCTCTATTTTAAAAACTAGACATTTATTTAGCAAAATTCCTTTTTACAGTGTTTTGTACTCCTTTATTCGTTAAAATAAGCCCTCAATCGTCAAGATCGGTGACAATATATTTTTTTAATGAAAAAAGTGCAAAGGCTATAGTCCATGCTTTTTTTTGCGAAATTTCGATTAAAATTTTTTGTCACCGATATTGACAAATGAGAACTCGTTGGACGCGGAATAATAAGAGGTATATAACTGTAAAATATTTCTGACCGGGACTTGCTAGTTTCGAAAATATGCCACAAAAATCCTTCGTGTGTGGCTTGATCTCAGGTGGCCTTTTCTATGCAGTTTTTTTGCTCTATTTTAAAAACTAGACATTTATTTAGCAAAATTCCTTTTTACAGCGTTTTGTATTCCTTTATTCGTTAAAATAAGCCCTCAATCGTCAAGATCGGTGACAATATATTTTTTTAATGAAAAAAGTGCAAAGGCTATAGTCCATGCTTTTTTTGCGAAATTTCGATTAAAATTTTTTGTCACCGATTTTGACAAATGAGCACTCGTTGGACACGGAATAATAAGAGGTATATAACTGTAAAATATTTCTGACCGAGACTTGCTAGTTTAGAAAATATGCCACAAAAACCCTTCGTGTGTGGCTTGATGTCAGGTGGCCTTTTCTATGGAGTTTTTTTGCTCTATTTTAAAAACTAGACATTTATTTAGCAAAATTCCTTTTTACAGTGTTTTGTACTCCTTTATTCGTTAAAATAAGCCCTCAATCGTCAAGATCGGTGACAATATATTTTTTTAATGAAAAAAGTGCAAAGGCTATAGTCCATGCTTTTTTTTGCGAAATTTCGATTAAAATTTTTTGTCACCGATATTGACAAATGAGAACTCGTTGGACGCGGAATAATAAGAGGTATATAACTGTAAAATATTTCTGACCGAGACTTGCTAGTTTCGAAAATATGCCACAAAAACCCTTCGTGTGTGGCTTGATCTCAGGTGGCCTTTTCTATGCAGTTTTTTTGCTGTATTTTAAAAACTAGACATTTATTTAGCAAAATTCCTTTTTACAGCGTTTTGTATTCCTTTATTCGTTAAAATAAGCCCTCAATCGTCAAGATCGGAGACAATATATTTTTTTAATGAAAAAAGTGCAAAGGCTATAGTCCATGCTTTTTTTTGCGAAATTTCGATTAAAATTTTTTGTCACCGATATTGACAAATGAGAACTCGTTGGACGCGGAATAATAAGAGGTATATAACTGTAAAATATTTCTGACCGAGACTTGCTAGTTTCGAAAATATGCCACAAAAACCCTTCGTGTGTGGCTTGATCTCAGGTGGCCTTTTCTATGCAGTTTTTTTGCTGTATTTTAAAAACTAGACATTTATTTAGCAAAATTCCTTTTTACAGCGTTTTGTATTCCTTTATTCGTTAAAATAAGCCCTCAATCGTCAAGATCGGTGACAATATATTTTTTTAATGAAAATAGTGCAAAGGCTATAGTCCATGCTTTTTTTGCGAAATTTCGATTAAAATTTTTTGTCACCGATTTTATCAAGTGAGCACTCGTTGGACACGGAATAATAAGAGGTGTATAACTGTAAAATATTTCTGACCGAGACTTGCTAGTTTCGAAAATATGCCACAAAAACCCTTCGTGTGTGGCTTGATCTCAGGTGGCCTTTTCTATGCAGTTTTTTTGCTGTATTTTAAAAACTAGACATTTATTTAGCAAAATTCCTTTTTACAGCGTTTTGTATTCCTTTATTCGTTAAAATAAGCCCTCAATCGTCAAGATCGGAGACAATATATTTTTTTAATGAAAAAAGTGCAAAGGCTATAGTCCATGCTTTTTTTTTGCGAAATTTCGATTAAAATTTTTTGTCACCGATATTGACAAATGAGAACTCGTTGGACGCGGAATAATAAGAGGTATATAACTGTAAAATATTTCTGACCGAGACTTGCTAGTTTCGAAAATATGCCACAAAAACCCTTCGTGTGTGGCTTGATCTCAGGTGGCCTTTTCTATGCAGTTTTTTTGCTGTATTTTAAAAACTAGACATTTATTTAGCAAAATTCCTTTTTACAGCGTTTTGTATTCCTTTATTCGTTAAAATAAGCCCTCAATCGTCAAGATCGGAGACAATATATTTTTTTAATGAAAAAAGTGCAAAGGCTATAGTCCATGCTTTTTTTTGCGAAATTTCGATTAAAATTTTTTGTCACCGATTTTAT